>PVIA01002067.1:0-99821 GCA_004024845.1 Tonatia bakeri | reverse complement strand
ACTCGAGGCCCCTTCCTTTCCTTGCTGCTCTGTCTAGACTGGGCAGAAGTAAGGGCACCTGCTCTTCAGAGAGCCGCTGACTGTTGCCCTCTGTTATGCTCGAGGGGCTGGCCTACTGCACAGGCACCGCCCCGCGGGGCCAGGCTGCCTCAGGACAGTCAGAGTCTCGTGGGGGTGGGGACACGGGGGGACAGAGTGCACAGTAGAGGTTGGTGACGTCGATGCGCCTTATGTTGTGGAGAAAAGTAAAATGGGGTGAGGGTGCTGGGGGTTGGGGACCCCCGCGGAGCCCCCTGGAGGGGAGGTGGCCTCTGTGCAGCACAGCGGGTGCTGGCTGGCTCTGGGGCAGCCTCTGCTTCCCCTTCCTCTGGAGGGGGTCGCTCGGGATGGCTCCGGTCTAGCGTGCGGCTCCCACGGTGGGCTGGCAGTGCTGATGTGCCCCTTTCTCTTCCAGAATTGGCAGGGTGGCTGGAAGGCTTCCCCAGGAGCTGGCGGATGACGTGGTGGGGTCAGTGCTGGACTGTTTCAGGTATGTGGCGGGAAACTAGGGCTTTCTCTCTCACATCCTGTCCCATTCTGTTAGACTGGCCTTCTCGTCGGAGCCCTAGAGTGCCTTTTCCTGTTGAAGTGAATCGAAGGACTCTGGTTACTCCTGGTATGTTTACCAGCTCAGATCCCATCACACTTTAAAACCTTAGGGGGAAAGAAAACCAGTCATGAACACACACACAGAGGTACAGGCATTCTTAGAACCTGTGGTTGGCACTGTCCCAGGGCACAGTCTGTGACGATGGAATGTTCTGGATCTGCCTCTAGGGCAGCCACGAGCCACCTGTGGCACATGAGACTTAAAAAGAGGCTAGTATCCCTGAGGTCTGAGTTGTAAGTTTTATTTAACTTGACTGGATTTAACTTTAAACAGCCAGGCGTGGTTGTGACGGTGTTGTATCTCTCCCAGCCTTTCAGAGGATTCTGGGGGCAGACGGCCTGCCCATGACACAGGCGTGGGTCGCTGTGTGCAGGTGGCGAGGTTGGGCGATGGGCCGGGGCCTGCGGGGCCGGGGCAGAGCGGAGCCCGGGCGGCACGTGCTCCCAGGTGAGCATGTGCATGCGTCGGCGGCAGCACGGTGAGCTGTTCCTCTGGGGCCCTCACTTGTGCAGGCGTCTCCTGGTTTTGGAAGCAGGTGTTTGGGGAGTGGGTGCTGTCTGCTGGTCACTGGCTGCATGCTTGCCCTCGTTAGCTGGTGGCTCTTCTTGTCGGGTCTCTGTGTGTGGGAAGTGTGCTGTCAGCACTTTTGGGTGCTCAGTGTCACCGGGCAGCTCCTCGAGCGTCCTGTGGAGCCCGTGCTGCTCCTGAGCGGGCTGCTTCTTGTACTTTGCCTCGAGCCTGCTCGGTGACGGTTTAAGGAGTGCAGGAAACAGTGTGTCAAATGTGGGTCATCTCTTTCAGAATAATGGTGTGCGTGTGGCCAGCCTGTCTCCTTGTGCAGATGTCTCACTGGCTGCAGACATGTACATCCCGGCGGGCTACGCGGGGCCACGGTCCCAGGACGAGCCAGTGTGGGTTTCCTCTCTCCCTGGCAGTGCTGCCTGCTTGTGGGGGGCGCCTTCCCGGAGCTCTTCTCTGGCGGGTGGTGGTGGGCACGCTCGGTGCCAGGGCCCAGCTGGGTGCAGAGGGGGCCGTGGAGGGGTGGCCACTGGTGTGGCCATGGTGGAGTGTCCTGCTCTGGGGAGAAGGCAGAGCTCTGAGAGAGGACTTTGGAGCCTTTCCTCCAGCCTCTTCTCCAGGATGGCTGTCTGCGCCCATCTCTTCCTTCTTTCCTCTGTTCTGCTCTTTCTCTCTGGCTGGTTAAAGCTCTTTTGTATGGAACTCCCCTTTCCTGGCACAGCCTCTCCCTCCCCTTCGCCCCCTGCACTCCCTCCCAAAGCCTCTCCCCAGTGTTGACTGTTGTTTCTATCAAGAGACCTGCATCTGGTCAGGTGTGTGGCCTTTCCCCAGCCCAGCAGATCTAGTCCAGCTTCTCTTGTCCTTGTGAGTTTAGCCTGAAGTGCTCTTGGCCTTTGGATGAGCCGTGACTCTGCAGCTGAGCTCTGTGGGTGGGAAGGCCTTCCCGCTGCTGCCCCGGCGCAGCAGCCCGCGTGCATCCGCAATGCTGCGTCTTCCTGGTGGTGCCTGCGCTCCATGGGCATGAGATGGGCCCAGTGAGGAGTTAGCCACAGGCCGGGGCTTTCTGAGATGTGGAGAGGCAGGTGCTGGCTGTGCGGCAGGGACTGGGCACCGCAGCCGTTCCGTTCTCATCCCTCCTTTTGTGTTCTCCTGGGCCATGGGAACTGCCAGCCATTTCTGAGATGGGTCAGAAACAGGACGTCTGCTCTGCTACCTGCAGCTGCGCCTGCTCCCAGGATGGCCTGCACTCCCTGCTGTTCCTGGGCCGGGCCATGTGCTGCAGAACCGCCTGAGTCCCTGAGGGACTTCACCGGGAGCCTCCACTGGCTGCCACCCCGCCCTGCCCCCATCTCCTGAGTGTGGTGCAGCTGTCCGTCAGCCCCACCGGTCCACTCACGGGGCCAGCCTGGAGACCTGTGCTGCAGGCGCCGATGTCTCTTGGGGGTAGAGGGAGTGGCTGGTGCACAGTCCCTGGAGCACCTGCTGTGGCGGGTTCACCAGGACCTGACTCACCACAGGGCCTCTGCAGAGGAGGGGGGAGCAGGGCAGTGCTCTCCACTTAAACTGGGGTGTTGTGTTTCCCGAGCCTGCGGATGTTTCAAAAGCCCACGGACGGGTTTTGGTTAAGGTGCAAGGTTGGGACTTCGGCAAGCTGGGCCTTGGAGGAAACGCTGGGGTCTCAGGTGGCCTTTGTGTTCTCAGTTTCCAGGAGACAGATGGCGCCTGGCATGGCGGATGCTTGGCGCTGGCAGAGCTGGGCAGGAGAGGCCTGCTGCTCCCTCCGCGCCTCCCAGACGGTGAGTACCTGCCGCACGCTGGCTTTGCTTGGTGAGGACTGCTGTGAGCTCGGTGCCTCCCCATCCCCCACGTGGCCTGCGTGCGCCGCGCCCTGCCTGTGCCCTCACTGACTGAGGTTGTGTTTGCAGGAGAGGATGCACGGGGTCCCGTTCCGCTTTCCTCCCGTGCGGGCCCTTCTCAGCTCCTCGTGCCACTGCTTCCTGCAGTTTTAACACCCAGCCGCACTGCGTGCCTGGTTTGGGGGGACACGAGCCTCTGTGACCCCTGAGATGATCTTGACCCCAGTGCCAGTGTTCACTGTTGTGGTTGTGCTCTGGGCCACTGTGAGTGTGTGCACCGCAGCCGTGTTTATCACCAGGAGGGACGCGTGGTCCAGTGGGAGCCAGGCGTGTGTGGAGTGGTGGGCGGGAGCTTGTGTGCAGGGCGAGGCTCTGGGCCCTGAGTCTGGACCTCGGCCTGTGACATGTGGTCCTGCTTCCTGCGGGTGCTGGGTCGTGAGAGAGCAGAGGGCCCTCCTTCCGTTCTCGCCACCTGTGTCGGTGTCAGAGACGGAGGAGCCCTGTGTGCCCTGGGGTTGGACCTCGGCAGCCACGTCTGCAGCTGGGGGTGTGTGGTGGTTCTCGGTGCTTGAGGGCGCTTTGTGACAGTGGCCTCGTGGGTGCCCAGGAGCGTTTTGACCAGCTGCCTCCCTCTGAGCTGGTGTCAGTGTTGTACACCAGTCGAGTGTGCCGCAGAGCGTGTCACTTGCTGCTGGGTACACTTTGAAGTGGCTTTCAGACGGGAGGAGCACGGTGGGTGGGCAGTGTGCTGCTCTCACGCTGTCCACCCTGCGTCTCCCTGGACCCCACGAGCCACGCCCAGTGCGCTGGCGCTGCCCCTGCACGCACGCTGCTGAGGCTCCGGGCTGTTGCGTTTCCCGTGGTGCGAGGTGCTAAGTTTTTCCAAACTACGTTTTAAAAACTGAGGTTGTTAGCACAAAGGTGATCAGAACAAGTAACACTGTGCCGGGCGCAGCTCTGAGCGAGGTGGGTTTTAGTCCAGGCCATCCTTGGCGAGTAGTGCTTATGTGCAGGACCAGGCGAGATTTTGCCTTGATGCTTTATTGTATTTTTATTTAAAAAACTTGAGCACTGTGCCCACAAGCCTTGTTCCGTATACAGGTGGCTGGGGACAGCTCTCCTGCTTTAGCCACGTATGTCCTGACATCACTGGACCTGCGTTCTGGTGACAGCCGTCTGCCTGGTTGAGGCCCTTCTCCCAGACACGGAACTGATTCCCACCCTCGGCGCCTCCGGCCCTTCCAGGGGCCCTTTGTTGACGCCCCGGGTGGTCTGGGCGGCCCGTGGGAGAAACAGCTGTTGTGCAGGGGTAGGCGAGGGGAGCCTGTGCTTCCGGCCAGAATGGTTTTAGGCAGCTGAGGCTCTGGAACTCCCCCACCCCCCAAGGCCTGAGGGCCCTTTGGAGAGTCTCCAGGGAGCCCCAGGGTGGCGCCCATGCCCGAGCTCAGTGACCACTGGTCTGCACGTGCACTCACTTCCTCACACGTGCACACGCATGCACACACATGCACATGCATGCACACACATGCACACATTTTTTCTCAGTTTGTTTTAATTGCTGCCTCAGCTCTTGTCTTTTTTTTTTTCATTTTAAGTTTATTATGGCAAAATACACTAAAGCGTTATACAGTTCACCTTTGTCTTCATTTTGTGTACCCTTAAATTTCATCTACGACTTTACTGGAAAGTTAGCAGTTCAGACATCATTTTGGGGAGAGGGAAATGAGGCTGAATGAGCCAGAAAACCCACTGTGACGTTGTACAGAATAGAACCTAGTGACAGTGGCTGCACCAGCAGTGCGCTTTCCCCGTCGGAATAAATTAGTTGTATAAATAGCCTCTCGGTAGATGCGTAGTGTTCGGTTGTAACAGACCACAGTGTTTTCACGCACAGCACGTGAATGTTCGCACTGCAGATGTGTTTTCTGGCATTTCCAGTTACTCACAACACAGTCGGCTTAGTGGTGCAGTGAGGACAGTGTGGTCTAGTGCTGCGGCGTTTACAAGGGAACTGTCTTGAAGAGGTTTTCCACGAGGTGGCTTATACCTGAAAGTTACCTTTCGGCTTTGCCTGTTTCGTTTGGCATTTCACAGAAGTGGAGCCCGTGTTTAGTCAGTCTTGTGAGTCACTCAGATGTTCTCGCGGCCCCGGGGGGGAGCGCCCTGAGGCGCTCGTACGTGGCATTTGCAGAAAGCGAACTGATTGCAGCTTGCTTTCTGCGTGTCTTTTTGGAAGGAAAAACTGCCTTGTAAAAACTGACCGGGTAAAGAACGGAGGTGCCACTGAGGGTGTGCTGCTCCGCCACCTACCTTGGGGCGCCGGCCGAGCGGCAGCGGGCGCGCAGGCGCTAAGACAGCCGGGCCCTTTTCCGGAGCGTGAGCACTCTGGCCGTGCCGCTCGGCCTCGCCTCCTTAGCTCCCTGCTGGGCCCGCCCCGAGTCCCGCGGGCGTGTTCTCTTCTGTGCTTTCGGTCTGAGGCCGCTTGGGGGCTCTTGGCTTGCCGAGGTGCTGGGTGCGGGCGTGTTGCTTGGGCAGGTGGGCTCCGGGGCCGTGGTTTCCCCACCGCCCGCCCGCACGGGGCCTGGGCTGCAGGCTGCCAGCTGGCAGAGGGCCACGGCCGCTGTCTGCTTCTGCTCCTCGCTGGTGTCCGCTGCCCGCGTGTCCCGGGCCGTCCCCGTGGGGCTGGCGGCCGGGACCTTGTCAGAGCTCGGGCCTTTCGGGTTCGTCTCAGCATGGTCTGGCCCATCTCCAGAACCTTCCGGTTCAGCCTTCGGAGAAGCGGGAGCGGGTTCGGACTCTCGTGGTGGGCTGTGCAGGGAGGGCCTCGGCGTCAGGGCATTGCAGGGGTCCTTCACTGAGAGGTTGAGAGGCATGTCCTGCAGCTCTGCGAAGTCTTTGTACGTGGGGTTGTGGGTGGCTGCCGGCTGGGGCTCTGGTTTCTTGGAGAGGTTCAGCGGGGCTATCCTGGAGCTGCCCTCTGGGCTGGATGGCACGTTGTCGCAGGTGCTTCCTGCCTGGGCCGGGGCGTCGGTGCTCACCACTGCGGGGCTGGAGGAGGCAAAGAAAAGGCTTAGTAGGGACCTTGCTTAGAGAGCTCCTGTGTGAAGCTCTTTGGGCACGCAGCTTACTATCTGAGCACAACTCAGAGACAGGACTTTGGAGGCTTTGAAAGTAGGAAATGTTCTTACCTTTTTGGGGAGTGGTCTCTGTTTTCCAGAGCTTGGGAATGTGGGTACTCTATGCTTTTCACGATGGGCTTGAAGGCGGCGAGGCACCGTTCGGGTTGCTGGAGTCTTCCCAGGGCACTGAAGGCGGGCTTGTCTGAGGGGCTGCCCAGTCCAGCACAGGGCTGGCTTGTCTGTGTGAAGTTGGTGGGACTCGGCCTTCCTGGGGAGCCGGTGGCCGCGCTGCCTGCACGTGGGCTCATCTCGGTCCCGTCTGTGTCCCTCTGCCTGTCTTTGGGAGGGTCTTCAGCCTCGGAGGTCAGACTCTCTTTGTCAAACTCCGTGTGTTTTTTGTGGGAGTTGGAAGGGTTTAACTTGGATGGACTGGAGGCCCGGTAGACCAGGGCAGCTTCTTCCAGGAGGTGAGAGCTTTGATCTTGTGAAATACCAGTGACAAGTGGGAGTCTGAGACCATAGGAGGAAAACGCAGACTCTGGTCTGTAAAATCCGTAAGGGATTGGCAGATTGGGGTGATACTGCTGGAAGAACCTATAGTGGTCATATGTCGAGGGAGTTGGGTTCAAGTGCTTAGGCATTGGCCCTGGGTGAGGCAGGAAATGCCTCTGGTCTTGGGCCCCATAGACTGACAGCAGGGGGGTGTCGCACTCTGGCGAGTCCCCAGCTAGTCGGTAGGGTGAGTAGATGGAGGCCAGTCCATGCTCTGCGTAAAAGTGGGGTGGGTACTCAGGGATTGCAGGGTGCACGTAAGGGGAAAGGGAACCAAACCCCTTTGTGGATGGGATTTTATGGGGAAACTCTGGCAAGAGGAAAGGCGAGCCAGCTTTCCACGGGTAGGCAGGGGCGTGGAATGCGGACTTGGCGTGGAAGGCAGTGGCCTTGGCGGTGGAGCTGGGCAGGGCTAGTGGCTCGAGAGCCTCAGCGTGCTCTGGCCCTTTGAGTCTGTGTTCTCCAACGGGAACAAAGGCTGATGGCCGTGCGACGCCTTCCAGGGTGGCCTGGGTGCCTGGGGTGGCCTCTGGGACTGGCCCCAGGTGTGCGGCGTCCTTGTGGGGCGCAGACTTCTGCCCGGCGCCCTTGTGGGGCCCGTGAACCTGCAGTTCCACATTTTCCTTGGCGTCGTCCTTGGCCAGGCCGAGTGGGAGTTTGGCGTCCAGGTGGGGGAGCCTGTTTGTGGCAGACTTGGAGGAGGTGGGCTTTACTGCAGGGTCTGGCGGGTGTGCATGCTTAGGGTCTAGAGAGTTAGATTTGGAGCACTTGGGGACACGGTCTTGCTCCGACACCAGAGTGATGGAGTTTTTACAGAGACCGTACTTCATGTGGTTGAAGAGATGAGACTTCTCATTGCAGGTGAAGGGACACTGGAAGCACTTGTACTTGAAGGGCTTCCCCGGAGGCCTCGGGATGTAGTGCGGCTTCTTGGGTTTCCGCTCTTTGAGGAGACTCATTTTCTTCTCTCTGGTGGGGGCTCTGGTCTTCCCTGGGGCCCGCTCGAGGTGGCTCCTGTTTAATCCACACGTGGAGTGTTGCTGCTTCCCTGCTTCCTCCCTCCGCCTTATCTGCAGCCAGCTCGCTGTGCTGCCAGTCCGGCCGTGGGAGTGTTGCTCATCTGGGAGCCTGGAGCTGCAACGGAGGAGCAGAGCCTAAGTCACAGGACACTGGCTGAAGGGCCAGCAGGGAAAGCCTGTCCTCACCTTGAGTGCTGGGGGGTCAGAGCAGAGGCACCGGGAGGGATAGGGTTGCAGCCAGCCACCCCTCTCAGAGGAGACCTGCGCTGCCTAGGGGCAGCGAGGACTGGTGTGGGTGTGTTTGGGGTCAATTCCAAGAACACCTGTCATGATTTGAGTTTTGGGAACCTTTCTCGTGTGACCTGAGGTGTCGGACGCTGGGAGGCTGTGAACTGAGGAGGCTGAGTGACTGGGGACCAGTCCCGCCCACCTGCACAGAGTTTCTGGAGTCGAGTCACGACGTGGTCTGACTGTGCTAAGGGGCCACACCTGTATGCGTTGTATTCTGTGTGCAGGTGTCACAGATACATCTAGAAACGCAGCCCCACCCCGAGGCTCCTGTCTGCACGGCTGCCCGCCGGCCCGCTGTCTCCGCACAGGCGGACGTGGGCTCCGCACACCCGCAGGGCGCTCTGCTGCGGTGCTGTCAGAGAGCCTGCGGGGCCCGAGTGTTTCCGTTTCTGCTGCCTTCCTAGGGGTCTGTGCATGCGTGACGCTGGGCACCTGCCTTCTCTCCTGGGCTCACCTCCAAGTGGCAGGAGCGTCGTCACCCTCATACTCAAGGGAAAAGCGGCTGGGGGTGCCTCGTGGGATTGTGGTGGGAAGTCATCTGAGCCTCTGCCCTTCAGCAAGGAGGCCTCCGGCCACCTGACCTTAGGCCACTCCCACTCAGGCCCCTGGCCTGAGCAGGCAGGGCCTCCTGGGCCTGTCCCTCCCCCAGGGCCCCTGGTCCCAGCATGGGCTGCTGGTGTGGCTGACCTCCAGGTTCCTTTCCCTGCCTGCCACTCTTAGGCTGACAGCAGGTCTCAGCCCTGGCTTCCTTTGGAGGCTGCTGTGCACACCCTTGGGCTCTGGGCCTCCAGGTGCAGCCGCAGCTGAGCACGGCGGGGGGGGGGGGGGGGACCAGCCCTGGAGTTGCTGAGTCCAAGAGAAACGCGGGGGTGGGGAGGCCCCCCAGAGGTGTGAGGAGTCAAGGCCCAGCACTTCCATTTGCATAAAAATGTGGAAAGGAAAGGGTCTTTAGCTTTGACATATTTTCAAGGAGCTTAAAAAATAAAGAAAATGACTTAACAAAACTTTCCAGCTGCATTTGTGCTTTAAGACTTTAGAAAGTGTGATTGGATTTTATGTACAAAGCGTCACCTTCTCTGCAGGGTGGGGAGACATTCACCAGGAAAGCAGCCTTTGGGAAACAGGCTTGCATGTGGGAAACCTGAGGGACTTTCTTTCACAGCGCAAGGCGGTTACTGGTTTCCATGGCTGCTTCTGTCCTTGGGTCCCACACCAGAGGGGTGAGGTAATGGGCCCTCTGCGGGGGGAGGGGTGGGAGTGGGAGGGGTGGAGCTCTGATTTCCACTTGGACATCTTACATTGTAAGAAAGCTGTCTGATTTTATTCTCAGAAAACTGGTTTCTCTGCTCATTTATACATATTTCTGAAAAATACAAAGAACCAGTCTCCCCCCGACAGGCTGCCTCTGTGGCACTGTTTCACCCTCCAGTTCTTTCAGAGCCTGTCTGCTCACTGAGCAGTCTGGGCAGGAGGAAGCCTGGCTGTTGCCTAAGCTCTCTGAGAGTTTCTGCAGAGCCAGGGACTGAGGCGCAGGTGGTGGGTGACCAAGCAGGTTTCTGGCTGCTCCACGAGTGGGGAGAGGGGTCCCTGGGCCCTGCCCCTTGGGGCGGTCATCAGCGGGCCCTGCCTCTGCAGGCTGCCCCTCCTTCCCTCCCAGCGCGTGCGGCCTCGGGAGCTGCCAGGCCGGGTCCAAGCCAAGCAAATTACACTTGTAATCATAGCTTTGTGTCTTTCTAATTTCCTTGCTTATTGTAGGAAAAAAGCGCAATGACTCTTCACGAGTGCTCAGTTCATACCTCGGGGGGCAGATAGGCTCTGGGTGATAAAAGCACAATTTCCGTGCGGCCCGCCGGGCCAGCCAGATCAGTCAGCGGGGCCTGTGCTGGCACGTCTGCCTGCACGCTGGTTCTGGAGGCGTGAGAACCTCTGTGAGGCAGCTTCCCAGGGCTGCGAAGGATGTGTCACGGCAGAGACCTGAAAACGGGTGATTTCATCACTTGCTGCGAGCAGCTTCTTCCCAAGGTGACAGTTGCAAAACGTGTATCAGGTGTGAGCCCAGAGTCCCGGCGATACTGGGCTCTTGTGCAGGTCCACCCCCCAGCACGGAAACGAGAGCTCAGCCGAGAAGGAAGTCCCCTCCGGACTCAAGAGAAGCATGTCAGGGTTAGAAGTAGGCTTGTTTAGCATAGCTGGTGCTTTTGGGCAAAAATGGGAATAAACCCACGTTGGTTAAGGTTTCTCACAGGTTTATAGGAGGCAGGTTGCATGTAAGCCAATCAGAGTATCTCCCAAAAGGATACTTGGGGAGATGATTGCCTCTATCTTAACGTGTACTTTTTAATCAGGCGTGTCTGGGGTTTCTGTTGTCTGAGGTTGGCCCACAGGGACAGTGAACAGGCCTGGGGGCCGGCCCCGGGCCAGTGTGGTAGGAATGGAGGGCCACCCTGGAGCCACAGGCGCAGCCATGGCGCAGTCGGGAAGCTGACGTCTCTGGGCTGCATGGTCGCTGACCACAGCAGGGGGCATGGCCGAGGTGGCCGTGAGGTTCTTGGGGCAGCCTGTGGAGTGCTGCACGTCTGCCAGTCCTTGCGCCCAGTGAGGGTTACAGGGTGACGGGACTAAACCTGGTATCCCATCTTCCCTCTGAAGGGCCCTGTTGCCAAAACAGTACAGTCCGGAGCTTTAACTGTTTGTAGCAGGGGGATCTGCATTCCCGGGGAGTTTTTCCTGCGGGACTTGGGAGGGGTTCTCTAGGGGTGCACGTGACTAGTTGACACGGTGCTGGAGAGCCCCGCGGTGAGAGGCGAGGAAAACGGGACCCTGGGACTTGATTCGTGCCGGCATCTGTGCGAAGTTGGGCGTTTGCCGTTCCTGGTGCTACAGCGGTTTTGACCCTCCTGCACCCCTGCAGGGCTGCCTGCCCTGCTCAGAGGGGGGCCGGGGTGAGTGCCCTGCGCGCAGATGCACCACCACGGGGCAGAAGAGCCCCGAGCACCACGCTGGCCACGGGGCCTTTTGGACAAAGCAGCTGGTGCCCCTGTCCACACTGAGGGCAGAGGACATGGACCAGGAGCCCTCACACAGGTTTCCTACTTCACTTAGAAGTGTGCTTTCTCGCGACTTTTCGAGCATTTTAAACATCTGCTCGAGCTAAGTTCATTGGCTTTTTGCCTGTGGGCAGAGCCAGGGGCAGGCTGTCTCTGGCCCCCCTTTCCGTGGGGGCAGGGCTGAGTGCATCCAGTCACCCTGGTGGCCCCTAAGTGTAGAGAGTTAGCTCGGCTGCTCAGGGCTAGGGTGGTAGTGAGTGGCTGGCAGATGTAAAAAGTTTCTAAGGAGCTTGAACTCTGAAAAACAGACGACAGGAGGAGGTTTTTTTGGGGGGGGTGTTGGTAGGACACACCAGCGGCCATTACAGCTGAGCTCCAGGGCAGGTGCTGTGCCTGTCCTGTGCGTGAGCCGAGTGCCGGACTCTGGTGCAGGACTCCTCTCGGCGAGTCCAGCCCTGGCCGAGGGCCTGGCCAGGCGGGACGCTCTGAAGGGCATGCTATAATTACAATATTGTGAGGTGGCGTTGTTGCGTAACTCCAGGGACACGCCATTGTCGCCTGCCCACTGGGGTGTCGCAAGAACAAGATTTGTGAGTTTTACTCCAATTGAGCTTTTCCAGTGATTAACCACCACTCCCTCCCAGACTTTTGGTTCTTTAAAATGCAGGGCAGCCTTTGGGACAACCGTGACCTGGGGGGAGGCAGCTCCCTGAAGGGTCTGGGAGGACCAGCTGGGGAACAAGCAGAGCTCTCACTGGTTTGGGCTGCAGTCCCCCCAGACAGAGCGAGCTCTGGACAGTGAGCCCCCGCTTCAGCGTTCAGTGGGCTGTCGCTACAGCCCAGGAGCTCAGCGTGCCTCCCTGTTCATCCCCACAAAATCAGAGCCAGAACCCGACCAGTTCAAAGCACTGGAAGGACATTGATCATGCAAAATAAAAATTAGGACAGCAAACGTGGACAGACTTCGCTTAAGTGAGGTCTGTCTCAGCTCAAACCTGGCCATTAATTTGGTCAGTAATTGTTCTTATACAGATTTATGAAAAGCTTTATAAAGAGAAGAAAACCCTCCTTTTCTTTATATAGGGATTCTGTTTGGTTAAGTTTTTTTTTTAACTAATGCTAAAACAGTACTTATTTTAAACTTTAAAAAGCTCTAAAATTAAAGAAACTGTAAATTAAAACCAGCCACAGTGTAATCATATACTTGTATATATATGACCTTTTAAGTTGAAACTTATCATAGTTTATTTTTAAGGTGAAGAACAGATAAGCAATAATAAAAATTTGGCTTTCGTTTTAAACTTCATGGGTTTCCTAGTGGAAACGAGGACTTAATTTCTAGGCGAGCTTGTTCCCAGGCTGAGAACAAAGTGGAGCCTTGTTAGGAGTTTTGTAATCGAGGTCTGCTCTCCAGTGATGCACCTGCTGGGTCCTGAGTAACCCTCAGGGACAGCGGGGCAGCGGCCGAGGCAGATCCTTCAGGGCCCAGCTGAGAGTCGTTTTGAAAGAAAAGGTGAATTTGAGAAGAAATGGCAGGTACTCACCGGAGGCAGGCAGTGCAGCAGTGGGAGGCGGCGGGCGGCGGACAGTGCCCAGGAGCAGGACTGTCTCAGCCGGCTGCTCTGTGAAACTGAGCGGCCGCCCCGGTGGGAGGGGTTTAAGTGGAGGAGTTGAGCCCTCGGGGCCTAGAGATGCACCTGATATTCCTCCTGCCCGCAGCTACGATTCATGTGTTTGCTCCCACGTGTTTGCACCACTGAGCTGCCTCACAGCAGCGTCACCCATGGGCCAAGGCAAGCACCACAGTGCGCCTCCCGGAAGCTCCCTGCTCTGGCTCGCGAGTGCCATGTCAGCGCCGGCCCGGGGTTCGGGCCAGAGGGTTCAGATGTGTCCGCAGTGAGGACAGAGGTGAATGCAGTCCGGGTCAGACTGCAGTAAGTCTGCGATGTTGCAGTAAAGACTGGGAGACCTCTGCGCCCAGCTCCAGTGCGTGCTGGCAGCTGGGAGCCGCCAGTCAGAGCCGCGATTCCGCCCTCAGCGTGTCTCCCCACACGTCGTCCCGGAACTGAAGGAGCCTTGTGCTGTTGCCTTTTGCCCTTTACCCTGTGCCTGGCAGTCTTTGTCCTCCGTCCTCCTCGAGAGCCGGGAGGGAGGGAGGCAGCCTCAGCCCGCCTCGCCTCGCCTCAGGGACCTGCCAGCGCACGCCCGGGACCAGCGCCGCGCTCGAGCTCACAGCCCGGCCGGGCGGGCGGGACGGCGGCTGCCGTGGGAATCAGCTCCGCACCCCTCTCTGACCGTTTCTTTCCTTAAAAAGTAACTAAGACACTTAGATTCTGACCCTGTTTATCCCCTTCCCAGCTTAGACTGCTTGCTCTTCAGTCCGTGGCTGTGTCCTCGCTGTTAGTGTGGCTGGAACAGGGTGCCGGTTTGGGGACGGGAGAGGGGGCGTGGGTCAGGCCCCAGGCCTTCCGTGGTGCTCCTGGCACGGGATCGGGCTTCCCAGGCCACGTCCTGGATTTTGTGGGGCTATTTGTTTCTTCAAAAAGTAAGGCATAAGACTTCATTTGGCTTTACCATTGTGCTGAATTCTTTAAAAGTGTTCGCAGTTAATTTTGTTCATGTCAGACATCATGTAATTTATTGAGTGAAAAATGGTTCTGAAAGTTGTTCCACAAAAAGCAGCAGGTCCCGCTGTTCCCCTGGCCTCTGCCCGGCGAGGCCAGGTGTGCTGGTCTGGGGGCCCAGGTGACTCCACTCACCTGCCTTGTGTCCTGGAGTGGCCAGCCAGCTGACCGGTCCTCCCCGTCTACTCTTAGTTCAGAGGCCTCCCCAAGAGGGTGGTTGTTCTCACTGGGCTGAGAACTCGGGGCCCAGTCCGAGCTTCCAGTCCTCAGGAAGGCCGGGCCATACTTAGTGTGGCCAAGTTCGAGGGGAGGGTGACGGCCACCTCTCAACTGGAGGCTGTGTGGCTGTGCCGAGCACTGTGCCTCCTCCTTCTACCTGGTTGCAATAGCCCCGAGGAACTCGGCTGTGTGGGCCGGGTGTGCACAGGCCGGCAGCACTGAGACAGTGACCCAGGGCGAAGGGGACAGGTGCAGGCAGCACCGGGCTGCCCGGGGGCAGGGAGTGCCGCCCTGTGAGGTGGGCCCGGGACAACGTGCTCAAAGCTCAGTGGGGCTCCTGCCCATGGGGCCTCGATGGGTCTGGGTGTGAGGAGGGTGATGCTGCAGCAGCACTGCCTGCGGGGGTCCCTGCCGCAGGGCCCGCTGCAGCGTCGGGTCTTTGCTGTGGCTCGGCACCTGCCGTGCTTGTGGTGCATGTGCCTGCAAGCCCAGCCAGGGTCTCCGCTCTCCTGCCTCCAAGGCAAGGCTGCTCTGCTCGGTCCTCTGCTTCACGACCTCCGGCAGTTTCCCTTCCTTCCGCCACTGTCTCTGCCCCGCCCCTGCCCCCGCCTCCTCTGTTCTGCCCGCGTGCCCGTGCTCAGCGGCCAGGCTGCCTGACTGGAGCCTGGGGTCTGCTGTTTGCTGCCCCGTGACTTGCGGCGGTGGGGCTGTTCCTGGGCGGCCTCAGCCTTCCTGCCTGTAGGGAGGTGGGTGCCTTCGTGTGGGTCTCCCTCCAGGCCCGTGCTGGTGTGGCCGGAGTGGTGGCAGTGGTGGGAGTGGCCTGAGCACAGCAGGACCCTTACAGGAGACTGGTCACTTACATTCTGACCTCACAAGGAAACAAGACTGTTCTCATTATAACTGTTCACCCTCCTTTCGGGGTGCTACCTCCAGAGGAAGGAGAAAATTCAGAGGCATCGTGTCAGTTTCTCTAACTTTGGTCGTTAGAGGGTGCGAGCCCCCACTGGCTGCTGGGACGACGGTTCTTGAGGTCAGCACCCTCTCTGTGAGGTCCCATCATGGTGGCCTAGCCCCAGGGTGGATCCCGGGCCTCGGGGCACCTCACTGCACAGGCTTTATTTCAGGCCCCCCAGACAGGAGCTGTGCCTTCGGGGGCGTGTGAGACTCGATGGGGCTCAGACTGGTGCGGCAGGTGCAGCCGGACACTGCTCCCTGGGCGGACACTGGTGTGAGACGGCGGGTCCCTTCTGCAGGCCCAGGCCCCTGCAGGGCAGGGTAGCTCCCCCGCGTGCACACATGTGCCTGCACACACACTCTCGCACACTCAGTGTCCCCAAGCCCGCCTTTGCAGAGAGGACAGAGTGGAGAGTGAGCCCCGCTCCTCCCCGCTGCTGGCCCCACCCTCCTGCTCCTATTCTGAACCCAGCCGGCCCCTCCTGCTCCAGCATGCTGTGCCTCAGCAGCGTGTGCCCTTCGGTGAAGGCTGTGTCTCGGGGGTTTCTGATGGGCACGCGTGTCTAGGGTCCTGGAGACGTGGCTCTGAGAGGGCCCTGGGCCGTCCTTGTCTTCTGGGTCCTGCTGCTGACTGGCCCTGAGGAATGCTTGGTGACACTTTGCCCTCCTGGTCAGTGTCCTGTCTGTGGGATTCCATTGTTTCCACATTTCCTCCCTCTTGGCCTGGGTTTCGGAGAACTGGAGGGTCTTCCCTGCGGTACTGAGCTATGCTGTGGCTTTTCGGGCATCTTCCTCTGGACTGAGGGCCAGGCTCTGTGCCAGAGCATCGGTGACGTTGGGGACCACCAGCCGGGCCGGGCTGGGCCAGCAGCACGGGAGCCGGGTGCTTTCCTCGGCCGTGGGTGTTGGGAAGTGGGGGAGCTTGTCTGTCTTGGGCAGTGCCCACAGGCTTCTCACTTCACCAGAGTCCTCAGGCTGCCAGTGGACTGTTACCGTGTCAAAGGGTCCAGTGACTGGGCCGCCAGTGAGGGGAGGGCTTCCCTTGGCCCAGAGTCCGAGCTGTGTCAGGCGCGGCTAAGTTCTCATTTGCTTGTGTTTCCAAGAAGGCCACGGTCTCATCCTTTGTGGGAGTGGAGCTGCTTTATTTGGGGGTGGGCGGTAAGGGGACTGCTGCCCTTCTCCTCCCAGGCTGTCTGGGGGGCTTTTTTGGGGGGCAGGTGCAGGGTGTGGGCCTGGCGCATGGCCCAGTCCCTCCCTGTGACGCCTGTCTCCGGGGAGCCATGGAGAAGGAGCAGGGACAGTGGGTTCCTCATGTTCTGGGGTAGCAGGGCAGTCAGGCCCTGACAGGGTCCCTGCCCCTCGCCCCCCAGTGTGATCCCCCGAGGCCTCTGAGTCTCCAGTGAAACCTGAAACCGCACTTTGTCTGAGGTTGGGAAAGTGATTCAGGGCTGGAACGTGGGCCAACTTTTCAGGGTTCCCAGTTTCCCTGCCCGCCCCTCCTGCCCCCACCCGCAGTGAGGCACCCCTGCTCAGCCCCGCCCTGGGCTCCCAGCGTTTCCGGAGCAGGCCCTGGGCTCTGCCCTCTCTTCACTCCACTTCTTTGGCAGGCCCGTCACTGGACGCAGTCCCCGCCACCTGCGGAGTCAGTGGGACGAGGAAGCCTAAAACCATTGACGTCTCCTCTCCCCTCCTGCTACGGGCGCCACCACCAGTGGAGAGCGCGCCGACACTCGGTGGACGCGAACACTCGGACCAGCCAGGGGCACGGGGTCTCACACGGGCAGAAAGGCGCTTTCTCGGTCTGGAAGCTGCCAGTCTGCGGTCGGGTGCTGGTGGGGTCGCTGCATGCGCAGGCCTGTCCCCTCGGCTGGCAGACGGCCGCCTCCTCCCTGTGTCCTCCCATGGTTGCCCCTTGGTCTGTGTGTCTGTCCCGACCCCTCCTCTCTTAAGGACACCCGTCAGATGGGAAAGGGCCGATCCTCATGACCTCACTTTACCCGAGTTATCTCCTCGAAGACCCCGTCTCTGAATGCAGGCCCCTGCGAGGTCCTGGAGGGCAGGACCCCACCGTGACCTGGGGGACGCCCTTCCGCCCCAGGCCCGTGGGAAGACACGGGACGCACGTTTGCGTGGTTTCCGCCTTCCGGCCCCTGTGGGCGGTGCTGCTGTGGACAGTCGTGTGCAAGTCTCCGTGTGTTCTCTTCTCGTGGGCACGGACCTGGGAGGGCACAGACACGTGTCCTGCGCCCAGAGCCGCAGTGGGCGCGGAGTGGACTTGGCCGGGGTGCCGGTGGTCGTGGAGACGCTCCCGCCGCCGCCGTGCATCCTGGGGTCTCCCCTAGCAGGAGTGTGACTCCCTGTGTTCACCTGCTGGCATTTCCTCACGATTTCCTCGTCTCTCTTTCCCAGCTTTTCCGCATTCCCACACTCGTGGCTGTCGTGCAGACCCGCCCGCTGACTTCCGCCCGGTGGGGTCAGCCGGTGAGCACTCCCTCCGGGCACGGGCACTGGGGTCCCCGTGTGCTCTCTTGGGTTACTTTTCCTGCACCTAAAAAAATCTGCTTTTCTTGCTCTTTAAAAATGGTGGTTTCTCTTGCATCCTCTCTTCCCCATTCCATTCTGTATTTTCTCCTCTTCTGGCTTAGAAATTATATACTGTTTTTCTTCTTTGACAGTCCTTAGGTTTGTATCACAAACGTTTAATTTCTTAACCTACGCTCCCAACAGCACATTGCGCCCCGGACCTGATCCCTTCTCTCCTGAAGTGCCGGGAGTGTCCAGGGTGTCGTTCTGCCTTCGCGGTGGGCCTGGGCACCACTGCTGTACAGACGGTGCTTGTGCAGCGGGCTCTGCAGGCGCCTGGGGCTTCTCCTGTCGCTGCTGCTGCTTCCGGCTCAGACTCGACCTTTGGGGTGACTTCGCTCTTGGTCCCGTGGAAGTCCCTCCAGTGAAGGTGTGTTAGTGCCACCCCCTCCATCGTTGGTCTGAGGTGTCCTTGCGAGCCTGGCCCCGGCGGGCGCCCGTGCTCCGAGTCTGCCTGGCCGCCGTCGCCTCTGGTCTGGCCGCGGGCAGGGCGCTCCCCTCTGCGGGGCTGCGTGTGGCCTTGTCTCCGTGTCTGACGGGCGTCTGCCTGAACTTCTGGGGAGTTTCCAGTTGTCAGCTCTTGGACCTGCTTTCCCTTCCTGTTTCTCCTGCTGGGCGTCTGGCCGGGCCTCTGTCAGCCTCGCTCTGCCCTCTTCGCGTCTCCTGCTCTCCCTCTGAGCCCCGCGGTCAGTGGCTTTTTCAGCTCTGGTTTCCCCATGTTCTCTGACTGCTGGGTCTCATCTCTGTTGAAGGCAGACGTGTGCCTGTGATTCCATTAACTGCATGCGTGTCACGTACATGAGATGCATGTCCACCGAGGTGTGTGTGCCCTGTGTGTCTAAGCAGACATCTAAAATTGCCCGGTCCTTTCTGGTGGTCGTCTCTGTGGCCTGTGTTTCATTTCACCTTTCATGAACACTTCGTGTTGAGTTTTGTAAAACTGTTATCTGAAAGGCCAACTATCTCAGCTCCTTTTGGTTTGAATCAGGTGATTTTTTCATTTTTATTTTTTTTGACACTGCCCGCCAGGGCACACCGTGTGGGCACCGTCTGCCATTCTTGGCCCCGACGCCCCGCGCACGGGCACTGGTGTGCGCCTGGGGGCCCCCGGCTCTCGTCCTCGTCCTGCCGGGGTTCTGGACCCCCACGCTGGCCGGCCCCCTTCCGGCACTGCCGCTGCGGTGAGGGGAGGGCAGAGGCGTTGGCTCTCGAGTCATTTCCGCCGTCGTCTTGATCGGGGCGAAGTTCACTCCCTGAAATTAGCCGCTGGCCGTTTCAGAGCGAACCGCTCAGTGGCGCTCGCTTCTGGACTCTCGTGAGTGGGATCGCGCGCCGAGTGGCCATGCTGTGTCTGGTCCCCTTCACTGAGCACAGTGTCAGAGCTTCATGCCCGTTCAGGACCAAGTGGCCGTCCACTGCGGGGGCCCCTCCCCCCCACTCACCAGGAGCTGCACGGTCACGTCGTTCCACACTCTGGCCACTGGATAGAACTCTAGGAACGTCCCACAGTTTTTCACTGGGACGCGTGTTTTTCTCCCTCTCGGGCCTGCGTCCCGGTGGGACTGCCGGGTCCCTGGGTCGCCGCAGCGTGCTGAGGAGTGCCGCCCTGTTTCTTCTTTCTTTCTTTTTATTCTTTATTTTATTGATTATGCTATTACAGTTGGCCCATTTTCCCCCTTCACTCCCCTCCACCCTGCCCACCCCCTCCCACCCACATTCCCCCCTTTAGTTCATGTCCATGTGTCATAAGTTCTCTAGTGTCTACATGTCCCATACTATTCCTACCCTCCCCCTGTCTATTTTCTACCTACTGTCTATGCTACTTATTCTCTATGTCTTTTCCCCCTCCCTCCTCCTCCCACTTCCCTGTTGCTAACCCTCCATTTGATGACTTTTTCTTTTTACTGTTCATATTTTTAATCTTCTTTTTCTTAGGTAAGTCCCTTCAACATTTCATATAATAAATGTTTGGCGACAATGAACTCCTTCAACTTGGCCTTGTCTGAGAAGGACTTTATCTGCCCTTCCATTCTAAATGAAAGCTTTGCTGGATAGAGCAATCTGGGATGTAGGTCCTTGCCTTTCAGGACTTGGAATACTTCTTTCCAGCCCCTTCTTGCCTGCAAGGTCTCTTTTGAGAAATCAGCTGACATTCTGATGGGAACTCCTTTGTAGGTTACTGTCTCCTTGTCTCTTGCTGCTTCTAGGATTCTCTCCTTCATTTTTACCTTGGCTAATGTAATTATGATGTGCCTTGGCGTGTTCCTCCTTGGGATCCAACCTCTTTGGGACTCTCTGAGCTTCCTGGACTTCCTGGAAGTGTATTTCCCTTGCCAGATTGGGGAAGTTCTGCTTTAGTATCTGTTTAAATAAGTTCTGAATTTGTTGCTTTTCCTCTTCCCCTTCTGGTACCCCTATAATTCGGATGTTGGAACGTTTAAAGGTGTCCTGGAGGTCCCTAAGCCTCTCCTCATTTCTTTGAATTCTTGTTTCTTCATTCTTTTCTGTTTGGTTGTTCCTTTCTTCCTTCTGGTCCACTCCATTGATTTGAGTCCCAGTTTTCTTCCCCTCACTATTGTTTCCCTGTGCGTTTTCCTTCATTTCTCTTATCGTAGCCTGCATTCGTTCATCTAATTTATGACCAAAGTCAACCAATTCTGTGAGCTTCCTGATCACCAGTGCTTTGCACTGTGCATCTGATAGTTCGGCTATCTCTTGGTCACTTAAAAAAAATTGGCTTTGGGGCTTTTAATTCTGTTTGAGCCATCTTTTTTATTTTTTATTTTCCTTTGGTTGCGGCTGTTTCGTAAGGGCGGCGGAGCCTTAGGTGTTCACCAGGGCGGGGCACCCCAGTCGCTGGGTTGTGACGTTGTATGTGGGGGCGGAGTCTGAGAGGGAACAATGGAGCCTGCTCCGCTCTTTCCAGGACCTCAGTCCCCCTTGCCGCCTCCCACAAGCCAACTGGTCCTTTCTGGTGCTGGCTCCCGGGCGGGTGGGCTTGTGTACTTTCTCGGACTCTGTGGGTTTCCCCGAGGAGCCTCCTGTGAGGCTGAGAGAATCTCCCGGCCTCAGCTCCCACCGGTGTTTTCAGTCGGTGCTCTTAGGTTTTGTTTCCCGGCGCTGGGGCCCTGGGTCTGTGTCGCTGCCCGTTTTCACCTAGTCTGTCTGCGCGCAAATGTGTGGCTGCAGACAGCCAGCCGCCTTGCGCCCCTCACTGGGTCTGCTTGTCACCTCCCGCGCCCAGGGTCTGCCACCGGTCCGCCAACTGCCGTCTGGGCCCTGCGCGCCCGCGTCTGCCAGCCACTGCTCTTTCGTGCCGGGACCCCTCGACCCCTCTCCGCAGGCCTCCGACTCCGCCGCTCCTTACCAGTTTGGATGTATGGTAGTCAGACTTCCATTCAGTTCATTTGTCTCTGTTTTGGTTGTTTTTCGTTTCTCAATTTTTGTTGTCCTTAGTTTTGGTTGCGCGAGGAGGCACAGTGCGACCGCCTGTGACTCCATCTTGGCCAGAAGTCGAAAACCATAAGTCTTCCATTTTGGTTCTTTTTTTATGTGTAATTTTGGGGGGGTGGCAGTATGTGTGTGTGCATATACACACATGCATTAGGTGGGTCTTCAAAGGGTATCTAATTCTTTTAAGTATTTGATGCCTAATTTGAATTGAGATTTCTTTTTTAGGTTTTTCTTTTATTTATTTAGTTTTAGAGAGGGGGGAAGGGAGGGAGAAAGATGGGGAAAGAAACATCAGTGTGTGGTTGCCTCCCACACGCCCACCACCAGGACCCAGCCCGCAACCCAGGCGTGCGCCCTGACTGGGGATCGAACTGGCGACCAGGCTGGCGCTCCGTCCACTGAGCCGCACCTGCCAGGGCTCATCTGCATTATTGGTAAGAGGTGAATTCACAGTTCGGGTCAAAGCTAAGATTTTGAACAGAGTGATGTGGCTGTGTCAGTGACACACAGTGTGCTCGGAAAGTAATGTCTGTCCACCTAACTTACTCTATTATTTCAGACACTTCGATAATATTTGTGCTATTTTAATGGCAGATCTTTTTATGAATCTTTTAATGAGAATCTTGCTACCTGGAAGAAACCTTTTACCTGCTAAACTTATTTCTACACTTTCCCAGCTGTGTTACTGTCTGTCCTGCCCACAGCGTGCCCACAGGGAGGTAAAATTTGTTGAGGGTTGGCTGACTTGACTGGGTGGTTCTGCAGGTAAGGCCGCTGGGATGTCATTGTACTTGAACTTCAGGTTTGCAGGGAACGTGCAGGAGCATTTCTCTCAGCAATGCCGCCCTGAGGACCGGCCGGCCAGCTGGCTGGGTGTGCCCTGTGGACGAGGGCCCAGTGGGGGCTGGGGTTTCATGCCGCCCACTGTGGAGGGGCTGTGTGCATAGGCGCCTCTCTCCACCACCTCCTGGGGCTGGGAGGCTATCGAGCTGTCCTGTGAAAGCCGTGGTGGCAGAGGTCACTCAGCGAGCTCCTGCTCACTGGGAAGTGGGCTTGCGGTGGGCTCCTGAGAAGAGAACCCACATCGTGACACGTGAGGAAACAGAGGCTCTGATTTCTTGTGCCACAGGCAAGGCGCCCTGTCAGGACCAGGGACCGTGCTGTGGGTTGGGAGCTGTGAAGGGCCGAGTGTAAGCCCTGGAGTGGGCGCGAGGGACAGATGAGACGGGAATCGTGGAAACCAGAGTCTGCAGGGATGCAGGGCTGATTGAGGGACTGGGATGAGGATGGAGTGGCGCTGAGTTCCCCTGGGACACAACAGGGTTGTATGTGTGGGGGGGCTTGCTGTTTTCTGGACCGAGGCAAGAGGAGGCCAAGGCTTGACTGCCAGGCCATGTGGCGTGACCAGCTGCCTGTGATCAGAAGAGAGAGTGTACCCTCACCCGCCCTGGCTGTCCCTGGCCCGCCTTCAGGCACCGGGAGACACTCATTGGCAGGGGTGGTACCTGGGTGAAACACGGGAGCAGGCTTGTCATCACCAAGCACGATGACCTGCCTCTGGCACATTCATGCTCCTTGGACTGACCCTCTGATCCCAGGCAGTGTCCTTACTTGGGTCTCGTGCTGCTGTAGGTCAAGACCAAGAAAGACCCCCCGCTTGGTGTGGCAGGGTCTTAAGCAGGACTGCCCTCCGGGCCTGCCAGCTCTGGAGCCGTGTGCAGACACTCTTGGGGCCAGTGGAGGTCTGGGCACTGGGGCCGGAATCCAGGGCCGTGAGTCAGTGGCAGAACCGGTCCCTGACTTCCTGGTTAAGCCTTTAATTCTCCTGAATGCTTGTTTTCACTTCTTTCAAGTTGTTGTGCTTGGGCCGCCCTGTCATCAGCTGTGGGTGGCTCCTGCGCCAGCAGCCTGTGCCCAGCAGAGCAGGGCAGAGTGCCCTCTTGCCCCACTCAGTCCCTTCCCCCTCCACCGGCCTTTGGCAAGCAGCAGGGCAGACAGCTGCTGGTCCCTGAGTGTCCTATTCGTCGGATCAGCAGAGGGACGGACTCTGTCACCTTTCACAGACAGGAGGGTCCTGGAGGGGTCATGGGAGCATTTCATTTGCAAAGAACGGTGACTTAGAACTAACAGACATGGGCTCAGGCAGGGCTGCCTTGCTGGGAAGCCAGCACCCCGGCATGACGCCTCAGAGCCGGGAGGAGCTGCTGACGGCAAAGGGACTGGGGGGCTGGAACAGCTGTCACTGCTGCGGGGCCTCCGTGGGCACTGGCTTTCCCCTTCGAGGGGCGGGGTGTCAGGTCCACCCGTCTGTTCCTTGGTCCCATCGTGTGGGCTGCCCTGGCTGTGGTGGGCGTGTCCTCGAACCTGGTTACCTGGACGCAGTGCTGGCAGCGTGGTGGGGTGGGTAAACTCTCATGGAGGGGTCGTGCCTGTGAGTTTTCACGGGCCAGCTGCCTCTGGGTGGGCGCAGTTGGCATGGTCTCATTTGAGTCTAATGAGCCGAGACCCCTTCGAGGAGAGCGCTGCTCTTGGGGGCAGCGCCCTAGGTGCTGTGGTGCCATTGTTACCACTGTTGGCGAGGTGACAGCGGCACAGGCACAGCCGTGACCCCGAGGGAGAGTGTGCTGCAGTCCCGTGGGTGCTGTGTCTGACGGGCAGAGTGGTGGGCCTCCCGTTCCTTCTCCCTGGAAGCGGGGCGCAGGCCCAGCCACCCCTTCCTCCCTACAGGAGACTTGGCAGCAGTGGGATGACTGGGGCTGGGGAAGATGTCTGGAAGCTGGGTTTCAGTTTTTAAAAAACTGGAAGGGGAGCATCTGGGTTGAAGGTCACATTTTCCGTTTGAGGATTAGCTCTGAGCAAACTGTATCTTACTCTCAGGGCGGCAGGGTGTGCTCAGCCCGCGGAGCGCAGCCTGTTCGGGCCCTGTTTCCGGAGCAGCATGTGCGGGTCTGGGGGAGTAGGCGGGGCGTCCCGCCACCAGAGGTGGATGGGTGGGGGCAGCAGGGTGACCAAGGTGGGGGCCACGGGCAGTGCAGCTCGGATGCAACGCCTCAGTGCAGGGTCCTCGGGACTAAACCCAGGGGCGTGTGTCTGCGCCCAGGTCCGCCGCCTCAGTCCCCGACCCGGACCAGTCCTGCAGACCTGCTGTCAGGCAGTCGAGCCCACAGAGTGGGCTCCGGGCCCTGCCCTTCCTCCTCCCGTGGGGCGCTCTCGGGGGGAGGGTGAGAGCCGTCCTGTGCCCTCCCAGTTCTCCCCGAGGGGTCTTGCTTCTCAGTTCCTCGAGAGACACAGTCCGGGCCACAGCGTGAGACCTGCCATGTGTCCACTGGCCACAAACCAGCGGCGTTGTCCTTGCTGCTCCTCAGCCAGGGGCGGTGTCCTGCCGACTTCCCCCGGGGCAGGTGTGCTTCGCTCTCTTTCCAGCGGTTCTGTGAGCACGGCAGGGCTGAGCCCTCCGGAGACGGCACGTGCGGATGCTGCCCGCGGGATCCGGGCGCGGGCCTGATGCAGCCCACCCGCCCCCTGCACTGGGCCGGTTTGGTGTCCTCTGACCGGACCCCAGTGACCTCTGCGACTCGAACACAGCTCACACGTGTGGACGTGTGTGGGCGCCCCCCCGCCCCCCCGTGGAGGGACGCCCACTGCAGCAGAAGCACCTTCTCACCAGTCCCATCTGCCTTCCAAGGTACTTTACATGATCTTTTCATGATGAAGAATACGCCTCTTTCCTGGCTTTTGTTTGTTTTTAATAATCCACGAATAGGTTTCATGCTTCTTTTACTCTCTGCGGCTCGTTTTCGAGGGTTGGCCCTCTGCAGGATGTTGTGAGAATGCGGGGCGTGCCCTGCCCACTCCATGGTCTGCTGAGGGGCAGCTGCTTGCGGTCCAGGCTGGTCCCAGTGGCCCTGTGTCCCTGGGGAGAGGGCCCGGCCCCTCCAGAGTCAGGACCCTGCAGGGCATAGGTGGCACAGACGAGATGGGGAGGGAGCCGCTCCGGGATGTGTATGGGGGCATGGCATTCCTGTCTGAGGCTCAGGGCAGCTGGGAAGTGGCTGTGGGGGAGGGCAGGGTGGACCCTGGAGACGGACAGCTGGCCCGAGGGAGTATACCGCCAGCCTGTGCTTAGGACCCCGTGTCCCCTCCTGGGCACCACAACCTGACCTTCCTGAGCAGCAGCTCGTTGCCAGCTGGAGCTGAGAGGTGTCCTCTGCGGGCGGGTGGTGGCCGCACTGGAGGGGCCCGACTGGCAGGGAGCGGCACTGCCCACTCTGGACGGTCCTTGCGCTGCGGTTAGGAGGTGCTTTAGCTGCTGCTGCCCTCGGCAGTGGCTCACCGCTCCCGGTTCCACAGCGAGCGGCCTGGGCA
This sequence comes from Tonatia bakeri, assembly GCA_004024845.1. Lineage (NCBI taxonomy): Eukaryota > Metazoa > Chordata > Mammalia > Chiroptera > Phyllostomidae > Tonatia > Tonatia bakeri. The sequence continues at coordinate 74,571 of PVIA01002067.1, read as the reverse complement.
GAGACCCACGCCTGCACTGTCTATTCAGGGACAAGTGCCCAGCAGCTAGTTCGGGGTCAGGTTCAGGGACATGACGCGAGGTCATCGCCACTGCCCGCTGCACCGATGCAAGGGTTGCTGTCGGACACTGGGATCTGCCCCAGGCCCCTCCGGAGCGGTTCCCGCCGCCTCGCTCCCCGCATCTGCGCGTGTCCACCCACCGCACCTCTGTCCCCCGTCTGTTGGGGGTGGCCGTTGTTTTCACGTGTGTGAGCCCTTTGCACACCCTCTGACACTCACTCGCTTATTTGCTCAGTGTGCCAGTCGGAGACGCTGCAGTGTCATCTGTGAGCCGGGTCCTCTGCTCCTCTGCTCCCTGGAAACGTGTCCCCATCCTAAATAGACCAACCTACTTGTTTTTCCCCCTGGCCATTTAATAGTTTCGTTTTAAAAACATTTCAGGATCTTTAATTGCTTGGGTTTCTTTGGTGAATCGTGTTCATTAGTGAGTCCTGAGTGTGCATCCTATGAGTCTTGTGGGACACGCTGTTGGGGCACAGCCACTGAGGGGACCGTGGTGAGCCAGGCATGACACTGGCGGTGGGCCCAGCTGAGGCAGCAGGGGCCCTTCCCTCCAGATGGCAGAGGGGGCCAGTCCCGGGCCCTGTCTGGCTCCTTGCATGCACCATGTGGCTGTGTCATTGCATTGCCCCAAGTGTTGGAACTTTGAAGGTTTGGCCTGATTTGTTTTCCTGCTTCATCAGCGTCCTGCCCAGTGTCCTTGCCCCCACCCCGCCCCTCCCCACACCCACTCCGCCTTGGTCTCCTGCACAGAAGGCGCCGGCCGTCCTCAGCAGCATGTCTCCTTCTCTTCGGAGTTTCCAGGCGTTCCTTAAACGGGGATACTCAGCGTGTTTCATTGTTATCGCAAGTGCGGCGTTGTTGCCTTTCACACACCCCCCCCCCCCACGGCTGTAGTGTAGCAAAGGCACTGGCAGCTGTACGTTCACCGGGTGTCCCGTTGCCTCTCTCAGCCCAGGGCAGCGTCACCACAAACCCGATGCGGCCCCCACTCCCTGTGACTGCCCGATCGCGTGATTCTCTCCGTTTGTCAGTTCAGCGAAGTCACACTCATGCAGCACACTGAGTTTGAACTACAGTGTTTCAGACCCGGGATTCACCTTGGCTGTTGTGTGTGTCCCTTGTTCGCTCCTGTCCTCGCTGGGTGGTGTCCGCAGTAGGGTTGTGCTGGTGGGTTCAAATGCTCACCCCCAGAAGGATGTCCGCACAGCTTTGGCTGCTTTGAATGGGGCCAACGTGAGCGTTGTGTGGACACCAGTCGTCTTTGCTCTGGGACAGATGCCGAAGGGCGCAGTGGCTGGTCCCAGAGTCAGTCCGGTCTCTGCAGCGTTTTTAGTGGGACAGACAGGCAGGCACAGGGCTCAGAGACAGGAGTTTGCCACTTCCAGACAAGTGAGTTTGAGAGGTTCACTCTGAGAGCACAACCCCCACATTCTTGAGGAGTGATTCCAAATGCATCTGGAAGGCGTGGGGCGGCTGCTCTGCACCCCGTTGTCCGGCAGCATCTGGGACAGCTCGGAGGCAGCCCTGGCTTCCCGCTTGTGGGTGTGCGATACGTGTGTTTCACCAGAGTCTCTAGTTGTTGGGGACAGTCAGAGGATTTGTGGGATTTCACTGACTTCTTTTTTTCTTGAGGACATGCTTATTGATTCTAGAGAGAGGGAAAAGGAGGGAGAAGGGGGGGAGAGAAACAGCAAGTCAGTCGCCTCCCACATGCACCCTGCCCAGGGACTAACCTGCAGCCCAGGCCGGTGCGCTGATTGGGAATCGACCTGCCGCCATTAGCTTGCAGGACAACCCCTGAGCTGCACAGGCCACCGCTGCAGTGTGACATCTTTGTATTCACAGTTGGCTGGCTGCATCCATGTCGATGACCCCAGTTTTGTTGGCAGCACCCAAAGCACCATCATGGGAGCCAGCCAAGCAGATGCCTTCCTCTCTCCGTCAGGCCCGGGCAGGGCTGGACCTCGGCCACGGCAGGGCTGGACCGCTTCTTCGCAGCCTGTTCCGTCTGGGGGGCCTTGGCCTCGGCCTCCACAAGGGGCTTGTGTGTTGTCTCCTGTTGTTTCGTGGCTGCCCCGTGGTGGGGAGAGCGTGGCAGTGGCAGAGTGGTCAGCTTCCTTCTCCTGGGGGCGCTGCTCCGAGGACGGCTAGGCAGCCGCAGGGCTGCAGCGACTTTGGCCGTCGGAAGGTGGGTGATGCGCGGAGCTTCTTTTTGGGGGTGCCCGTCAGCACAGCCTTCTTCGCCTTCAGAGCCTCGGCTTGGACTTGGGCTTCGGGAGGAGCAGGGGCTTCCTTTGCTTTGGCGCCGCCCTTCCTCCTCGTGGCTCCCAGGGATGCCCGGCTCCTCCCATGGGTCAGGCCAGTGGTGTACCAGACGGCCCTCCCCGCCTTGGGGCCAGCCACGGCCATGCAGGTGTACAGTGCATCTCTCTTTGCCTCCGTGGTGCTTGTGTTCCTCCCAGAGGGTCCCACCCCAGGCAGGCCCGTGGCTCCTGGCAGTGACGCCCCTGTCCTGGGCTCTCGTCTCTCACGCAAGGGCCTGCGGCTGACGTGTCATGCTAGTGGCAGTGTCCGCGAGCCCGCATGGTGCGCCGCATGTGGTGGGGGTGCCCCTGGTCGTTGGCTGCCTGTGGGGGAGCTCCCGGCCCGGTCCTGGGACTGACAAGCCTTGGCTGTCCACCATGGCCTGGTGGGCAGCACAGGGTGGGTCTCCGGGCCCAGCCCGGCGTGAGCAGCACCTGCATGGATGGGAGGCACCGGCCAGGGCCCACCACAGCAGCACAGGGGGGTAGACAGGGCCTGGCCAGGGCACCCCAGGGTCGGTGAGCTCACAGGCTGCACCCTGCACGCAGAGGGCCTTCAGGACGGTTTCTCAGAGGCGTCCTGTGGGAACCGAGCACCAGACGTCTATGGAATCAGATATTATGTCCGTCATATCCTCTTGTCCCCTAGCAGTTTCAACACTGGCTTTTTTCCGAGCAAGTTGGACTGCATTTTTGAGGAAGGTATGATGGCTATTTGCTCTCGTGGCCCAAACAGAAGTTCCGTGGTGTTGGCCACACCCACTGCCAGGTAGCTGGGGCTTTCCTGGCACCATCCAGGCTGGTGGCCTGTGGGTTGGCGTGCTGCGTTGGCTCAGGGCTCCTGGGGGACCAGGGGCTCTGTGCATCCAGGGGGGGTGTCGTCCCAGTGTGTCCTCCCCAGTGCATCCTGGGACGTGTCACCCCAGTGCATCCTGGGAGACACGCCCAGCGCTATGAATGCCTTAAGTGAGGACCTTGTTTTTTAAATTAGTATAATTTATGAGTTATCAAGACGTGATGTTGTGCCCGCTGTGTGATGATGTTTTATGGACAGGTTATTGGTACACCCTCAGAGAGCGTCTGGGTTTCTCCTGCCCCCTGGGTGCACACCCTGCCAGCCCTGGGCGGGGCCTGGCACAGCGAGGGTTAAGTCCCTTCGCTCACCGGGAGGCTGCTGTGTCCTCAGGCGTCAGTAGACAAATGACTTGCTGTCTGGAGAGGAGGGCATTTGAATGACATGGCTGGGCTCTGGGTTGCAGAAGGAAGCCCTCTGGGGAATGTTGTGTGTTTGACATGCATTCACAGTGTGTAATTGGAACCACGGAAAAGGGTTTTGTCTAAAGCAGTCTAAGATTTTCCTTATTTTAAACCTGTTGTGAAAAGAGTTGTTTTTTGAATTTTTTTCTTTGATAATGACTTTTTACAAAAGTTTGGGACAAAGACTGTTTCTGCTCTGTATGCTACCTCCTCTTGTCCTTGGGGGCCTGGGTGTCAGAGCTGGAAGCCCAGAGTGCCCCTCTGCCCCGGAGAGGGGGCAGCAGGCGCAGCCCCAACCCCGCCCTTCACCTCCAGGTCACAGCTTTTCCTGTCTTCCTGGGGTGAATTGAGCCCATAGGCTCATTTTTCATTTTCTTGTTAAAGAAATCTGTTGTCTTCTCAGCTGTCTTACTTTCTGCAAATTAAACTCCTTTCCAGTGACCAACAAGGGGACTGTTCCTACTGTCCCTCTCCGTGTTTGGCGGTTGCTGGTGGCCCTGCTTCACCTGCACGTGAGGGCCAGCCACCCTGTGTGTGGCGGGTGTTACGGAGGGGCTGTCTGTCCGAGGTCTCGGAGCAGGATGACGGGATGGAGGTGTGGCGGCTGTGTGGGGAACTGGGCTGCCAGGCAGGCGAGGGGGGCTCTGCCCAGCCTGTGGGTGGGGCCGGCAGGGAGGCCCAGGAGGCTGGGTGGGGCAGGGCCCAGAAAGGCAGCCTCAGTCGGGTGGAGCCTGGTGCCGGTGTGCGGCTCCCAGCCCTCTCACAGCTGACTGGTTGCCGTGATTGGAGGCTGAGAAGTGGGCCAGATGGACCGAAGGTTCAACTCACTAGGCTGTCGTTTTCCCTGAAAATCCATGCCAATCAAACCATGCAAGAGCCTCTGTAAGTGTTGAGGCCGTTGTCCATTAGTGGAACACAAGTCAGCAGTTTCTGTCTTTTCCCCATTGCTCACCGGCCTTCCTAGCTGACAAAAACAACACTTCGGGAAGCCATCTCAATATGATTTGGGGTCAGACACTTGGGCTCCCCAAGTGGAGGTCAGGCTCTTGGGGTCAGCAGCTCAGTGACCTCAGGAGTTGGTGAGCAGGTGAGGGGTGGGAGCTCTGACCCCACAGAAGTGGGCTTCTCCCGGGGGGCGCCAGGCCTTTCTGAGTGCAGTAGCTGGGTGGGGTGTCTGCCTGAATAGGCGTCGAGGTGCTGACCGCTGTCACTCCCAGTTGTCTGTTTTGAAATTGATTTTGTCCTGTGGACCGATAAATTGGGACTCAGCCGGTAGCACCCAGATTTCCCTCCAGCTATAGAATTGCTGAATGGTCTCACCCAGAACTCTCTGGGTGGCTGTGTCCCAGGTCTGGGGCCAGCGAGGCCACATACGCCACACTTCCCTCCCGAAGGTGCCACAGCCGATTAGTGTTGACGTGTGTCAGGCCGCGAGCGGGCTCCCCTGTTAGCACAGAAAGTGAATGTGAGCAACACCAGAAAACGAGTCATTGCGGGTGAAACGGCTGCGGACCAGCTGTGAGCGCCACGGACACGGATCCGGTGCGGCTCAGGCAGAGGCAGTCGTTGAAAAGTCACGGGTTCGATGGAACTACGGATCCATGACGGCTAAAGGCAGTGCCCTCCTGTTCGGGTTGGCATTTACATGTGCTTCACGGGGCTTAATTGAAAGCTTCACTTGTTTTTAAAGATTTACTTATTATTATTCTTTTTTAGAGCGAGGAGAAGAGAGGGAGGGAGAGGGAGAGAAACATTGACGTACGAGACCAGGAACCTGGTCTGCAGCCCAGGCATGTGTCCTGATTGGGAATTGAACCGGTGGCCTTTAGATGGGGAGGCCGACACCTGACCCACAGAGCCACTCCAGCCAGGGCTATAAGCTTCACTTCAGGAGGTTAGCAGGAGACACTCGCGAGGAAGGGTAGGGGTTCTTTCAGGACGTAGGGCGCAGTTTCTCCTATGCTGCCGGAAGGAGGCAGGACTCCGCTGGCTTCAGTGGCCTCTGTCCAGCACGCGGGTTCCCCAGTTCTGGGGTGCTGAACAGCTGGGAGGCCAAGAGGGCTGTGAGGCCAGTAGGGAGTTGGCGTGGGGCGCTGGGGGGGACTCATGAAAGGGACAGGCGGGAACCAGCCTGTGCAGCCTGCTGTGCTGTGCAGTGAGTGCTGCGCACGCATAGGCCCAGAGCCACGTTAGCCTGACAGTGACGGGGCCGGTGGGGGACACTGGGGTGAGGCGTGATGGCGTCCTCTGCAGAGGTGTGGCTGCTGTGGGTGAGGCAGCCTTGGGGTGACCACCACTCCCTGAGCTGTGCCCCAGAGGGTGGTGTGGCCTCCTGCTGAGGTCGGATGTGAGGGGAGATGGGCTCAGTTTCAGATTTTGTGGAATTTGAGGGGCCTTTGGCACATCACGAGTGGGGTGTCCTGCTGTTGTTGAGGAAACTTGAACTTAGCGAGAGAGTGGGCTCCGTGTTGGGGGTCCTCAGTGTGCAGCTGCAGAGCGAGGCCAGCTGCAGGCTTGGTGACCTCGGCGTCCACGGCCAGACGCCCTGGAGCGCCCTGTCCTGCATCGGACCTCTGGGTCCCTGCTGACCCGTGAGCTGCAGCGTCTCCGAGTCCCCTCTCCTGGCTGAGGTGGGCACGACTGATGGGGTGGTGTCTGAGCCTGTTGTTTTGCATTGCACTTATTTTATGTGACTTAAAGCAAATTTATGTGAACATTTATAATCTCACTAAAACACTTATCATACGTGTATGAAATAAACTACAGAATCACATCTATTTTCTGTTACAATTTATACAGAATGAAGTAACCTTGGGTGTGGGAAGGCAGAAGGGAAATTTGTATATAATATTCATAGTCCTGCATTGTTTCTTTTTTTGCCTCAGTCTATTTTTAGGTATGTTTTCCTGGGAGGTAATTTCTGTGATGAGAGGTACATGTGTGAGTAATTAATACTTTATTTTTCTTAAATTCACACCTGGAGTGTTGTTCTTGGGCCTTCCTAAGTCGCAGTGTCAGCCTCCTGAGGCGGGGTGGGGCTCCGTGAGCGACGGCGGGCAGGGCTGTGAGGCCGCAGGGCACAGAAGCTGTGGCCGTGTGCGCAGACAGGACAGGTGCCCACGGGCCTGGGGCCGGTGCACCCCTGGCTCCCACAGTCTGCCGTGCGGCCCTGTCCAGTGTCGGGCGTCCGCTGGAAGCAGGGCAGCCCCAGTCTCACTCCTGATCCCTTTCAAATACCACTGCCAGCTGTTCGGGGGGCTTCAGGGCAGCACCCTTGTCTGCTCTGGGTTAGTGAACTGGGACTTCCAGAAAATTCTACTTAGTGTGACTTTGAGAAACAATTTGACATTGTCTTCAATTTTTACTTTTCATTTTATTTTTTTAAAGGTTTTATTTATTTTTTAGACAGAGGGGAAGGGAGGAAGAAAGAGAGGGGGAGAAACATCTGTGTGTAGTTGCCTCCGGTGCGCCCCAAGCTGGGGACCTGGCCCGCAGCCCAGGCATGTGCCGGGACTGGGAATTGAACCTGTGACCCTGTGGTTTGCAGGCCGGCGCTCAAGCCACTGAGCTACATAAGCCAGGGCCATTGTCTTTAATTTTTAAATTAAAATTTTTTAGGCCTTTTCTATCACATTTTAAAATTATAATTATTTTAAAAGGCTTGGAAAATTGTTTGATTTACACAATTAATTACATTTTCTTATACTTTTTAAGTCCTATGCATGAATGTGATATATATAAAGCAGAACTTTCCAGGTCCCTGAAATACATGAATCTAAGAAATTTAACATAAAATGGTAAAGTCTCAGCTCTTCTAAACATCAAATACCCACACCACATGTCTTAAAATTCTGTCATATCTTTATATCAAAAATCACTTGTGTAATATTAATCAATTAGACGTTTTAAAATGGAAGCAGGATAATCTGTTATGTATTTCAAGTTACCATAAATGTTAGATATTTCAGATAGCTAAACGTGTAGATTGTCCCTCAGGTTAATGGAGAAGCGTGGAAGTCACCATGGGTCGGTTTTGTCATTGTTTTAGTTGTCAGTTCTGAAACCCCCAGGTGGCAGACACCCTCGGAAGCAGAGCCCAGGCCCCTGGATCACGCAGCAGGCGCCTGCTCTGGGCCCTAACTAGAGGTCCATGTGCCGTCTACGGCCTCCTTGACCACGAGGCTCCGGGACCGTTGTCCGGTGGTGTCGCTGGCCTTGTCCCGCCACCAGCGCTCTTGGAGCCCGTCCTTGTGGCCTGGCCGCCTGCGTGCCTTAGTCTCCGGGTCCGGCAGCACCCCTCTGGTGGCCCTTTCGTAGGAGCGTGCACCTTTGTGTGCTTCCTGGGCAACTTTAAAAGAACTTTTTCACTTGATTTGTGGACTTCTGTTTGCCTTCCACGTTTTTTTCTGACAAGGTCGTAACTTTCACAGCATGACCTTGGGGTGGACTACGTCTGGCGGCTGGCTGTACCTGCCTCTGCTCGGTACTGAGGTGCCCCAGCTGTTCTGTTAAACCAGCTGCCTCCACGGTCTCACTCAGTCTCCATCTCCTCTGCCCAGTGGTTGCCGTGATCCTGAAGGCGCTGGCCTACGAGGAGAAGCGGGGTGCCTGCAGCGTGGGCGCCAACGTCCGGGATGCTGCCTGCTATGTGTGCTGGGCCTTCGCACGCGCCTACGAGCCTCAGGAGCTGAAACCCTTCGTGGCCGAGATTTCGAGGTACAGCCTGTTCCAGTTGTGGTGGTCCAGTCCGATCCGCCTCTGCCGTTGCCCGTCGGGTGGCGCCCTCCCTGTGGCGCATATGTGCTGCAACCAGCCCAGGGCGCCCCCACGGTGCTGTGCAGTAGGTGTTCCTGCGCCGGCAACACGCCCTTAATGGGTGGTCTGTGACCCAGCAGCAGCTCAGGCCCCTTCCCTGTGGGGAAGCGGCTCTGCCCAGAGCTGTGCAGGCGGCTTGTGCAGAGGCTCCCACTGGCTTGTTGGGGGAGGGGACATCGTTTGGCAGGGCATGGGGACAGCTGGCAGTGACAGCTCATCAGGTGAATGGGGCTCCTGGGCATCTGTGTCCCACAGAGAGAAAAGCTTTGGACACCCAGCTGCCAGCCTTCCCCTTGAAAGGGGTCCCTTGGGAACGCTAGAATAGGAAGCCCTTAGGTGGCAGCCACTGCTGTACAGGGACTGCGTTTTATCCTGCCCTGATTTTCTAATTTGTATAGACCAGCACTAAACACCATGGCACTGACTAGCAGCTTCATCGTCAGCACACATGGGACGCATCTCAGCCTTCAGAACAGCTTTGCGAGGGAGGAATATGTGTTTTCTGTGGTTTCTTAGAAAGAACTGAAGCCAGCAGGCTGGTGGTCCCCATCAGACACTGGAGCAGCTGTGACCTTGGCTTGTCGGTGTGTCCCCAGCTGAGCCCCCAAGGTGTCCAGGTGCCCCTGCCATCCTGCCCCTAACTTTTAAGATCTGCTGGGTTTTTTTGTGTCAGAAAAATATAAAACAAATGTGTCCCCAGCATAGGAAATTTTTCAGTTAATTTTTGTACTCGGATTTGTTAATGTATTTTTGGCCTTGAACAAGGTTAGGCCTCTATTTCTCATTATTTATTAAGTATCCAGAGGAGGGCCGCCCAGCATGGTGGCAGTCTCTGTGTTGATCATGGACCCTGCAGTCCCAAACCATCCACAGGGGCCTGCCTCTCCTGCAGTTCCAGCTTCTTGTGCCTCCAGCCAGGTGCGCTGGCCGAGGAAGTCCCCAGGGTCTGCAGCCCCTCAGCGTCTCTGCTGTGGCTCCCAGGTCTTGGGCACTGGAGGTCATTCTGCTCTCACCACTTCTGGGTCAGGGGAGGAGCCCAGGAAGTGCCTCTGGCCTGTGTCTCTCAGTCTTGACTTACATCAAAGCCAAGTCTACAGAATAGTCTGGGGATGCCGATGGAGCTGAAGGAGCTCAGAGTGCTTCCAGGAAGTCCTAAAAGTATCTGACTCCTCCTCTCTCCTCCTCCGCTGGGGAAGGGCAGAGAGACAAGGCTGAGGGCTTAGGGGGCCGTGGTCCTGGGCAACTATCCTCCTGTCCCCATCACTCACCCCTTACTGGCCCCCTGGGCCGTGGCTCCCCCTGCCAGCAGCTCTGGGGGAACAGGAGGTTTGCTGTGTCCTGAGGCTGCAGGCGAGGCTCTTCCTGCTGCTCACCTGGAAGTGGCTTCTGGAACGAGAAGGGGCAACAGAAGCAACTGCTTCCTTAGTGCTTGGTGCTTCGGCTGTCACGGAGTCTAGGTTGACACTGTGCCATCCTGTGTCCAGTGTTGTTGGGTAGGTGGGCACCCTGGGGACACTACCACCCTGATGACACCTGCCTACAAGCGGCAGCTGACAGGTGCTGAGCGAGACGCCGAAGCACCGCTGTGTGTACCTGGCCTCCGCAAGGGGTCTGGCTCCTGATGGGGTCACTCCCGTTTCGAAGGGAGAATAATCCCGGCACTACTTCTTCAGCTTCACGTTTATCAGAGCGGTAAACTTGGCAGGTATCCGTGCCTCCCCTTTCTCCGCGGACTCTGGGAGCAGCAGGGCGGAAGGCTGAGGGTTGGCGGAGGAAATTGGAGCATGATAAAATCTTAGGAAATAAAGATTTTCAAAACCCGCCAACACTAATTCAACAGATTTACGTGAAATGCTCTTTCTGGCATTATAATTATAAAACGAAGAGCTGCTGCACCCCACAGACGGGCTCCTCCAAGCGCCCGAGGGAGCGGCGGCAGAGCCTGCACCTCCCCCGGGACTGCGGGAACACCTGCGCAGGGCGAGCGGCGGCGGCCACACTCCCGCTTTTCTGTTTGGGGCAGAGGCTTCTGAGCCTCTGCACTGCAGGCACATGTGCCCCTCATGATGGGGACAGCAGAGACGCTGGCCAGCGGCCCCAGCCCTCACGCTCCCCGGGGCCTGTGGACAAACAGGGCTGGCCGTCTTCTCCCCAGGGCCCTGGCTTTTGAAACACAGGCTCTTGCAGCTGCGAGCCAGCGACTCCTGCTTTCTGCAGTTTCTAGAGCTTGTTGCTGTGCTAATGGCATTAGTGACTTTATAAAGTGCAGCATCAGCCTGTGTTGAGCCTGAGCATGACGTGCGTGCAGTTGACATCACCGGCTCAGTTCTGTGGGTTCCGGGGTGGGCGGGTCTGTGCCCGTGGACCTGCGACACATGCCCGGGCAAGGCCAGCACGGCGACCTGGCTGGGCCGCTGCCATGCCACATGGGTCTGACATGGAGCTTCTTTCCCCAGAGTGTGCGTCCCAGCACGCCAGCACTGAGTTCTCGTGGAAGCTGGAGAGTGCCGGCCACTGTACTCCAGGGTCCCCCTCTGCTCCCCAGAAGAGGAAAGACAGATTTGGGGCCCACTGAGCTGCCCTGTGCCTAGCTTTCTGGGTGTGGCATGTGGCAGGACCAGGCAGTGAAGAGCCCAGAGCCAGGGCTGAGTGGGTCCCCGGCCTTGGTCTCTCTGCTCATGTCAGTGAAGGGGCCTTGAGATTGGCTGCAGCTGAGAGGGTGGAGCCAAGCCCGTCCTGTGGGGGTGGGGGTCTTGAGGGTAGTGCGCCAGCAGGACCCCTGCCACCATGCCTGGATGGTGACAGGAGAACAGGAAGGGGTTGTAGGGGCACTCACCTCTCTCAGGAGCTGGGACTCATTTTAAGAACTTGACCAAACATGAGGGACCAGGGACACATGCCCTGATGGTGGCCAGCGTTCTCAGCAGAAACTCCTGTGGTTGCACTGGGGCCCTTTGATCTCAGGGGAGGTTACTTTTCCTCGACTTTCTGGGCATGCCCCAGGCATCGCTCATGTACTCACCAGCAGCGTCCCACCCGGAACCCTCCCGCTGGCAGGGCACCCAGACTCCTGCTCCGCAGCCTTCCCAGTTTCTCCTAATTAACACGGAGCTAGCGGCCTCGTGGAGTTTCTGCCCGACGGGCGCCTCGAGCCCCCTCTCCCTGGGCCCGTCCCAGGGTCACATCACAGGTGCCCTTGGAGCCGCGCCTGGGCCCGGCAGGCTTTCCAGTCCAGTTTGGCAGGTTCTGGGACCCAGGGCTGCAGCCCTTCCTGGCCCGTCCGGGCTGCAGGCTGGGGCGGCTGGGCGGGTAGGGAGGGTGGCTGGGAGGTGACTCACCGAGAGCCCGAGGACGCTGCTGGCCCAGGAGTATCGGTTGGGGTGTGTCCTTCAAGATCTGCCTCCTTCTGTTTGTAATAAGTGACCGCATTTTAATTGTCAGCTTTTAAGCCCATTAATCCTACCACCTGATAAAAGGCTGATACCTTTATACTCTCACAAATTCTTCAGTGGGTCTTGCAAAAGTTGACACTGGAGATCAAAATGTAATTCTCTCAGTGAAATCTGAATGTCTGATGAGGAGCCCTGTGGCGGCAATGCAGCCGAGGGGCTGGGCGCCGAGGCCCCCATGGCCGAGGCCCCCACGTGCTGAGCGGTCTGGGGTGGGCTGTGCAGGCTGCCTGCACACACCTGTGCGGGCGGGTGCAGGGCTCGGCCGCCCACTTTCTCGGGCACTTGGAGGAACCCATCTGTGGATGTGAGGTGGCTCTGTTTTAGAACACCAAAAAGAAAGTTTTCAGGCAAAGTCGATTGTTTTTGAATTAGTATTGGCAGGTTTTGAAAGCTTGTATTTCCTAAGATTATACACAGATTAAGAGCTGGAATAATTTTTTTTTTTTTTGTGGAAAGTAAATAGGGCTTTCTGAAAAACCAGGTGTGATTTGAGATCAGCAAAACAGAACGGCTGTGCTTTACCAAGGAAATACCTTCTCCCTGGCAGTCAGAAAGCTGACTTGCAAGAAGGAGAAGAAAAATGAGCCCCTGCAAGCCTGTTGGTTGGCACCTTCCAGCGATTTCCTCACCTGAAACTCTTTTGTAAGTTGAGGCCGTTGACATCAGCCTGCAGGCTCCTCCCGAGCTGGGCAGCGCCCTGCTCGCCCACAGCAGCGGCCAGCGCCTGGGGATTGGCTCCCAGATCTCTTCCTCGAGGGCAAGCTTGTCCTGAAAGATCAGGAAACGGCATGCGTTGCTCAAAGCCATGTCTTGTTCCTACTGCGACCTTCTCCAGGGCTGCTTCTAGCAGGGGGAGAACCCTCTTGTTTTCCAGGAAAAGTTACGTGCTGATCACAGACCCAAATGTCCCCCCCCCCAACACCTGGTAAACCTCCTCTTGGCCTTCATTCTGGCTCCTCTGTGACTTAAGTGCTTTGAAAAGTCTTGTTGGAGCCTCTGTTCTTACGAGTTAAAGGGAAGGAGAACTTGGCCGCAGGCAGGCATTTCACCTCGATGAACAGTGTAGTCTGCAACTTCTAAACAGTGGACAAACTTTGAAATGATAGGGTTACTGTTACTTAAGATAACAAACAGCAGTGTATTTTGCTTTTCATTGCTATAAAACACTAGATAAACTAACAGAGCTGGACTTTGGGATGTGATCTCCTCCTTGCTGCACCTGCTAATAAAAACCAGGAGCCTGGGCAGGTCGAGGCATGCAGCTTCCCCGACTCGGACGAGGAAGAGTCCCTCTCCGAGTGACACAGACTGCCGTCGGTGTTGGGAAATGCTGGTGAGGCGGCGCCCGCACTGCCGCAGAGAAAGCAAGCAGGAGAAGACGCCTGAGACGCGGCCCCGCCCGGCAGACGCCTGCTGGGGGCTGCCGGTGCCGCTGCCGCTGCGCTCATTCCCTCCGGAGCGGAGCCCTGCGTGTGACTCACACGTGGCCCCTCCTGCTAAGAAGGACTTGGGGGGGTGCATGGAACGGGGCCTGTGGTGCTTCCCTGCTCACACTGAACCAGGACCATCATACCTGTTCTTCCTTGAGACTCACTAGTATTTGTGGACAAGCCAGTTTTGTTTCTCAGAGGGAAATTAGAGTGGTTTTCTAAATTTAGTCCAAATCAAAACAGTGTTAAAAACCTGCTGCATTCACCTGTTACATACAACAAATTGATTTGTTGAATTAACTCAAGAGTCTAAACTTGGTTAAAGGCTGTTTTTAAAGTGGTGTAGTTTGTCCTGCCGTTCTCTGCAGGGTGCTGACATGACAGTAGAGCAGTAACCATTTTCAGCCCTCTGCTTGAGAGTGTGAGGGCCTTCCTGGTGAGCCCCTCTGCGCCTGTGCCCCCCTGGCCTGGGCAGCTGGGCTCCCTGTGTCCTCACTGCTCGCCCCCAGCTGCGGTTGTTTCTGTTCCTCGGCTTCAGGGCTGAGTGGCTGCCGGGCTCCCGGGAGGGAGTTCCTTCTGTCCCAGCTCTGGGGCCAGTGGGTGCGGGAGCTGCGGGGCCTGGCCGGGAGCCTGAGGTCGGGTGGACCTGTCGTGGGTACTGGGAGGGGCCCACAGGCGAGCGAGGAGCGTGAGCGAGGGAGGTGGAGAGGGCTTCCTCTGGGCAGCCAGCGTGCCTGTAGAGAAGGGGAGCAGGAACCCAGACACGTGACAGTGGGAAGGGATCTTCGGGACAGCCTTTCATTGTCTCGGTGCGGTTGCAGCATAAACCGAGAAGCTTGACGCCGAGCGTCCTCTGCCCCTAGCATGGGCTCGCCTGATGAGCCGGCTGCGCCACGGTGCTGGGCAGGGGCCTGGGCAGGGGCCGGCAGCACCCAGAACTGCCGACTGGCCTCCGTGGCTGTGGCCGGGGCTGCACCGGGAAAGGTGTGGGGGGCGGGGCGCCGGAGGGCCTGCTCCCCATCTCGGTTGCCTCAGAGCCGCGGAGCCCCTTCCAGGGCTGGCGGGCAGCAGGCGATGGCACGTTTCTTCCTTCCGCTGGTTCCGTTCTCGTCTCTGGTCAGTGTCCGTAGCTTAAAAATCACAGTTTGAGACAAACTGTCAGGAAATTTTGAGGTAGTGTAGAATGTGAACTTTTCTGCATTAGGTACACCCAGGGTCATTCAGAATACAAGTCCACATTTTTCTTGTGTCAGATGTTAAAGGAAAGCAGAAATGCTTGGTTAATACCCTTTCCTAGAACACCTAGATCTTGTGAATGGAAAAAAAGGGGCTCTAAGGGCCGGATCCCCAGCTGGGGTGTGTGAGAGGCAGCTGATCGACATCTTTCTTGTGCACTGATGTTTCTCTCTGCCTCTCTCCCTGCCTTCTCCTCTCTAAAAATAAATAAATAAAATATTTTAAAAGGTCTCATTAACATGTAAATGTATAGTACTTAAAGTTCTATTGATTGAGACTATATTTAGATGAAAATACCAAATGTTTCATTAAGAATAGTAGTTGTATAAGTTTTAGTCCTGGCTGGTGTGCCTTGGTGGATTAAACACCAGCCTTTGAACCAAGGATTGCTAGTTCGATTCCCAGTCAGGGAACAAGCCTGGGTTTTGGGCCAGGTCCCTGGTAGGGGGCGTGTGAGAGGCAGCCACATATTGTTTCTCTCCCTCTCTTTTCCCTCCCTTCTACTCTCTCTAAAAATAAGTGAATAAAATCTGTATAAAAAATAAGTTTTAGTTATTGAAAGATCTCTAATGTCTTGCTCAGCTTGATGGTTTCTAGAATTCCATCAGTAGCCATCGTGAAGTTGATGTACGAGTCAGTTAGTCTTAAGGTTGAAATCTTCCTGCTCTCAGCTTCAACCACTAAAAGGAGTGATAACAGAAAAGACCTGAGGTGCTAACGCTGGATCTTTTAAGATCTCCAGGTATTTTCTTTCCAAAAAAATTTCTAAATCTGAGCTACCTTTAGACTGAAAGAACAGTTGTGCAAACAGCAGAAAAGGTTCTCCTAAGCCCTTCGCCAGCCTCCCCCACTATCAGCACCTCCCGCTGTGAAACCGAGGACAGGCTGCGCCCCTGTGGGCCGTCCTCGACTTCGCAGGGCTTTCGTCCCAGTGAGGGGTCTGTGGAGTCACTCTGTTGTTTCCTTTGTAAGTAAGGAATTTGCTAGGTCGACACGCCGACACTGCTGTTTCTCCGTAAACTCTGCCCATGTTTGTGCCCGTCAGTGGTGTTGCCTGGGCAGATGCTGCAGCGGTCACTGTTTCTCTCCGAGTCCTCCCGCATGGAGGTGGTGTCCCCTCCCTACTCTTACTCACCCGCTGTGGTTGTCATTGTGGGTGAGTGGGCACTCCTTGGGTTCTTGGGGTTTTCAGCCGACGCTGCTGTTCATCGAGGGGTCTGCTGGGGCTGTTTGAGGGCGGCGGCTGTGTCTTCTCAGCAGGACCCGCACTCCGTTTTCTGGGTACTTTCCAGCGTGGCCCTTGCTCTGGTGCATCTTTCCCCTTGCCCATCCCTGGACCTGGCCGTTTCCAGGAGTCTGAGTTCCTCCTAGTGGAGAGTGGGGCTTCAGATCTGAGATGGGACTCCACCCCTGCGTCTGGGTGCATGCCCACCCTAGATGGCCAAGTGTCTGCATGAACCCTTGAGTCCAGCCCTGCCCTGCCCCCGGTCATCTGGCCTCCTGCCCACTGTAGCCCTTCACCCCCACTCTCCTGCTCTGGGGTGCTCCCTGTTCCTGTGCACCTCAGTGCAGGTCTCTCGGGCCCACTCGGGCCTCCTGGTCCTCATGTTCTGATGATCTGTTTAACTTGCACACAGAAAAACCCATTCTTGTCATGTATAGGTCTTTGAATTTTGCCAAATTTCTAAAGCTGTGTTCCAAACCACAGGCGCAGACAGGACGGCCCCATCACTCTGGTCTCTTCCCTCTGCCCTTCCCAGTCAGGTGACCCTGTGCCTGGCCGAGACCATTCTGCCTTTGCTTCTGTAGTCTTGCCACTCCTAGATTGTTTTATAAATGGAAATACACAACATATAGACTTTTAATTCTGGCTTCTTCCACTTTAGAAAAACAAAACAAAAACCCAGGAGAGGTCAGCAGTCTGACCTGGTGTCAGTGGCCGGAACCACAGGCTGTCGCAGGCTGGTTCCCTCCGGAGGTTCTGGGGAGAATCTGCTTCTTGCCCTTTTAGCTCCTGGAGGCCCTGAGACCTGGGGCCTGACCCTCCCCCGACCTGCACAGCCGCAGCCTCAGGCCAAGTGCCTCTGTTTCTCCCTGTCCTGCCTCCTGCAGTTTCTGGGGACCTCTGAGGACACGGGCCTGCAGGAGAGGCCCCATCAGAAGGTCAGCTGGTCAGCAAACCTAAGAGCATCCACAACCTTAGCCCCCTTCCCAGGTATCAGGACAGGTCGCAGGTCCCAGGGACTTGCCTGGACACCTTTGGGGTGGGCACCCAGGCAGCAGGGGTAGCTTCCATTCAGGAAGCGGCTGCCGCGGCTGGAAACACGTGCATGTGCGGAGGAGCCTCCCAGGAAGTCAGAAGAGATCGCCGTGTAGAAACAAGAGTGGGGGAGTGTGAGGCTCCAGCTGGCCTGCAGGCAGCGTCCCCTCGAGGGGACCCCTATGTGTCTGAAATAGCTTTCTAAAAACATTTTCCCTGTGGGCTGATGGAAGGTAGAAATTTTCAAGTCATACTTAAAACCACACTTTGCATGCCTATCCCAAATCCTTCGATTTTTCTTGTTGCTGAAGTCTGGTGAACCCTGGTTCATCTGTGACAGTCACATCATGACCTAAGGAGGGCAGAGTTAGGTGAGCCTGTCCCGTCCTCTGAGCCTGTGTGTTCCCCGAGCGTCCCCCGGTGCCTCCAGGCTCGTCCTCTGGGAGCTCTGCTGCCCTGCTGCCCTCCCAGCCTGCACAGCTGCCCCCTCCCTGGGGCTTGGCTCCCAGTCAGGTGCACACACACTTTTCGGCAGCGGCGGTGACCGAGCAGTGACCAAGCAAGTGAGAGACTGAGGTTTCTAGTTGGCATCATGGGGCCTGTGTTCTTTGCACGTTTTGTTTTAATTGCTCGATTTCCCCAACCCTACAGTGCGCTGGTCATCGCCACAGTGTTCGACCGGAACGTCAACTGCAGGCGGGCTGCCTCGGTAAGTCCCCTCCGGTTCCTTCTCCTGTGTGCGTGGGGTCTGGCCTGTGCCGCTTGGGAGACTGGCATGGGCGGCCAGGTCCACGGTTCCTGTTCTGAGGAGGGCCCTGCATGACTGTCAGACCAGGGGACTGGCTGGAGTGGGGGGCCGACTGTGGGGCTGTCTGAGGTGCTGTGACCTGGGGGGATTTGCCTGAGACCCAGGTGGTGTCAGAAGTGGGACGGGGGGTCCGTTCAGTGCGACATGGATCGTTCTGCAGGTGGTTGGACTGAGGGATGGAGAAGGCCCCAGGCAGTCAGACCGAAGGCCCCAGCTGGGGAGGACAGAGCCTCCCTGCCTCACCTGGGGGTCCTGTGCACCAGAGGAGGCGTTTCCCCCTTAGAAGTGGCCGAGCCCCCATGGGACCGCCGGGTGAGCGCGGAGGGTCTCACTCAGGGCTCTCTGCCCTCAGATTGGGAAGCTGAATGCAGGTTTTTAGGTGCCGGGGGAGGAGTGGACGTACGTTTTGGGGGTTTTGGTGGTAGAGAGAGTGAACACAGTGGCTGTGCCTCCCCGGGCCTCAGGCGCAGGCAGAGGCGTGGGGGCAGTTTGTGGGGCAGACGAGAACGAGGTCTCTGTATGGAGGGAACTCTGGAAACCATCAGTTTCTGGCCACACGGTGGGCTGTCCGTTTGTGGTCTGTGCACCTTTGCGAGGGTTCAAAGGAATGAGCAGACAGGACACGTGTGGAGGTGGTCCAGAGGTGGTCCCGAGGCGGCGACGGGCGAGGTTGGAGTGAGATTGGAGGAGGGGCCCCGAGTGCTCGGCCGGAGGCGGGAAGAGAAGTAGGAGTTGAGGGCAGAGCCCAGGGTGCCCACCTCCTTCCCCACAGGAGGCCGCAGTGCTGGGGACGGCCCCACACCCTCAGGCCATGCTGACAGGGCACAGGTTGTGGGGTTGTTAGTGTCATGGCCACGCCCAGGGCCTTCAGGCTTGGAGGTCAGGGTGGAGCCCTGGCCTGAGCGGCTGGGAGGCCGTAGGGGACCTGGCGTAGGTGGGGGCGGGGGGCACAGGTCGGAGGCGGTGGCCTGGCCAGCCCCGGAGAGGCGCCCGCTGAGCTGTCACGGATGGACGGCAACTTTTGCTTGGGGAAGGTGCTCAGTCCTCCACCGTCAGGTGTGACGGCCGCTGTGGGTGCTCCGTGAACCCCCTTGAGCAGGTGGGGATGTGCGGCGGGTTTGCTGGGTGCTGGAGTCGGCCCGGTCGCGCGGTTCGTCCTCACGCCGCCTTCCTCGCCGTGGGGCTCGCGCGGCTTCTCAGACCGGAACCAGCCTCGCGCTCCTGGCACGAGCCCCACGTTCCTGGTGTGGTGACCCCTCCGACACGCTGCCGGCTCGAGTTGTTGACGTTTTCCTGAGCGTCTGTCTGTCTGTGTGAGGAAGAGGTGCTGGTCTGGGTGTCAGTGGGTGGCCCGGCCCAGGGAAAATACGGATGTGCGTTACACATGGGTGTGATCACAGCACGATGACCCTGTGTCTGACGCACAGAAAACGTGGGTGTGCGCTACGCACGACAAAAGGTGTTTTGTTTCTGCTCTAAACGCTTGGTAGAAGTCACCAGGGAACCCATGTCGACTGCTTTGCTTTCTGTTTCTTTGGAAAGATTTTAAATTATTCAACTTCTTTACGCGCTCGCGGTCGTTCCGCTTTTCTGGTTTCTCTTCCCTCCCGTCCACGCTGTGCAGTGCAGCTCTGGGGGGTTGGAGGGCCTGCCTGCCGCTTCCGTTCTGTGTTTCCGTCACTCGTCCCCGCGAGGACTTCCTGGTTGGCTCCTGGCCGGTCCTCTGCCCGTGTCGGTGGCAGCCCGTGTGCCCCTAGCCCTCCGTTCTCTCCACGGCCGCCCCTGCTGGTTGTGGGGTCCACACGGCGGGTGTTTGTCAGGGGTGAATGTGGGGCCAGGAGTGGGCTCTGTGGCCGCACCGTCTGTGCCGGGATGGCGTGGGCGCTGCCCTGGCCTCTGCAGACGGGGCTCACGCTCGAGTGCCCCGTGGTGGCTCACAGCCTCCGGCGCCCACCTGGCCTGTGTCCTTCCCTGTTTCAAGAGAAAATTTGCCAGGAAAGCTCAGCACCTCTTCCGAGTTCCTGCACTCTCTCCCTTGTCCCCCGTGTCTGGGGGCAGTGCAGTGAGTCCTGGAGGAGTTCCGCCCTGACGGTCGCCTACAGACAGTGACGGTGGGCCTCTTCAGCGCAGGGAGAGCCTCTAGTTTAGTCTGCTTAAATGTCACCTTTCAGATTTTCTTCTGTTCACTGTAACGTTAGACATTTCTAAAAGATTTCATTTATTTTTAGAGAGGGGAAAAGGAGGGAGAGAAACATCAGTGTGTAGTTGCCTCTCACATGCCCCCAACTGGGGACCTGGCCCAACCTAGGCCAGCGCCCTGACTGGGAATCGAACTGGCAACCCTTTGGTTTGCAGCTCAGCACTCAGTCACTGAGCCACACCAGCCAGGGCTGTTAGACGTTTATAAGCAGTACTAGGAACGTTGGGGAAGAGATGGAATAAATCAGCGCAAATCACCTTTTTCAGGTTAAAAATCATAATTTTTTAAAGTTATTGGGAAAGCCTCTGCATTGAACATTTAAGTGTGCCCTTGCTTACTCAAGCCCTTGCAAAGTTAAAACCGTGAAGGGTGCAGAGACGCATGTGTGTGAAGCCCGTTGGAAAGTGGGCTCGAGTGCCGAGTAGCTGACAGTGAAACCGTGAAATGGCCTCCCGACACAGCCGTGCTGGCCTCTCAGCTCCCTCTGGGCTCCTGTTCCCGCACTCTCTGTGCGCTGGGTCACCCTGCTCACGGGGCGACGGTCCCCAAGGTCGCCTGCCGGGGCGGGACCCCTCCCAGGGCCTTCTGACCCTTTATCTCAACACTCGATCTGGCTGTTGGGCTTTGATCTAACCAGTTGGTTTCGACCTGTTCCGTTTTTGTGTCCAGGCCTTAAATCCAGCTGTGACATGAGCCACTCGGGACACTTCTCGGGGTGGGCTGGCTCTACGAACCCGACGCGTTAGGCTGTGGTTTTAGGGACATAAAGACGGAATGACAACCGCCCTGGAGGCTCTGACGGGCCACCAGGGAGGGCTTTCTCGGAAACCAAACAGCTGCGGGTTATTCGTTGTGAATGTCTCCTGGTGTCAGGCTCACCGACTGCTGTTTGTTCTTCTGTCCTAGGCTGCTTTCCAGGAGAGTGTGGGAAGACAGGTATGGCTGCTTCTCGAACCTCCGCTCCCACGGCATCCTGTGGGTCCAGAGGCAGACGCGCTGAGCACTGAGTGTCCACGTGCAGCACTAGGCATGGGCGCCCCATTGACCTGGATTCAACTGACACCTGGCCTGGTTCTGGTCACAGGCTAACGCATGGCGTGACTCGGGGGAGGGCTGACAGGAGCTTTAGCAGTTACTAGTGTTTCACGGGAAACCCAAGTGTGGGAGCAGCCTTACACACACGTCAGGACTCAGCACCTTACGCAGTGGAGGAAGTGCAGGGGTGCCAGGAGGGTCTGAGCGCTGGCCGGAGGGGAGGGGCCGCGGGGACTCTCTCGGGGTGAGCGGGAGCAGCCCAGACACAGCCTCTTCTTGGACGCTCGGCGGCCTCTGCTGAGGCCTGGGGGCTTTGCTGGTGAAGCAGACCCTGCTTGTGAGAGTCCCTGCGGTAACAGGTTCCCTGAACTCCTTGTCCTGACCTGGAATCCAGTCTTAACCTCAGTTCCTCATTGTCACGTTGACCAGGAGCCGGCTGTCCGAGCACCGGTCACCCTAGTGACGGAGCCTCTGCCACTGCTTGTCGAGTCCCTGTGACAAGCTGGCCGGGCCCGTCGCCTCCCTCCTGTGGTCTGTGGCCATGGCTTTCGCTGGGGGTTCAAAGTTTGTCATTTAAGTCTTTTTAGAAAACTTGTTTGGTTTTAGGAGTGAGAGCCACATTGGTAATGACACACAGACTTTGGGGCTGGGCGAGGGTCATGGGGGGCCCCTCCGTCTGCCCATTTATGAGTCTGCTCCTGGGTGTCGCTGTCCAGCCCTGGTCGCTTATCCTCACAGGGCTGTGGGCCCCCGTCCGGGCTTCCCAGGACCCCCGAGGGCGGGTGGGCTGGGGCCCCTCCACCCAGATGGGTGCAGGTGGACTGAACCGGCGCCTGGCTTTAACTCTGCTGGGATCCGATGGCTTTCTGTGGTGTGTGGTTAAAGGAAGGGCTCCTAAAAATCGTAAAGGAGAAATGTCTGATTTGTTTGAAAAACGTTAAATGATTTTAAGTGGTTCAAATATTCATAGTGCCGTTTGCAGCCAGGGTGGCGCTCGGAGGGAGGACTTGGCTTGGAAGCCGTGGGAGAGGGCGCCCAGTGCAGGCCTGTCTGGCCCCTTGGTTGTGCGGCGAGGCCACACAGCCGTGGCGGTGGGCTCTCGGCGGCGCCTCTGCTTGCCGCCCGGTTCTCACTCGGCCCTGCTCTTCCTCACCCCTAGGGCACGTTCCCTCACGGAATCGACATTTTGACCGCAGCTGACTACTATGCTGTTGGTAACAGATCTAATTGTTTCCTGGTTATAAGGTAAGTTTTTGATATTCGTCACAAAATGTAACATCCTCTTTGATTTAGATGTTTAAAATCAGTTTCTGCCATTTTCGTTCTTCACCCTGGAAGGCTGAATGGGTGTGATTTGTGTGTGAGAAGTTGAGGTGGAGTTGTGAACTGTTGTCCAAACCCGTGCAGAACCTCGGGGACAGCAGCGGACCTGCTGGTTCGCAGAGGCTGGGGGTCTGATGGAGGAGAGTGGGCTCGCCTTGCAAAGAGCTGTTCACAGTCTCAGGAGCTCACTGGGTGAACGCACTTCCGTCTGAGCCGACCTGTGGTGTCGGTGCTGTTTCTGGGAGGGCTCGGCGTCCCGGGAGACTGGCCGCACGCCAGCAGTATCGCCCACTGGTGACACGCGTGGGCTGAGTCTCTCTGGGAGAAGTCGTGGGTCCGGAGTGGCTGTCACTGCTGCTGAGCTCTCGGGCTTATGTGGGGCTCTCGCCCCGTGGACAAGGGCAGTCTGTGAGGACGGGGTCCACTGGTCGGGGGGACCAGGGTCCGTGCCCTTGGCCATGGCAGGGCATATGCCTGGTCCTGCGCTAGCCCGGACCAAGGTGCAGGGAGGAAGACGTGCAGCAGAGGGAGCCTGGTGTAGACAGACCTCGGGTGTAGGGGCCTGAGCCCGAGCGAGGAGTTTGGACTGTCCTCAGGCC
Organism: Tonatia bakeri; assembly: GCA_004024845.1. Classification (NCBI taxonomy): domain Eukaryota; kingdom Metazoa; phylum Chordata; class Mammalia; order Chiroptera; family Phyllostomidae; genus Tonatia; species Tonatia bakeri. Next base: position 51,790 of record PVIA01002067.1, on the reverse strand, counting down.
ATGGAGTGCAGCTGGACGGTCAGACCTGCCCTCTGGGCCTGTGACTGCGGCCGTCTTTTGGTGGCTAGAAGCTCAGAGATGGTGAGGGGGTGGGAGGCGGGTCCACCGGCGCTAAGTGGGTGCCGCCCGGAGGTGGGAAGGTCTCGGGAGCTGAGGGTCGGAGTGCCCTGGGCCACGTGCAGCAGGGGCGCCTGTGTGGGGGAATGCCTGTGGGTTCTGGAAGCTCAGGTGCTCAGCTGTGCACCCTGCGTGTGAGGGGCCACAGCACGGCTGAGTGGCAGTGACGCCCGTGAGCAGACGGCTCTGCAGAGCGGCGCTGCGCCTGGGCCTGGGTTGCGGGGCACAGTCGCCCTACCTGTGGTTTTATTTCAACGGCTTCTTTAAAGTGCTGCTGACACGGGAAGCCCGTGTGCAGCGTGTGCACCCCTCGGTCACCACCCCCACCTAGGTTCCCGCCTCCGTGCTCCAGGCCACTGTGCCCTGAAGTGACCAGAATGAGCAGGTAATGGTCACGCCTCCCTTTGGCTCTGGCTCCTCCCACTCGGCAAGGGGACCTCCCTGGGTCTGGCCTGCTCTGTGCTCTCGAGCTTTCCTTCCCTCGCTGCGCTGCCGCTGCCAGCGGGTCACTGGGTGTCCCCAGGGTGGGGCGGCCCCGTGCAGCTGCAGGACACGGTGTGCGTGTCTGCAGACGAGCCCTCACTTCTCTGGGTTCAGTGCTCGCGAGCGGAAGGGCGTGGCCCTTACTTTGAGAAATTGCCAAATGATTTTCCAAGTGCAAAGCCCTCGGGCCACGGTGAGCTCCGTGCCCCCCCCCTCGCCGTCCCCGCCAACCCTTGCTGGGTCCGTCTTCATGAGTCAGCTGTTTCAGCGGACGTGCGGGAGGAGGGCATTGGGGGTCTTCCAGTGACGAATGGCAGCGGCATGTTCTCTGGGCTCGTCTGGCAGAGCTGCTGCCTGTCTGTCCACTGAGGAGTCGCTTGCTTCTTGCTGAGAATCTGAGGGTCCTCGTGGATTCTGAATGCAGGTGCTTGACCGGATTCATGGTCTGTGGCTTGTCCAGTGCACTCCGTGTTCCCGAGACAAGATCTTTAAACAAAAAAATCAGCTTTATTTTTGCACACCTATTTTATTACATATAATTTACCTGTAAAAATTCACTCATTTAAAACATGGTTTTGGCCGGTGTGTAGCCGCTGCCACCATCAGTGTGGGAACTGCCCCGTCACTCCAGGGGTCCCCAGGCTCAGCCCGGGCTCCCCCGAGCCCTCTGTTCCTAGATTCACCTTTTCTGGGACGCCTGCAAACGGGGGCTCGGGCGGTGCTGGTGCCCTCAGCTGCCCCCCACGTCCTCACTTCGCCGTGTCCTGCGTGTCAGCCGCTCTGTCCTGGCGTCCTGCGTCCTGCCCCGCTGTGCCTGGGTGTGTGGCGGCCCTCGCGTCGTCGGCGCCTGTCCGCGGGGTTTCGGGCCCTGGAGTCCCATGCCCCTCCCTAACCTGCGGCACACCGTCATCTTGCTTCCCGGCCATTGGCTCTCCAGCGCTTCGCACATCCCGTCCCCGAGTCCTTCCCACCCAGGACACAGCCGAACCTCCAGACCCCACCCGGCAAACAGCGTGCACGCAGTCAGCCCAGCTTCGCTCCCCTCCTGGTTCCTAGTGTCTGGCTGGTGGCCTGTCTCTGTCACTTTTGCAGCCCCCAGAGTCCTCCAGCACTCCCCGTCCTGCTTCTCCGCTCATCCGTCCTGGACACGTGCAGAGCCCGCCGCTGGTCCCTCCCTCCCGCCGCCACCTGCAGTGCCGGTCGGAGGCGCCTCGTTCCCATCACATGCCAGACTGCTGTCCCCTCAGACTCCTCACCCTTGCCCGCCACCCTCTGCTGCACACCCCCTGGGTTTGCACTTGGCCTCCAAGCAGGCGCCGAGGGCTCAGTGAGGGCTGGGTGCCACCAGCCTGGTGGCTCAGCGGGCTGTATCTCTGAGGGCAGCCGCTCGCTGGCACCAGAGCTCAGACCACACGCACTCAGGCGCAGGCCTCTGTCTGTCCTTCCTGTGAGGCCGCAGGCAGTTCTGCCAGTTTCTGGAGCCCTGCTGGCTCCTGGACACTGGCCTGGGGTGGGCCTATCGGGTAGGTGGCTACTGGGGCCCTGGGGTGTTGGGCCAGGAGGTCAGGGCTCGGCTCTGTTTTCGACAGCTTGTCCTCTGTCCTGACTTTTCCGTTTCCCGCTGACTGGCTTGAGCTGAAGCCTCTGCTTTCCTCTCTCGAACGTCTGGAGCAGACTCCCCCCGATCCCGCTCTCTGTAGCACACGCATGCCCACCTGTGTTCCTCCTGTGTATGTGCACACGTGTGTCCACGCACACGTCTGTGCTCACAGGATCCACATGAAATCGTATTTCCCCTTGGCTTTCTGTGCCGTCTGCTTTGTCTTCCTGCTGCCCAGCACACCTGTGGTGACCAGCCCACAGTGGGCTGTGGGGGACACGCAGGTTCCGACAGTGTGCGCTGGCGAGCGGCTGATTTAGAGGCGTGAAGCGTGCGAGTGCTCTTTGGGGGAGAGGTGAAGCGCGTGTGTGGTGAACTTCTCAGAAGGGGCAGGGGGTGTCCTGGGAGGCCAAGTCCGTCTCATCTCTCCTTTCAGCCGCTGGGCTGCAGGCCAGGGGTCCCCTTTGTCCCTGGCTTCTTGTCTCTTCCATAGATTTGGTTGTTTCACACGTGTGGCCGCACTGGCTTCCCTCCTCGCTGGACGGGGGCCTCACGCACAGGGTGGGAACAGCAGGGGTGCTCCTCAGCCAGGCACTGTCGGGGGCCGGGGGGACGTGCTGCTGTCCCCGTGCCACCCTGCTCCGCGCAGGACACCGGTGCGCCGTGCACGGCGCGCTCCGCCCTGTGTCCCGAGCGGTCCCTGTCCTTGGTCTGTCCCTCCTGGCTGCCGGCTTCTCCAGTCTTTGGTCTTGTAAACTGTGCGAAGGACATGTTTCTGTGCAGGCGTTCTCATCGTTTCCTTGAATAGCTGCTCACGAGGGGACCTCGGCATATTTAACGTGACGGGACTGTTCGAGCAGAGGCACCGTTTTGCACGAGCGGGGCGGGAGCGCCCGCCCCCCGCGTGCTCACCCTCTCCGGGTCTTGTCTTCCCAGCTCGTTCATCGCTGGCTTCCCGGAGTACACGCGGCCGATGATCGACCACCTGCTGACCGTGAAGATCAGTCACTGGGACGGGTGAGCTGCGCGTTCCTGCGCTTGTCACGGGCACCTCACAGAATTCCTCTTCACCGTGTCTCATCTGTTCCATCATCTCTGCTGGGGCAGAGCCGACACACGATACCGCGTTAGATTCGGGGTCCCGTGGTGGTTCAGCCCCTGCAGGACTCTTCACAAACACCCCCGGAGCGCCCCTTCGTCAGCATCAGTGGATGGTCCCAGGGGGTCGGGTCCACGGTCTTGGGTTTCCTTTTAAAGGTTTTCTGCTGCTGAGACACATCACCCCAGGTAGTTCACATATTAAGACAGACATAGTTAAAAACATTTTTGTCGTGCTGAAACGCACGTGGTGTGCCGTGTTTAGTGTGTAGTTCAGCAGTGTTAAGTGCGCTCACCTTGTTATGTAAACAGTTTCCAAAACTGTTCATCTTACGAACCGAAACTGTCCCCATTAAACAAGCCCTCTCGCCCCGGTCCCTGCCGCTCCACTGCCCGTGTCTGTGAGACCGACTCCTCTGGGGCCCTCGTCCAGAACCACACGAGTGTCTGTCCTCTTGTGTCTGGCTCGTTTCAATGCATATAGTGTCCTCCGGGCCCATCCATGTTGTGGCGTGGGCTGGTCCCTTCCTCTGTGAGGCTGAGGAATGCTTCCCTGCTGCACAAACCACATTCTTTAGTCCATTCAGTTGCTGATGGACCCTTGAGTGGCTTTTGTCTCTTGGCTGCTGCGGCTCCTGCCTGAGGCCTTGGGTCGGGTCGCCTCCCTGCCCTGCACCCAGTGCCATGGGGTGCGCGCCCGGGAGCAAAGCTACTGCGTCACGGGCTAACTACAGTTTTGATTATTTTAGGAACCTCCAGAGCCATACAGTTCTTTCTAGTGGCTGCACCATTTTACATTTCCACCAGCAAGGCACAGGGATTTCGGCTCCATCCCCAGGAGCGGGCAGGGCTGCTGGACTGTGGTTTGATTTGTGTCTCCCCGGGGGTCACTGACATTGAGCGGCTCCCGTGTACCTGTTGGCCATCTGAGTTTCATCCTCGGAGGGTCGGAGGGTCGTCTCCTCAGGTGTTTGCACACCTTCGATGCAGGTGTTGGTGGGTGGGTGCAGGAGTTCTCTCCACGTCCGGACGTCTGGTGAGGACTGGTGCGGTCTGCAGACGCTCTCCTGTCCCACGCACCGCCTTTTCACTCTGTCGGCTGTGTCCTTCCCTGCAGCGGGAGTTTTAAACTTTAATGCAGCCCAGCTCATCTGACTTTACTTCTGCTGTGTGTGCTTTTGGTGTCGAAGCCAAGAAACCACGGCCAAGTCCCAGGTCAGGAAGTGCTGCCCCCGCTTTCTTTGGAGCGTTCACGGTTCCAGGTCCTCTCGGGGCTCCTCACAGCACCCGGTCCTCCGAGCCCCTCGGGGGCGCGAGGGGAGCCGCTTCTCCAGCCAGCACAGGAGGCAGCAGCTGTGACCCGAGACAGGCCTGCAATTAGGCGCTGTCTTCGGTGAAATCCGTCTTCCTCACTCGTTACAGTCAGGGATTCTTACGGGTTTGTGTGGTCACTTTCAGTGGTGGTTTGGACGCAGTGGCCAGTTGACTCATGTACACTGTCTCTCTCTCCGTGAGCTGAACGCAGCCAGAGCCACCACGATGGAGGGTTCAGCTTTCTGTCCCCTCCCCACCAGGGCCATCAGAGAGCTGTCGGCGAAGGCACTCTGCAACCTGGTCCAGTGGGCCCCTGAGTACAGCGCCGCTCAAGGTGAGTGTGCTCCAGCCGTCCCGTGGGCCTCTCACATGCGTGTGCGCCCCAGACGTGCACACGTGTGCGCCCCAGACAGGCACGGGCAGCCCTACAGGCTTCGAGGCCCGGGGGAGCTGAAAACAGTTCTCTTCTCCTGCCAAGAGTCGGGGGACAGAGTGCAGACCAGTTGCCACGGTCTCTCTGAGGACAGACACTGTGAGGGCTGTGGTGTGCACCCACCAGGAGCTCCCTGCTGTGCCCCGTGTGGGTGCCGGTCTCAGCAGGGAGTGGATGGGGTTGTGTATGCCATGCATACTTCAAAAAAAAAAACCCTGAGATAATTCATCAGATGATAACCTAAAAAATCAGCTGCTTCCTGGGGGCCTTGGGGGCAGCCTGCAGCGTCTGGGGGTGCCTCCCTATGTCCTGCCCCAGGTGGCACATCTGCACCAAAGGGATCACACTGCACTGTCGCTACGGGAAGAACCCTCTCGTCCCGTCTTCCCACTGGGAATAAATAAGCATCTGAGCTCGGCACAGGAACCTCACACGTGCTCGGAACTGTACTTATTCCCATGGGCGTTTATCAAGAGCAGCTGGTGCTTGGACCACGGCTCCCGCCTTGCAGTTTCCGATTTTACTCACCTGTGTGAGTGACGCACTGGGGCCTATATCAGCTTCGTGGTGTCAGGGATCTGGCGCTGGCTTACCTGGAGCCCATAAGCTTTGCTGCCTGAAAGGAGGGCTCAGCGTGGTCCTGTCTCCCAAGCTCAGGAGCACTCAGGGCCCCAGGATGAGGGGTTTCTCTGGGTCTCAAACACTGACACTACCAGCCACTGCGTGGGAGGGCCTCGGCAGGAGCTCTCTCCGCTTGAACACTGTCCACTTTCACGGCCTCCGAGGGGCTACACTTGTGCATTCAGGGAGGCTGAGGCTCTGGGGCTGTGGTGTCCCGGGTGGACGTGGCACCTCACCCACTTTCTCTGCCAGCTGTGCAGTCCTGCGGCCACCTCGTGTCCCAGCGCACAGGAGGCTGAGGCTGGCTCAGCTCTGAGCAGCTGCGGGGCGCAGTGGCGCCGTGTGTGATGGGGGTCCTGCAGCTCAGTCGGCTTCCTGCACACTTGCGTGGGTGCTGGGGTCGCAGGCCTGCCGGCGACATCAGGTTCAGTCCTGAGTGCGTTTCCCTCTTTGGGTCCCGAGTCGCCCTGAGTGCACTCCTGGGACATCTCCTCTCCTGTCCTTGCAGTTTTCCCACGCCTGCTGTCCATGACATGGAGCTCGGACCTGCACACACGGCACGGGGCTGTGCTTGCCTGTGCTGAGGTCGCCCACAGCCTGTGCGCACTGGCGGTGCGGCAGAACAGGTAGGGGAAGGCCCCCCCCCCCGCTGAACCAGAGAGCTTGCCCCCAGAGTCTCCACAGTTCCCTCCGTGGCCTCATCACTGGTCCTCTCTCCTCTGGTGAGTTATGGCCTTCGCTGGACCACACGCCTCTCCCTCGGGGCGTCAGCGAGCATGTGGCCGGCTGGGGCCACTTTTGGCCGTGAGTGCCCCGTATGGGCGGCGGCTGAGGAGCAGGTGCCACGAGGAAGGGAGTCCTGCGCACATGCCGGTGACGCCTGCACTCTGCAGGGGCTCCCGAGTGTGCGGTAGCGTGTGGTCAGATGTGCAGCGCCACCCCACTTGAGAACGCCGGACTGCCACGGCACTAGCCACCGTGGAGCCCTCGGCGCATTGCTGTGTTTTTGTGGGTGGGGCATCAGCCTCGGCCTCGATGGACACGCAGTGTCCTTGGCACGGGACGCGGCCCGTGACTGTGTCCAGGTCAGCACACGTGTCCTGAGGTGTGAGTGAGGTCACAGGAGCAAGAAGGGGTTTCCAGAGAGGAGGCGGCGCTGAGCAGCCCGTGTGCTCGGGACCTTCGTCCTTCCTCCTTGTATGATTAAAACTCTGGAGCTTAGACTTTCAAGTTTCCTCTGAGAACCTTCCTCGTGGGGAGCAGGCACGGACAGTGAGGCAGACCGCCATGGGGCCCTGTGGGCAGGCCCACACTCGGGGTGTCGGGGGAGGCACCGCTTCATCTTCTGACCTTCCTTTCCGACCTCCTGTCCTCTGCAGTAAAGCCCCACCAGGAGGGACAGCGGGACAGTGTAACTTGCTGCTAAACGGCAGTTGAAGAACAACTGTGTAGTTTGCATCGCTGTCAGTGGGTGATCCCTGGGGCAGCGTGGTAGGGGAGGGGCCGAGTCTACCAGGAGGGTTGGTGGTCTTCCCTGCACAGCAGGATGCCGGCTCCCCGGCACCCGCTGTGCGGGTGGAGGTGCCGTCTGCCAGGAGGGCCCACGAGACGCGCCCAGGTTTCTGCTGTGATCAGTCGATCAGTCACGTGGGTGTGCTCCACCTGCAGGCCCCAAATCCCACCTCCTGGACGACAGCCAGGGCCCAGCAGGAACCACCTGGTTGTGCGGTTCCGGCACAGGCACCCTTGCCGTGACAGGACAGATGGTGGGAACCCTCCTGCAACTGGAGTTCCGGGCCCCAGTCGAGGGCCCTCCTCTCGAGCTCCTGCCTGTCACGGGGCCCTCGCCTCAGCCACAGCGGATCGAGTCTCTTCCAAGGGTCACACCAGCTGTTGGGAGCCTGCTGCTCCTTGTCCAGGAAAGGGACTGTCCCTCTTGTCAGCAAACTGCCCCTGGGTCCCAGCTTTACCAATTTGGTCCCAGTGGCCACTCCTCGGAGTGGGTGATGCTTTAGGGGCAGACCTTCTGCAGGAGTCTGCGGGAGCAGGTGAAGCACCTGCACAAGGGAGATCTTGCCAAGTCCGCGCTCCCATGGTGCTTGGGTCTTATGCGCTGTGTTTGAACTCCCGCAGGCCCATCGCAGACTACCTGGATGAGACGGCGGTGCAGGGCCTGAAGCAGATCCACCAGCAGGTCTGTGCGTTCAGGGTGTCTGCCACACCTCGGGCTCTCCCCACCCTCCGCAGCCCCGGGGCAGTGGGCGGCTTGGGCTCCATTGAAGAGGGCGGTCCCTGTCCTCCCTAGACCAGCCCTGTGGGGTTTGTGTGGTAGGGAGGGAGGGCGTCTCTTCTCAAGTGGCCAGTGTCTGCTGGGCAGAACGTCCGGCCCTCGGTGGGGCTGGTACAGCCAGGCCAGTGCCGGTGGACCAGCCTCTCACGCAGTCCCCCGGGCACCTGGCGTCTCCTCCCTCCGGATCCCCAGTGGCTAGGGCTTGTTTCCACCCCCGGGGGTGGTTCTCGCGGGGACTTGGCTGGCACAGAGGCCTGGGGTCCCCGGCTGTGCCTTTGTGGCGGGCGCCCAGAGTCTGTGTGCTCACCGCTCTGGGGCGGGGGGCTGTGTTTTCTGGTTTTCAGCTGCTCAGAGGGACTGGGCCCTGTGAGCAGTGAGTCTCAGTGTTGCGGGACGATACCAGACTCGAGACAGGGTGTTACTGGCTTCACTGTCTGTTGTCCCCGACTTGTTGTTCTTTGTGTGATGGTGCACGCTGACCGCAGACGCTCACCTGCATGTGCCCTGCCCCTGCTCTGCGACTTAGGCCAGGCCGTTAGTCCCTTCGCTGGCTCTCCTCCCTTCACAGTGGAGTCCGGCCTGTTCCCTCCAGGTGTCGGGACGCTGTGACAGTGTGCGGACCCGGGGGCAGTGCAGAGGTTCAGACACGGTGGCCACGTGGCCGCGTGCTGTGGCTTCCCTGTCCTGTGAGGTGTGGGGGATCACAGCCCCCTTCCTGGGGTTTCCAGGCAAACGAAAGAGCAGTGTGGGCCCCAGGCACGCTGGCTGCGGCGATGAGGGTGCAAAAGGCTTCTGAGTGCCCTTACTAGAAAAAGCGTCACTGGAACCCTGGTTAGACCTGCCCCCAGTGCCTCGGTTTCCCCTCCAGGTGAGGCTGTCATGAGGATTCAGTGAGGTGCTCGCAGAGAGTGAAGTGGGCTCTGTCCTCGAGGCCGCCCAGCTTGGGACACGGTCACTGGGCCCTGTTTTCTCACTGACGTCACTTACCTGTTTCAACAATCCAAATACCGTACATAAGTCAGTAACCTCCTGTTTCTTCTGTTTTTAGCTCTGGGACCGGCAGCTGTACAGGTAAGCCTCACACCCCAGACGCTCCCCTGGCGTCTCACGGAGCAGCACACTGCTCGTGAGCTCCCACCTGCCAGCCCGAGTGCGGCTCTGCCCCGTCGTCCTGCGGCGTGCGTCTGTCTCTGTCCTTTACTGGACTGTGGTCACAGCCGCTCCTGTGAGGAAGTGAGGGGTCTGCCCCCGCCGGTCTGCAGAGCCTGCGGGGCTCACCTGGGGTGCAGCAGCGCCGCCCCGACTATCCCCTTCCACCCTGCCGCCCGTGGCCAGCTCTGCTGCCCTGGGGCACTGTCTCTGCCGGGTCTCTCGCAGACGGGACCCGTCTGCGGTCTTTGGGTAGGTCTCTCCGAGCAGCATGCCCGAGACCTGTGGGTGTGTGTGTGGGTGTGTGGGTGTCCCCCCCCACTGCCGTGCGGTGCACGGTATCGTGTGCGCGCCGGGATGTCCACCTGGTCTCGGGGGTGGACATTGGGGTTGTCCCCACTGTGGCTGCTTGGGGGAGAGCTACTGTGAACTTGGACACGGGCCTGGGTGCGGACGGGTGGTTTCATTTTGGGGCGGGGGCCCAGGAGCGACCTGGCTGGCTCTGAGAAGCCGCGACGTTTCCCTCGCTCTCATCAGGGCCGCCCCCAGGTGGGAGCTGGCCTGCTGGTGGGCCTTCCCTGGGGCCAGCAGCCTTCGCCACAGCTGCCCTTTTCCGTGAAGGGGCTGTTGCGACCCGCTGCTCTTTAGCAGACCTCCTGGTTGGCCTTTTTGCCGAGCCTCAGGGTCTCACGTGTTTTGCGTATGAGCTTTTTGTAGATATAGTAGGTACCAGAATCTTCTTCCTATCTGTGGTTTGCTTTTTTGTTTTTTCTGGTGGCTTTTTAACAAAACAGTAGTGGGGTCGGGAACTTGAGCCTTGTCCCACCTCCAGCTTTCCTGAGAGCGGGGCCTGTGCAGGGGCTCGACTGGGGCGCAGCCACAGCTGCGTCGCACGCTGGGCCCCTTGGAGACGTTGGAGCCTGCAGAGCGCTGTCGTGAGTCTGTTGAGCCAAACTGATGACAGCTACTGGGAAGCAGACTCCCCACGCACTGAGAGCGTGCTCTGGAGAAGGCACTTTTACAGCTCATTTCACGCATCAGGGTCACGGAGCCGACCCAGGGCGGTTACGGGGATCAGTTATGTGGGTCACGGATCGAGGGGGCGGGGACAGCGCAGCGGGGAAACTCCGGGACTGACGAAGACTGCAGCCGAGAGACTTGCACGCGCACGGGGCGGGTGGCCGAGGACAGTGTCAGTGCGTGGAGCTGGCAGGGGCCCCGAGAGGACAGCGGGGGGCTCCGAGGTCTCACGAGTTGCCTGGAGGAGGAGGCCGTGCGGAGGGTTCCCAGGGGAGCTACCTCAGATGCCCCAGGCGGGAGACAGATGTCGGAGATGCGTCACCTCGGACGACAGAGACCACGGCGGGGCTCGCCGGAGGCAAAACCCGACCTTTGACCAGGAAGCTGCGGGCTGAGGACGTGACCACCCGCCAGGACCCGTGTCAGTTGGGGACTTCTGTGTCCGGGACACCCTGTGTGGTCACGTCCAGTCCTGGTTCCTGACCTCCCCCGAGCTTGTCAGTGCACACGCAGACCTGCGGCCAGGCCCAGTGGGCCCGTGTGCCTGACGTGGACCTCCTCCGAGCCAGGGCCCGTCTTGGAGCCCTGTCCTGGACCGATCTGTCGGCAATGAGGTTTCAGGCGCAGCCTGTGCTCCCCTCGCGGCAGACCTGCCGCCTTGCAGACTGCCCTGTGTGCGGGCTTGGGCAGTGCTCGCTAGCACCCTGCCAGCACCTCCGGGACACGGTTGGGTCTGGGATCCTATATCCCTGGTTGGTGGCCAGATGGACCCCAGGTCACGGGCTCTGTTGTAGTGTCATCTGGTAACTGTCCTTCAGTGGGGTGGGGTGAGGCCTGTGTGTCCCGCAGTGCACAGGCCTCCGGAGCAACACAGTGGTTGTCCCCTTCCTGTGTGTGTGAGTGGACTTCTCACTGGAAGTGGCTGGGGAAGCCTGATGAGACTCAGGCAGGACCGACCTCTGTAGCTGAGAGGAGGCTGGGGCTCTGCCTCCTGGTGCAGAGGGGCTTGGCTGGGTCCGGGCTTCCCTGGTGGCTGAGAGGAGGGCCCACGCCTCCGGCTGTCGCCACAGTGCCTGTGGGAGGACCTTGGGTCGGACTGCTTGGCGGGTCACTCCAGGCCACTCTGTGGACACGGCCAGCCTTTCCCCCGTTCTACCAGGGAGGAAGCCACTCACAGTCCTCGGTGAAAGTTGTGTTTCTTTGTGGCGAAAGGGCCTGAACTCTCCGGACCAACGAGCCATGGAGCACATGCCCCAGAGCGTGGCCTGCAGCTTCCCTGTGAGGTAGAGGCGTCTGAGGGCACCCACGGGCACCTTACAGATTCTGGGTGCACGTCGGCTCTTCGATCGTAAGGTTTCTTCCCGGGTGACAAGTCTCAAGAACAGACAAAGTAACACCCTTCGGTGAGGCCAGCGTAGGAAGGTGAGTTGTGTGGCCACCTCCGGGGGGACCACAGTGTACGTGCCCACGGGCTGGGCCCGGAGGTCCTTGCCGAGCTTCCTCAGCGATCAGCATTTCAGCCATTCGCCTGGTTTCTTCTAGTGTGTCTCTGTTGGTGTGTTACTTGATTTTCTTTGTGGAAAGTACATTGTGGGCCCGGGGTTGCCTTTCTAGAACTCGAGAGAACGCGTTACTGAGGCGCAGGGACCCCGTCGCTGGCAACCACGTGCCCTCCTTCTGCCTCCCCCGGGGCGTGGGCACTGCCTCCTGGAGAGCGGGTGTGACCGTGGAGCCACGAGCGGCTGTAGCTCCTGTGCTGTGTTTGCTGTTCCTCAGTCCCCCTTCTCGCTTCTCACGGCGCCCTCGCGGACGGAGGCCGGGGCAGTGGTCTCCAGTAACGTCTCGCGTTCTGGGTCTTCCGGGCCGCTCCCTCGTGGCCGGAGCTGGCGTACCTGGGGCCTGGCTGCTGTGGCCACGCGTGCCGTCCCGAGGAGCACGTGCCAGCGCCGTGTGCCAGCGCCGTTCCCCGCGGGGCGTTGCCGAGTTTGATCCCTGGGTTTGGGGGCGGCCTCCACAGGTTCACGTGTGCTGGCACCAGGGCACCCCCGCAGCCAGCGCGTGAGCTGGGGCGTGGGTTGGCTCCGAGATGTGAGCGACCCTGGTTTCCAGCACCTCTCTGCTTGCCGGGACCCGTGTTCATTCTGCGGCCAGAGCTCCTCATTCTTTCTACACTTGTTACCTGGGACTTGGGGGGAAGGAACCGCTTCCCCCTCCTGCTCGGCCCTCCTCTTCCGGCGCGTCGTGGCAGGCTCGCGGGTCCTCCCTCTTCTGGGCGCCGTCACCCGCCAGCGTGGCTGTGCTGCCCCCCTCGCCCGTGTTGCCCCTGCCTGCCCCACAGGCGCCCGTTGAACCAGCTCCTCTCACTTTTACACGAGTCCTTTAGTCTTGGAGAATTTCTTTGTGGCAAGATTTGTTTAAAGCTCTCCCTTGTATTATTTTGGGTTTTCTCCCACTTCTGTTGCGTTCGGTGCAGTTCTGCTTCCCGTGTGTGTGTGTGTGAAGTCGCACTTGTCTCCTCCACACCTGCAGTGTCTCCTCCTGTGCCTGTGTCCCTTCCCTTCTGGGACGTGCAGAGAGCCTGAAGCCACGTTACTGACCTCCCGCGCTCGCGCTGCTGGTTGGGCATTTCTGGATCTGCTTGTATCTGTTGTCGTCCTCGCTGTCGCCTGGTGATTCGTAGTTGGGTGCCAGGCTTTGTGAGGCCTTCATCACTGGAACTGGGTTTTGTTCCACTTCTCTGGACCATGCTGGCTGCTGCTGTCGGTGGGCACTGTGTTGGTCGGGATCAGGTGGCCCTTGCAAAGCCTGCAGCAGGTCCTGGACAAGCTTGCCAACTGCCCGCCGATCCTGGCTGCGGGCTCTGCAGGTGCTCGTGTGCGATCGGGCCCTGCTGCTCGGGCGGGCCCTGCTGCTCGGGCTCATGGAGCTCTTCCCAGCCCCTGTGGTTCCTGGAAGTGTCCCGCCGCCGCCTTCCAGGCGTTTCTTTTCTCTCAGGTTCAGGTAGCTTTTTGTCTTGCACATGCAGCTCACGACCAGCCTGGGCTCGAGGAGACCCCTTGCAGAGCCCTGGCGCCGTCTCTGTGCTGCTCCTGCTGCCCCCTCGGCCCCCTCTCCCCATGCTCCCCATCTCGTCCTGGCCTCCTTGGCTCGGGAGGACTGCAGCTCCCTGGGGCTTCATGCATGTCCCGCTCTGCGCTCTGCGCCTGGAGCAGCGTCCTCCTCAGCAGGGCGGTTTTCATGTCTGAAACTTTGTTTCTTTAGCTTTCTGTTTCATCTGGATCCTGTTACTTTATGTGGGTCAGAAGCCAAAGTCTCAGAAATTGATTTCCTGTCTTATTGTTTCTCATGTTCACCGATTTCCTGTTGTCAGCGACATTAATCAGGTGTAATTGTGAGAGCAAGCAAAACGGTGTTGTCCACCACGGCGCATAAGTGGGTGCTCCCTTGGGCCAGATGGTGGGACCTCCTGGCGTCTTCAGTTCCCTCAGCTTTTACAAAGTACCAGTTGGACTCTGATTGGCACTGGCTCTGTGTGACTGTCTGGTTGAGCCACACCAGTGAGCACCAGGGTGCACACTGAGAGCCGAAAGTCACCGTGACGCTGGGGAGGGCGCAGGCCTCTGGGGGATGGCTGTGGGACATTTCCTCACCTCCTCCTCTCAAAAGGTAGCGTTTTGTAAGTGGGACTACTATGGAGTAATACTGAACGTCCACGGGAGTTGAAAGAGTCGCCCTCTCCAGAACGGTGTGCTGAACTATAAGAGGATGGAACTTGCAGCAGTCCTGCTGACACGTGAGGCTTCTGTTTGAAACGGTGCGGCAGAGCACAGGCAGGCACCGAGGTCGCTGGCATGTGCTGAGACTCCACAAGCGCCCGCCGCCCTCAAAGGCGGCGCCTGCCTGCAGGGACACGTGCTCACAGTCAGCACCTTAGTGTTTGGAGCCCGGAGTTGCTTGGCGAGGATCCTCTGTGTTGTTTTAGATACTAAGGGTTAACTCTGAATGCTTCCATTCCATTCCAGGGGCCTGGGAGGGGAGCTCATGCGACAAGCAGGTAAGTCAGAGCGCCTGAGGCTGTGGCTGGCGGGCCCACCGTGGGGGAGGGGGGTCGACGCCGCTCCTCTCAGCACTGCGGCCACGAGCTGGGCCTTTGCACCCGTGGGTGCGGTGCTTCTCTGTCACGCCCTGTGCTCCCCGGAGACCCTGCTTTTCGGCTTCTGTGGGCTTTGCTGTGTGTGAGCGGCTGCAGGGCTGGCAGCCACTGGACCAGGAGGGCGGGCGGGGGTGCCCGTGTCTGTCTCAGAAGGGCCGGACACGGCTGTCTCAGCCTCTTCCCCACGTTCACATCAAATGCAGAGCAAAGAGTAGTTTCTCAGATCAGTTTTAAATGTTTGCAAGGAATTCACATGATACCAGCATGCTAGTGTCTAGATTTCCTGATGCCTTTTCAGCTACACCTGGAAAACCCAGGACTCACCTGCTTGTCTGGTGGACTCTCACAGGTGCCGGGCTCAGGTCCGGATGGGCCTCCCCCCAGGGAGGAGAGCGGGCGAGGAGGGGCCTCACAGGCCCTGATGTGACAGACGGGCCCCCAGGGCCAGGGTGGGGTGGCCACCCCGTCCCCACCCTAAGGCCAGGACACAGGGACAACAAGGTGGGCGCTGCGGCGGCTGCTCTGGGAGAAATGATGTTGCCTTTGTGTTCTTTCTTCCTAGTGTGTGTCTTGATAGAAAAGCTGTCCCATTCCAAAATGCCCTTCAGAGGTGACGCTGTGATCGGTGAGTGCTTCCCCTCAGTGACTGACCTCGCATTTTCTTCCAGAGCCCCTGCAAACTGAAAAGTAAAAACGAATCCTTTTTTTCATTGGACGGAATATAAAGTTTCATGACCTGGGGATGCCTGGTCTTCATGTGGCCACTTGAACCTGTTGTCAGCGACAGGCACCTGCCACCCAGCCCTGGCACTCACAGGCCCGGGGGAGGCAGCAGGGGCGGGAGGCAGCCCTGTGCTCGGTGGACAGGCCCCGTGCAGCCTGGCCTTTTCGGAGGGCGTGCACACGAGCCGCCACCGGCGGGACGGACGTGGCTGCGCCATGCTATCGTTGCCCTGCAGCCTCACTGCCAAGTGTGGGGTCTCCCTGGGTTGAATGTTTGGGTTTTATTGGTGGGGACTTGGGGGGTGTTTGAGGGAGAGGCACAGGAAAAGACCACCTGAAGCTTGCAGATGTCATTAAAGAACAAAATTTTTCCTTTATTTTTTAAGATTTTTTAAAAAATGTATTTTTAGAGAGGGTAAGGGAGAAAGACGGAGGGAAACATCAATGTGTGGTTGCCTCTTGCGCGCCCCCTACCGGGGACCTGGCCCACAACCCAGGCATGTGCCCTACCTAGATGGGAATTGAACCGGCAGCCCTTTGGTTCACAGGCCGGTGCCCAATCCACTGAGCCACACCTGCCTGGGCTCCCATTGTGCCTTGAACCCGAAGTCCTCGGAGTTCGTACAGCCTGGAGAATGCTCGTTTTCTCCAGACCCACCTCACTGTTGGCAGTGTGTGCCACCTGCTTTAAGGGGCAGAAGATCTGTTGTTGCTGACTCTCGTCTCGCCAGTGACGGTGGCGGGTTCTGTTTCCCCGACAGGTGGCTGGCAGAGGCTGATAAGCGACACTCTGAGGCATCTCCACCATTTTTCCAGTCGCTCCAGAGAGCAGATCAAGGTGTGGTAGGCAAGACTCTTCCAACTGCTGCATTGTATTGAAAGTGACGTTACTTTTTTAGTGTTTGTTTCAAAAGACTGCATTGTGGGTCCCACTGACGTGATCGGACTATCACTGTACTTGGACTTCCGGATGGCTGTGTGTGTGTGATTATAACCAGGAAAAGTAACTCAGTGACGGGCGACTAGAACATGTGAAGCTTTTAGATTGCCGTTTCCGTAGTCACTCTCACCTGAGCCTTCTTCCTTCACATCCTGAATTCTGTGTCCTCTAGCGTCGGAGGCGCTCAGGGTTGGAAGCTGCGTGTGTGATGATGTCACCTGCAGATGACCAAGCTGCAGCTGGAGTCCCACTGTGCTTGTCATGGGGGTCATTTCTGGGAAGGATGTGTTGTGTCCCGGGCCACACTGGGGACAGGTGACGGGGGGCAGCTGAGCGAGGCTCTCAGGGACTCAGCTCTGGTGTTGAGGACGGAGAGACGGGAGCAGAAGTCTCTGCCTCCTGGGTGTCTCAGCGTCTCTGCTGGGTCAGCAGGGTGCTTCTCCAACCTCCTTTTCTTTAAGTGATTTTGTCCTTACGTAGAATATAAGTACAGTTTTCTTGGCTGAGTGTGAGGGCTTCAGGACCGTTGCCACAAACTTTCCTTGTCAGAAGACACCCATGATCGATTCATACCAGCCCTGGTACTGGTGCCATCGGCTGTAGGCATGGGTGCACGTGGCCTCTCAGCGTGCCCCCGGCCCTCCTGCCTGGCCCCAAGCCTCACTGGCTGCTCCCGGTCTGGGGAGTGGAGACGGCCTACAAATGCAGCGTTTGCTCTTGGCTGTCTGTGATCCCAGCAGGCTTCCCCAAGTCCCTGTCACCGCCCATCCTCTATCCTGCTAGTGCAGCTCTGCTGGGCTTCGGTGCTTAGGAGCCCCCTCCTGTTACCGGGGCTACTGGGCCCCCAACTCCCCCATACAGCCTGCCCAGGGTCCTTGCCTAAATCCTGCCTGGGTGTGTTACATATACCTTTTCTTTCACGACCTGTGCTGGGAAAGAAAAATGCCCTTTTATTACTAACTGTTCACATTGTAAGACATGAAATTTGCATGGCATGGAAGGAGAATGAAGTCTTGTACTTGGTTTGTTATTATTTGCAAAGGATGGT
The DNA here is from genome assembly GCA_004024845.1 of Tonatia bakeri. Taxonomy (NCBI): domain Eukaryota; kingdom Metazoa; phylum Chordata; class Mammalia; order Chiroptera; family Phyllostomidae; genus Tonatia; species Tonatia bakeri. Next base: position 34,801 of record PVIA01002067.1, on the reverse strand, counting down.
GAGTTACAGCTGCCTGGCAGACAACAATAAGCAGAGGTGCTGGAAGGAGTGGTGCAAGTCAGGGTTCCCAGACTGAACCGCTGGCCTGACTGCAGAACAGCTCGGCAGCCCCGGGGGACCGGGGGGCTGAGGGGCCGCTCACGTCCCCCGCTGTTTCAGGAAGTGGCCGTGGCCGCCCTGGCCGCCCTCTGCAGCGAGTACTACACCGAGGGACCCGGAGAGGCAGCCTGCGCCGGGCACGGTGAGTGACTGCCGGGCTGACGACCCTTCCGTCCTCTGGGGGTGCGGGGGACTGCGGGGGGCAAGGGGTTGGCTCAGGGACCTGCCCCCCGCCCCCCCGCCGGCCCGTGCTCCGACCCACAGGTCGGCGCAGCAGCATGGAGGAGCGTCCCTTCTGCTCCGAACAAGCAGCCTCTCCTTTCCCTGCCTCGATGTCGGCTCTCCCAGGACACGGCGCTGCCGTGCGACGTGCCGAGTGCACACTTCCTCCAGCAGCGTTGGCTGAAGTTGCATTTTTAAGTGAACTCGTCCCTGCTGTGTGCTCTGGAGGCCCCAGCTGCATGGAGGGGCAGTGCCTCACACGTCTTCCAAGTTTCCTCCTTTTATTTGGTCCTCCTCCTGTCTCTGTCCCTCGTCTCCTTCGTCCGCACTGTCCGCTCTTCCGCACCTCCGTGTGCGTCGCGTGCTGACGTGTTCCTGGCACTGGAGTCTTGTCAGCTCAGAGCTGTCTGCTTCTGCCGCCCCCACGGCCACTAGCTTCGTGCTCACTGTTCAGCCCGTGCTCACATCACAGCTTTTATTCTTCCTGGTCGATCGTGGTTTTGGAATTTTCATGTGCCCTGTGGGCTCTTTCTGCTGCACTGCACAGCCAGCATCCGGGCGTTTCCGGCACCCTCCGCATGATGCCCTTTGCAGGACCTCCTCCACGAGGGCTGTCTGCACGTCAGAAAGCCTTGTAGCCACTTCTCCTGTGACTTAGAGAACAGGCATCGGTCCCTTCCCACACATGTGACATCTCAGGTGGTTGTAAGTGTATAAAATCACGTGTGCAGCAGACTTTCTGTGATTTTTTTCCAAAGATAGGACATTTTATAATTTGATATTCTGACAGATTTTCCAAAGGAAGATTTTCCTATATCCCTTTACAGGTATTTTACTTGAAGAGATAGTCATGTTATTTTGCAGTCTATTTTTAAAAGCTGGAACAAGGCCACGTTTAGCTTCTTGCCTAAGGAAAGGGTGCCATGTCACAGGACCCTGCGTGCAGACAGGCCAGTGATGTGCAAGGAGCGGGGGGTCAGTTCAGTGTACACACGCCTGGGGCTCCGGCTGCACTGTGTCCCGTCCTGACATGCGAGGACACGAGGGGCACAGTGTGGAGGTCCCCGTGTACACGCTCCAGAAGTCGAGCGTGGCTGGAGCGGACGCGTTAACAGCTGCCACCTCTGGTCGCAGCAGGTGGGGCAGAGTACGGGTCCGCCGCCCTCTCCCTCGAGCTGCATGTCTACAGAGCAGGTCTGGCTGCTCACCGGCAGCCTCAGGCTCTTTACTGTGCACTGACGCTGGGGCCCTTTCCCATTTCTCCCCTCGAGCCTCTGTCCAGTTCTGACGACCCCGGGGGGCGTGGCCCCCCACTGCTCACTCTCGGCCTGGGCCACGCCCCGCCCGCCCCGCGGCCCGGCACCCGCGCGCAGCAGTGCCGCAGCCCCGCGCGTCGAGGTGCCTGGTGCGGCACTGCACTTGCTGTCCTTGCTGAGGAGGGCGGTGTCTGTCTGGCAGGCATTTGTGTTCTTGGCGGACACACAGTGAGGACTGTGGCTGAGAGGTTCGGGAAGCCTTCCTGAACTTACTGTCCAGAGTGAAAGCATTTGTCGCCGTTGCTCGCGAAAACCTTGAACTCACCCGGTGACAGTCCTTTCCTCAAACCCATCTTGATTCTTGTCGCTTCTTCGCAGAGGGCCTGGTGAAGCAGTGTCTCGCCGAGCTGCACAGCCCGGAGGAGATGACGCGCTGTGGCTTCTCACTGGCCTTGGGGGCCCTGCCCCGCTTCCTTCTGCGCGGCAGGCTCCGGCAGGTGAGGCTGTGCTGGCACGGAAGGGGCGTCCGTGTGGGGTGCTGCGGGCAGGCCTGGGTGGCATGTGTGAGGCCATGCACGCGAGGGGTGGGTGGGGGTGACCAGTCAGTAACCCTCCCTGTGTTCAAGGTTGGGAAGGAGCCCCTGACGCCAGCCCCCGGGGCTGTGAGAAGGAGGACAGGGATGGCAGTGGCCGTGTTCAGAGGATGCTAACACTCACTCGTGAAAGCTGACCTCCAGGTTTTTAGGAGGGGAAGCTGTTCTTTGGCGTAGAAACTGCTCCTGCATCATTTCCAAGTGCTGGCCCTGCCCATGGCCAGAGTCGAAGGGTCTGTCCCTTTCACCCCAGGAATTCCTCCCTGGAAGCAGGCCAGCCTGAGGCAGTCCCTGCTTCTCAAGGGATGTGGAGAGGTCTCTGCTTGCCTCGGGCGGACACGACTGGTCAGAATCGTGCTTCGTGTGGAACCTCACCTTCAAGGTGGTGGTGGCTTGGGACAGAGGAGGGGCAGACCTCTGCTCTGAGCAGAGACGCCTGTCCCGAGAGGGCACATGCATACGGCAGAGCCCCCTGGAGACAGTCCCTCAGGGTGCAGAGCTGTGCCTAGCAGCCATCTGTCCTTGCTGTCTGCGACAGGGAGGGGCTGAAGATGTTTCCCACGCCCCCACTGCTGCTTCAGAGCGGAGGGCAGGGATGGCGGAGGCTTCTTTCAGCCTCACCGAGACCCGGGCTTGCACCCCCTGCTCCGTCGCTGCACCCTAGGGACGGGCGCTGCCGCGCGCTCCTCCCCGCTGCCCTTCACCTCTCGACCGGCCTCCTCGGGGTCCCCAAAATGGCCATCACCGTCTGGCACCCGGACTTGGCCCTGAGCTCCCTGCAAGAGGGGGTGCCTTTGCCACTGGGCAGGCACGGTCACCAAGCTCCTGTGCCCCCTTCCCCCAGTCAGAGCACCCTGCTGACCCCCCTCCCAGACATCCACACTGCCACTGCCCGGGCACGTCCCTCACTTGTGCTGTCCCTCTGCCCCGTGTGCCTTGGGGTCCACCACGCCAGACGCTGAGGCTTACCCGTTTGATACTCCAGACTTAGGACGGAACTGTCCTTTCCAGCAGTAACAGATCAAGTTACAGGAGCTGCAGCATTTGTCATAGGTGCCGGCTGTAGGCAGTGGGACAGAACAGGGCAGCGTCCCTGCAATGGGAGGGCTGGAGGCGACCCCTGTGGCAGACACAGCAGCACAGCCCCAGGGCCAAGTGCCCACCTGTGTGGAAAGGACACCTGTCCCGTGGCCGCTGGTCTGTGGGTGACTGGTGGTTGTTTTTCAGGTTCTAGCGGGGTTAGGAGCCGTTACCCACATTTTCCCAGAGAACCTGAGCTTCGCAGAGTCCAGGCGGGATGCCGTGAAGGCCATGGCCAAGTGAGTTCCACCTGCTCTCCGCCCCAAACCACGGCTCCCAGAGGCTCCCAGCCCCGTGCTTGGGGGCGCCCATGGCTGGTGTGAGAAGCCTGGTCTCAGGTGACACATCTGCTTAGAAGCAAAGATTATTTCTCATTTTCTAGTTTCTTTTCAGAGGGTTGTCACAGAACATTTCCAACTCAGAGGCTCACTGAAAATCTTGTCCTCATCAGAGGGACCATTAAGCCTGTGGTGTGAGCACTTCTTCACGCTAGGAAACTGCAGCCCTTCGAAGGCTGGCAGCCCCCGAGGGGAGGAAAGGACACATGCAGAGTCTCTGGTCCTCACTCACAGACTCACACATGCCCGGCATGCCGTCCTGTCCCGCCCGTGCTGGGGGCCCGGCCGTATGGAGCCCAGATGCTGCCCCCGCACTAATGCCGCACCGTCCCCCTCCGCCCGGGCGGAAGGCCAAGAGGGCCCGGCCACACGGCCTCCCTGTGTGCCTTTAAGCTGCAGACACAGAGGAGTGTGATTCTGAAGGCGAGTGTTGCATCAGCGAGGCGAGCTCTGGGTTTCTGAGCCTCCCTCTGGGCTACTGGTCTGTTCTGAGTGTGTCCCACGAGGGGGACACGTCAGGCTGGAACAGCGCGAACATAGGGAAGGTCGGACAGGACTCGCAGACAGACGTGAGCTACTTCACATGTGTGATTTCAGGGTTTGCCAGACTGTCGGAGTGAGAGCAGAAGGCGCCCCAGACGAGGTGGTGTGCAGGGAGAACGTCGCCCAGATCTACTGCACGCTGCTGGCCTGCCTGCGTGACTACACCACTGACAGCCGTGGGGACGTGGGCGCGTGGTAAGGCCGGGGAGCTCCTCACAGTTCCGGACGGAAGGACAGTGGGTCCTAACCTAACTGGTGTTCCAGCTGCCGCTGTGGCCGCCCCCAGAGCGAAAATGGGCCCGGGAGGAAGCCACTTGGGGTTCCCCTTCCAGGGTCCCGGCAGCTCCAGAGGTCAGGCCTGCTGCATGCGTGGGGACAGACGCCTGGGGCCTATGCAGGGTCTCCTGTGAATCCTTCATCCCTGTGCTGTTTGGTCTTCGGTCCTTTTTCAGAGATTCTGATTCTCTGTAGAAAGTCTCATCTCTTTTCCATTATTTTTTCCACCGTTTTCTTTTTCTTTGTCAACACCCTCCTCATGGTTGTTTCTGAAAGACTGCCCACATGCTCCGACATCTGTGACCGGTGGGTCGGTCTCTGCAGTCGTGTCTCACCACTTTAGCACCCGGTCTTTGTTTTCAAACATTTCACTTTCAACTGAATTCTGAAATTGTTCAAAATTGTAGAGACTCTGGGTCCTGTAATTTCCTTTCAAGCAAGTGGTGGGTTTCCTCACGTCAGGCTGACTCAGACCCCGGAGCCTTCCTGCCGCACTCGGGTCCCTAGCTGCTGGCCGCCCCGTGCTCAACCAGTCCGGAGCTGGCAGGGCCCAGGGGTATGTGCAGGTTCGGGGCCCCCGTGTGCCTCCCCAGCCTTCCCCTGGGAGTGCTGTGCCCACAGGGGTAGGGGCTCCGGGGGAGCACTCTGCCTGCTCCCTGATGCCCCAGCTGTCCCTGTCCTGAGCAGCAGGACTGGTGGGTGGCCACACCCTGGTGTCTGGATCCCTCCCGCTCCTGTCAGCCACTCCCCTACCCATGTCCGTCCTGCAGCTCTGAGCGCCCTGTGCCCGCACACAGTGCCGCACTCGCCAGGCCTCCCACCGGCCACGGCCCGTGCCTGCACCCCTCCAGCTCCAGCAGCGCAGGCTGTCTCCCCGACGTGCAGCGTTCGCTCCTGGGAGGGAGGGTGGGCGCCTCAGGCCTGCGGGACCTGCTGGCCCTGGAGACACTGGCCCGTCGTGTCTGGGATCCCTACGGCCCAGCTGTGTCCTGTCCAGGCTGAGTAAATCTGAGTGTCCCAAGTCTAAAATGCTCCTTTCCCTCGGGAGTCAGGCGAGTCGCAGCGTGGACTCAGCTCTTCAGATTGTCTTTAAGCTGGTTGTTTCCTTGCACGGGAGCTCCACAGTGGGCAGAGCCCTCCTGGTCCGGATACCCACTGCGCAGCAGAAACAGGCAAAGCCAGAAAGCCCTCAGAGTTTTCCTGCTGGGAGAAAGCTTCCTAGGGTGGGCCTGTTTTGCATTTCACGGTTCTCGGGGAAATCGGTGCTGCTTCTGCAAGAGCAGTCATGACGGCGTGCTGGGCCCGGCTGTCTGCGGCTCATACCCTGACGGTCCAGACCTCTCGTGGGTTCACATGCTCCTGGAGGGCGGGCCGCCGGGCTGCCTGTGCTGCTCCATAGACCTCCCACCAGGTGCAGAGTGCCGTGCAGCCCCTGAAACCCCCCAGGCTGAGGGCACAGCTGCCCCAGAGCCTGTCCTCACCCTCTCCCCCTGCAGGGTCCGAGAGGCTGCCATGACCAGTCTGATGGACCTGACGCTTCTCCTGGGGAGGGACCAACCGGAGCTTATCGAGGCTCCCATGTGAGTGTCCTCCCTGCTGCCACCCGGTGCCTGTCTCCCCACCCCACAGCTCATGCCCAGGCGTCCCCCTCCATCAGGGCTCAGGCCTGCTGGAGGACAGCTATTCCTGGGTGAGGCCCAGGGAGGGGCCACTTCTCAGCTTCCAGCCCTTGCACCCCAGTGCCTGCTCCAGCTGGGGGCCTGGCTGTCCCCCTCCCGTCTGCTCCTGGGACATGGGGCCGCCCCTGGGCAGCTCAGTTGCAGGGGCCTTGGTGCCCCTCCCTCACCTCCAGCGTTCCTCCTCCCTGCGTTCCCCTCCTCACCCAGTCCTCTGCCTCCTCGGCCCCTGTGCCCTGTCACCACCTCCTGCTACCTGCTCCCAGCCCTGTGTGTACTCACTCCTTGTACCTGAGACCTTGTACTGAGGCTTCTGGGAGCCGATCAGCTGCCCTGGGGCCCGGTCACATGCTCCGCAGGTGCCTCCAGCTGGAGCTGCGTTGATGCTGAGGTCTCCATTGGCAGTTGCCAGCAGGTCATGTGCTGCCTGGCCCAGCAGGCGAGCGAGAAGATCGACCACTTCCGTGCACACGCCGCACGTGTGTTCATGACGCTGCTGCACGCTACCGGCCCAGCCGGCCCCACCGTCCCCCATGTGCCGCACCGTGAGGAGCTGGAAAAGCTGTTTCCCAGGTACTGGGGCGCTGGCTGCCTGGCCACCTGGTCGGAAGGGGCGCTGGGAACCTAAGCTTGTGCCTGTGTTGCAGGTCCGACGTAGCCTCTGTCAATTGGGTGGCACCGTCCCAGGCCTTCCCGCGTATCGCCTGCCTACTCGGGCTGCCCACCTACCGCTACCACGTGCTGCTGGGCCTGGCCGTGTCCGTGGGCGGTCTCACGGAGTCCACGGTGAGGGCGCGTCTGTTCTGGGATGGGGTGGCCTCGTCTGGGCGCGGGCCAGGGGTTGGGACCTGCGCTCCGGAGGCTGCGCTGCCCCTCTTCCTGCTGGGTCTCCCCCAGGGGAAGCTGGTCACCGGGGCAGCCGCTTCCTTCGGGCGGATCCCCAGGGCGGCTCGGAGCATTGGCACTTGGAGGAGGGCTAGTCCGGCCGGAACCCCGGTGGTGACCGGTTGCTGTACGCAGTTCAGCTACCCTGGGAGCTCTGTGGTCTTTTTCCACCACCGCCGCAGCGCGCACATCACGGACACTACGCACGGCACGCACGCCGCGCACGCCACTGTGTGCCTGGTTTCCGGGCCCAGTACTCTCTGCGCTGGCGTTTCTGTTCTCTGGAGTTGCGTGCCCGCGGGCTCGGAGCTCCATAACCCTGACCACTCGCTGAGCGACCGCGGCCCTTGCCGCCCTGCCCTTGTTCCCGTGCGCATGCGAGTCCCTGCGCTCCCTTTGACAGCACGGCACAGGCCGCCCCCACAGTAGTTTGGGACAGGCGGTGGGTCCACGAAGGACTGCAGGGAATCCATTGTCCTCTGAATCGTGGGTTCAGGGTTCGGGCACTTTGGGGACAGTCTCGGCCCGGTCCCACCCCCGCACGCGTGTCTGTCCGCCCATCAGTCCATTCTGCCCGCTCCGTGTCGTCCTCTCAGCTGTTGGCTCTTGTTCTCCGGGTCCTGCACTTCCTTCCGTGCAGGTTCCTGGAGTTGGCTGTTTGTCTCGCTGTGAGACTTCTGTTTGGGGGGCGGTGTACTAGTCCTTGACTTCATTCTGAAATCTTATTCTTCGAGTCTCTTCGGCGCAGGTTCATCTTGGGAATAGCGAGTCTTTTTTTTTTAAGTCCACACGTGGCCTTCCCAGTCCTGCGTTCTGTGCAGTCTGGGGCGGCTCTCGTCCGCTTCCTGCTTCCGTTCTCTGCCGCCGGGACTCACCCTCTTGGTCTGGAAATCTGCGGGGAGGGCGAGGGGAAGCCTGTGCCACCAGCTGCGGTCAGTCCTCAGGCGCAGGGCACGCTGCAGGGCAGCACTCTCTGACCCAAGTTATTTCTTCTCTTCCTTGGCAGCTGGTGGCTGGTGGTGTCCAGCCTGGAGAGCCCTGGCTGCCTGCTGCTGCCCCATCTCGTTCCCCGGAGGGGGGTGGGGGTTGCCGTGCACGCGGTTGCCCCTTCCCCACCCTCAGTGGCCAGGCCCCGCTCCGGAGTGGGTGTAGTGCTGGTTGGGGCGGGCTCTGAGAGCAGTGGTGCCTCGGGGCCTGCATTTGGGTTTGCAGCATAAAGGTTTCAGAGCGACTGGCCACTCTGGATGCCAGGCTTTGGTTTCTGGACCTGCTTCCCACGGATACCCACGACCATCTGCCACCGACGGCTTGGGGGTCACTCTGGATACGGAGTGACAGTGTATGCGGTGTGGGCTGTGCTGCCGCCTTAAGGGGAGCGTTTCTCTTTCAGGCGCTTGCACTGTGTCTCTGAGATCCTACTGCCCTGGCCGGGCATTGGCTGGGTCCGTCTCTGCGGTTCAGTTTCTTCTGCCGCTGAACACGCTGACTTTGCCCGTCGCTGCTGCAGGTTGGGGGTGAGGGAACAGCCGGCCTCGTCTCAGCCCCAGGAGACCGTCCCTGTGTTCCAGGTCAGGCACTCCACACAGAGTCTGCTCCAGCACATGAAGGGGATCCAGAGCGACCGGCAGGCCCTGGAGAGCTTCAGTGAGTCCCTCCTGCAGGTCTTCGAGGACAACCTTCTGAACCACAGGTGAGCAGGCTCCGTTTCCCAGATGCCCGGGTTTTAAGGGCAGGGTGGGGCCAGCAGAGGTGAGGGTCATGGACACAGCCAGGCACGGCACCTCCAGGCCACCCTGCCACCTCTCTGGGGCCCCTCGCAGCCTGCACTGAGGGCTGGTGGGAGGAGGATTTGGGACGTGTCTGCAGTAAAGATAGCAGCACAACGTGCCGGTGGTGCACCCCCAGGTAGGGAGGGCCCTCGGCCCACACGCTCCCCTAGCTGGGACTGCAGCGTCACAGCGACACCTGGAGCTTTTTTCTAAACGCTTTGCTAACTGCTTTCCCACGAAGGCGGGGTGTACTCTGGGGGTCCTGAGCTCAGCCCTGCTGAGGGGTTGTTGGTGAACTCAGTTCTCGATGGTCCCAGGGCAGCTGGCCCGTCACAGTGGTGTGGCCGCAGGTCCCCTCCTGGGGCGCTCGGCAGCCCGTCCTGTGCGTGGGCAGCACAGACACAGCTCTCAGCGAGCAGGAGCCCAGCCCGTGGTCTTTCCCCTTTTCCTGAGAGCCCCGGGTGGGCGTGAACGAGCTCTGATGGAGTGCAGGTAGAACGAGCAACTTTGAGTCGTGTCCAGGTCTTCACAGCCTTCACCACAGTTGAGATGCAGTGCACCCACCCCCGAGACTTCCCTCGGCCCCTTCTACTCTCCCACCCCCGCCCAGGGCGACCGCTGGGGCTGCCCCTCATGCCTGTGCAGTGGGCACTCTCCCCAGTTTCAGGTGGGCTCTGCCCTCTGCGCTTGTCTGGCGTCTGGCTCCTTGGGCCCAGCCACTCTCTCAGTCACCCTCTGCTGGCCGAGCCGTGTGCACCTGGGCGCACCTGGTTCCTGTTTGCCTGGGATGGGCGCTCCGGTGGTGCTGAAACTGTGGTGAGCACCCACGCGGAGGCCCTCTGTGGATGGCTCTGTCCACCTCTCCTGGTTGGCAAGCACAGACTTTTTAAAAAACTGCGGAAACTGTTGTCCAGAGTGACTGTGCCATTTGCATCCCTGCTGATACCACCTGCTTGTTCCGGGTGTCCCCCCGCCTCGTCACCTCTTCCCGCTGGCACCCAGCTGAAGGGCGGTGTGTGATGTGTCACAGCGTTCATGCACGCCTCCCTCCTGGCCGAGGGTGTGGCCTGTCCAGTAGGCTCTGTCCTCTGGTGGCGATCGATTCAGGTCTTTGCCCGTTTTTCTCCCTCCTCACAGCTGAGTGCTGGCGTTCCTCCCGCCGGCAGCCTCTCTCACAGCAGGCCCCTCGTGCTTGTGAACTTGGTCATGCCCTTGTCTTTCACGTCATGCCCAGGGAACCTGTGCCTAACTCCAGGGTACAGGTTTTCCCTCAGGTTTTTTTGTGGAAGTTTTGTAGTGTTTGGTTCTGTGTTCTGACCAGAAGTCCACTTGTGAGGACTTCCAGTCCACAGGTGAGTCCTGTGTGATTCGGTGCAGCCCCCCCATGTCCACGTGCTCATCCTGCGTGTGGGTGTGGGTGTGCCTGCTCCAGGTGGTGAGAAGTGGTCCCATCTCCCTTGTGGCTGTGGTGCCCATGTCACACGTGGGCTGGGACTCTGCGGTTCTTGATCTGCTTTTTATTTTCAGCCGTGATTTGTGAAGTTGAGTCACATTAGCCCTCTTTTCCTTCCTTTCTACGGGGCGGGGTTTTCCCAGCCTTCCCCATTTCCACCTGAAATTCTGAATGGGCTTACCATTTCGACCAGACTGTCTCCGGGGTTTGGATTGGGTGGGTGGTGCCGCGCCATGGGGGTCGGCGTGGTTTCTGCCGAGCTTCCGCTATCTATGTGCCCTCCCTCCCTCCCCCGGTTCGGTACCTGCGGTCTCACGGACGTCCTCTCCCCTCAGGGTGTCGGTGCCGCTGCTCAAGATGCTGGACCAGATGCTGGCCTACGGGTGCTTTGACGTCCTCACCGCGGAGGAGGAGTGAGTGCTTGTTTTCTCTCCCCGCCGGTGCTGTTCCGCTGCTCGGGCCTCCCAGGCCACCCTCGCAGGAGCCGTGGCGGGCCCAGAGGCCGGAATTCTAGCAGCAGTTTTCCAGTGTCTCCGCGGTCGGCCTTCACGGGTCCTGTCAGTGTCCTGTCCCCCTGCCCCACCGTGAGGCTGGCACTGGGTGGCTGGGGGGCTGGGGAAGTGGGGCGTGGGGGCCTGAGGTGATGGCAGTGGGCAGAGTGGGGTGGCCAATGGCTGGGCACAGGACCTGGGTCGGAGGTGCCTCTGTCCTCTGCTGCGTTCAGGGCTCCACAGCTGCCTGACTACAAGGACCCATCACAGCCATTCATTCCCCTCCTCGTCTGCGGCTCTGTCCTGAGTGGGCCTCCGTGGAGGGCTCATTGCATCGGGGCCATGGTTTCTGGCTGCTGTGCTGACAAGTCGTCTGATCTTAGAGCTGCTAGGTGTGGCCCTGGCCTGGGTCTGGTGTTGACATGTTTCCATGACTTGGAAAGAGCTTTGAGAGTGTCAGGTGGGCCCCGAGCAGCCTTGGTCTCCTGCCCCTTCTGAGGTCTGCTCGCCGCCTTGTGTCCTGGCCAGCAGTGGCCATCGCTGTGTGGCTGGGGCTTCCTGTCATCCACCGGGGTGGTCCTGGCACACACGTAGTCACTGGGCTCAGGCAAATCCTCGAGGGTCTCGGGAAGCCCCGACCCCGCTGGAGGCTGCACAGGAGCCGACCCGACAGCAGACGCAGGGAGGTGTGGGCTCTGGACGGGTCTGCTCCCGCCCCTCTGAGCGGGCCGGAAGCCGGGCCGTGGCAGGTTCCCTCCTTCACTTCCTGCCCCTCGGTGGTCAGTGACCTTTGCAGCCACTGTCCTATACACGTTTGGTCTTCAGTTGCCTTGGGTCAGTGGGGTAGGGGGATCTGGTGCTTGTTTTTCCACATCCTGGGGACCCTGGGGTGTGTGCCTGGGTCTGAGGTCAGCCGCCCCGGCATTCACGGATCTCCCCGCTGGTTGTGGGGTAGCATCCTTTCTGATTGTTCTAAGATTTTAACGTGTTTTTGGTTTGAAATTTTCAAAATAAAATGGCAAGAGAAAACGTCTTCCGTTGTGAATATAGCTCTTTCAAGTTTTCTATCGTTTTGCCAATTTTTGCTTTGTATATTTTGGCTTTACCTTTTGGTATACACAAATTTAAGGCGGTCTTAATAGTAAGCTGAGCCTTTTCATTTCCAGTGATGCAGTTCGGCCTTGTACTAACACGGCGGCATCCGCTTTTGACTCTGAGCTGTGTGCAGTGACTCTTCCCCGTTGTTTCTCGTGACAAGTGTCCCCGTGTCTGTTGTCAGCGCGTCTCCCCAGTGGCAGGCAGTTCTCCGTTGCATCTCGCCGCTGGGTCTCGAGTCTGCGTCTCTTGACGCGTCCCCGTTCCCCTCCCCCCTCTCGTTTCCTACGTGATCAGTAACGTGATCGCCATCTTCCCACGTTTCTGTCGTGTTTGGGATCATTCACTCTTTTTTGTTTTCTTCACGGTCACTCTGTCGAAGTCTAACTTCCAGTGTTTTCTCCTCTTCCTGGACAGTTCTAGGGACTCGACGCGTTAGGCCCACTTATATTTTGTTTAGTTTGCTTTGTGCGCTGGTTGCGCCGTCCACAGGCCTGCCCTCCTGTCGAGCGGCTGAGAGGACGGGGGTGGGGTTGTCTGCACAGCTGTGCCTATGCAGGGTCCCGGTCAGGTAACCTGGCGTGGCGTCCCCCAGGGACGTGGCCCTCGGGACGTCATTTGCTGACCGCACAGCACCGACACCATGTCCTGTGCTTCCCTTGCAGCCATCCCTTCTGTGTGAAGCTGCTTGCGCTTTGTAAGGCAGAAATCCACAAGTCCAAGGATGTGCAGAAACTGCGGTTCGCCGTCGCCGTGTGAGTCGCACGTCACTGCTGGCACGGTGGTCTGGGGCAGGGGTGAGGAGGCGGAGGCAGAGTCTGTGGTCCTGAGCCCTGGGAAGTCTTGAGCACAGAGTGAAGCCACTGCGGCATCCCCAGCTCTGCCTGCACACGGCCTTGGCCGGAGGAGCCGTGTAGCGTCCCTGCCCTCTGAGGTCTGGACGGGAGGGTGAGGGTCTGGAGGTTGTGCTGGGGGTCGCCGTGGCTCTGGGCCCTCCTGTGCACGCCGGCGCTCACCGTGTGCTGGCCGCGCAGGTTCTGCGGGATGGTGCAGTTCCCAGGCGACGTGAGGAGGAAGGTGCTGCTGCAGCTGCTGCTCCTGCTCTGCCACCCGTTCCCCGTGGTGAGTGTGCGGCCGCCTGTGCCGGGGCCTCTCCATGGCAGCGCGTCGGCAGGGGTTCTGGACGCTGGTGCTGGTGTTCCCAGTGCTGGGGCAGCAGCCGCAGGGTCCATCCGGGTCTGGGTGGGGGCACAACCTTCCTCTGCCTCTTCAGACACGGGGGTATGTGGCGGGGGGTCCTGCTCGGGCCTCAGGAGCAGCGCCTGCAGGGTGGCTCTCCTGTGTCCTCCTGGGGGTGAGCAATGGTGCAGAGTGAGGCCCCCTCCACCCACCCCTGTGTTTTGTCCTGTGCTGTCTGCCCCTGAGGGCCCTGGGCAGGGGTCTCAGCAGAGGGTCCTGGATGGCCCCATATCTGAGTGACACCTTCACTCAGAACCGCCTGCCACAGGGTCAGGCTTCCTAGAAACTTCTCTGTGGCTGCAGAAATGCCGTTCTCCTAAAGGTAACAGTAGCCCTCACTGTGCAGCCGCACTCCTCAGAAATTCAGCTTCTCAGGCCACTTGGCCAGCTGGTGAGGTCATGTGCTGGGTCACGGGTCGTGTGTGTGGTCAGCGTTCTCTCCCCCGTGAGTCATTTCAGTAAGAGCGGTGTGGCCCGGCCTGTTGGCAGGCATCTGGCTGTGTCCTGATAGGCTGCTGGCGGGACTGCTAAGGAACCAGGTTGTTTCTCCTGTCATGGGTGTGGCAGATCTCCCAAGTTAGGGTCAGAGGTCAGCACCTCTTTCAGGTTTCAGTAGGACTCTGGGGCCCTGTCACCTCTGCTTTATGTGTCTTGGCCCCTCCCCCATGTGCTGTGTCCTCTGCAGATTCGCAAGACCACCTCGAGCCAGGTGTATGAGATGCTGCTCACCTACGGCGACACTGTGGGCGAGGACGTCCTGGACGAGGTCATGGCCGTGCTCAGCAGCACTGCCTGGTGAGTGCGGCCCTCCTGTGCTCTAGGGTGAGGCCACGCACGTCACAGTGAATGGGGCCTCCCTCCCTTCCTGTCCCCACGGTCTCTCCCCAGAACCCTCCAAAGGGATCAGGTGAGACGAGGCTCTGGCCCCTGATGGCCTTGGCTCTCGGTTTTACAAGGGGACAGGGCGGCTGTGAGGGCCTCTGCCTGCCTACTTGTCTTCCGACCCTCTCCCTCGCACCCAGGGCAGCAGACTGGTGCCTCCTGGGGTCCAAGGGGAAGGTTTTCAGAATGAAATGATTTTTCTTTCAAGTACAATTTTTTGTAAGTAAAAAGACGGGCCAAGTTTTTTTTTCTGTAGGCTTTTTCATGAACTAATCACGACGCGGGCTCTGGGTGCTGGTGGGGGCTGGTGCCCTGCCCGAGCTGCGGTATCAGAAGCACGATGGAGTGTGTGGTGTGGGAACACGTGTGTGTGCCCGTGCCGCGTGGCTGCCACAGGGGCTGCCGTGCCCACTGGCCTCTGAGGAGGGCCCACAGGCCTTTGCCCAGTCTTGGTGTGAATGGCCACACGCGGACGTGTTAAATCAGAAAGGACGGAGGAAACAGGGTTCCTCCCTTCCCCCTCCCCAGACACCCAGTTGCTTCCCACACTGTGCAGGACCGCAAGCTGCCTGTGGGTCTCGGAGTTCATTTTAGGCACAGTCTCCTGCAGTCTCTGCTGCTTCTTGAGTCTTGGAGGTTCCGGGAGGGACACGTGTCGAGTTGGGGGTGGGAGGGCACTGTGGGATGGGGGAGGCGTGGGTGGCGTCTGGAAGCCAGAAAGGTGCGGCCTGGAAGCTTGGGTCGGGGTGGGCAGCACTGACACGACACCGGAGCAGCAGGTGTGCAGGCGATGCTCGGCGTGCTCCAGGCACCGCGCCCGCTGGCCTGTGTGCTCTCACATGTGCTCACACTGACACGCACACACCCTGTCCTCGCCCCCACTTTATGCCACAGAGCTTGCAGAGGTCCAGTGGCAGTGTGCGTGGGCCCTGGTGGCCAAGGCCTCTGTGCTGGCCCCAAGCCGGCCGTGCCGGACTCGCGAGGGTCGGTGCGCTCTGCCCGTGGACGCATATGGTATGTCCACACGCATCTCCCTCTAAACAGTGACGCTCCCGTGAGGTCTGAGCTTTCTAGGGAGACAGTCTCGTGAACACCTTTGCGGCCCCCCAGTGACTATTCCAGACGAGGAGCATGGTCTCAGGAGACGGGCGCTCTGCTCTGTGAACAGCTGGGACTGACCCCGTCCTCGGGGTCCATCTTCAGTGTCCTTGGAGAGAACGGCAGTCCCCTGCATGGGTGACACCCCCTTCTGTGCTGTCAACTTGATAAAAACGCTTGTTCACCTCCAAGAGGACAGTGGAGAGCCCAGGGGCCCGCACTCACCAGCATTGGAGGGCCCCTGGCTCCTCCTGCTGCTCTGCCCCTCCCTCTGAGTGGGGCTCTTACCCTGCACCTCCGTCCCTTCCCACTTAAAGAGGAACTCCCTGGTATTTCTCCGTGGTTGCTAGGTTTAACTTTTATTTTTAGTGAAAGTGATGAACAGCTTTTAAAGTCAAATAAAACTTTAAAAAAGCCCCTTGATAATGTTTTGGGCCCCGCCTGCCCCTCCCCCGCCCCCCCACCAGGCACCCCCTTCCCTTCTGTTCCCTGTTTCAGCCTGGGCTGCGTCCTCCAGGAGCTTTCCCAGGAAAGGGTTCAGGAGTGGAGTGTGAGTGAGGGGGCCAGGGTGCAGGAGCTGGGGTGGGTGTCCTTCCCTGACCTCTGCATCTGGGGTACCTCGGGATGTCTGCACCTCACAGGGGTTTACTGAGAGTTGAAGGTTCATGTCATGTTTGATGCCAAGCCAGTGGCCTTCCTCCTGGCTGAAGCTGCCCTGCCCTCTCCCCCAAGGGACGAGGAGCTGCACGTAGTGAGAGCCCAGCGGAACTACTTGTGTGACCTCCTTGGAGTGCCCAGACCGCGGCTGGTCCCCAAGGTAACTAACCGCACGTCGCCCTCAGGCTGCGCCAGGGACACCTGGGGCTCTCCCCGGGCCAGGCCCACAGACGGGCCGTGGTGCTCAGCTACAGTCTAGAGCATCCTGGGCCCACACAACCTGTGGGTCCGCTGGGGGTGGGGCACAGCACGACCAGCCCCGGGTCAGCCCATTCTCTAAGCAGCGTCGACACGCTGCGCCACACGGCAGGTGCCAAGTGCTGGGAGGAAGGGGTTTTGTGCTCCAGTCGCCCTTCCTCCCAGTGCCCCTCCCACACTGGGCACGTCTAGGGTGTCCTGTGGAGCATCTGCACCCGGGACAGGCCCTCTGCTGGGTGGGCGGCCATCCAGCCTCTCTGGCCCCCGAGGAGCCAGCCCCACAGGAGCCGCAGTGGGATCGTGGGGATGGAGCCACTCCCCTCCCTCGTCCACGTCCGTGCTGGCTGCCCCCTGGGTTTGGGTCGGGGCCTGAGCTCCGGAGTAGCTGTGCCGGAGCTTTTTGGAGGACGAGGGAGAACAGCTCTGCTGGCATGGGTGCTGGTCAGACCCAGGGCCTTGCTGTCCTCACTCCTCACGTGCAGTGGGAGCTGCGGGGAGCCTGCCTGTGTGTGCAGGGCGGGCCCCCGAGCGGACGGCTCAGGCTGCGAAGTGCTGGTGACAGACGGGTGCGAGGGAGCGAGGGCCGTGCGTTGTGCTCGGCTTCCGTCTCCCGGGGGCGGCTGAGCGCCTCTGCGGTCGCTGGCCATTCAGACCTCCTTCCTCCACCCGGTCAGATCTTCCGTGTTTCCTCTGGGCTGCCCACCTTTTGAGACGTACTTGTAGGGTGCTGCCTTCTCGTCCTTGGATTTGGCGTCTTCCACCTACCACCACGCCTTCCCTGTTTATCTTGTCTTACGGATTCTGTTGAAGATACATTTGCCTATTCCAAGGTTTTGTCCATAGCCCTCGTTTTTTCCTTCCTGAAAGCTTTGTTCTACCGTTGACTTTTAGATTCACGACCTGTCTGTTGCTGGGTTCTGCGTGTGGTGAGGGAGAGGTCAGCAGGCGGATTTTTCCGTACACAGCTGACCCCGCCCCATTCTGGCCACAGCACCTTGTCCATTGTCCTAAGTCAGGGTCCATGTATATGGCTGTCCTCGGACTCTCCGTTCTTCATAGACTTTCTGTCCGGCATGGAGCCAGCACCCACGCATCTTACAGACAGACGTGCAGGCCTTCAGTGCCAGAGATGCGGGTGGGTCTGGGCTCTTGCGTCCATTAAGTCACGGCACTTAGCTGTCTCTGTCCTCCAGTTTTGTGTTCTTCAAGGTGGCCTGCAGCGACTTGTCAGTGTGCACAGTGGACCCCGGCAGGAGCTCGGCTGGGGTTGCTGGGAACTGACGTCGGTGACGCTGAGCACCCTGACCGTGGCCCTGCCGCGCTGTCTGCTCTGCCAGGGACTCCTTGGCGTGGCGGCTGGTGGAGCAGAGCTGTCGCACGTCTGTGTGCAGTTGTCCCGCAGTTCTCAGCTGTTCTCTTCCTCGTCCCGCTGTTTCTTCTGCTTTTCCACTTCAGAAGCAACAACTCCCGCCCTGACTCACTGTGGTCCGAAGCAGGGGCGGCGCTGGGTATGGGGCTCTCGCTCTGGGACCCCTTGCCTTCCGGACCTGTCTCAGAGCCAGCTGGCTGGGCCCGCCTTCCACGCAGCCCCCTCCCGCCTTGTCCTGTGGTTCCTCCTGGGCCCCCTGAGCCTGTCGGAGTGTCGTCTCCTTACTGTCCCTCTTGTGCCGCAGCGGTGTCAGCCAGTGTGCCCTTCTCTTGGGGCGCCACAGACACCCCTCCAGGTGCTGGGCGGGGCAGTGCCGATCCGGTCAGCCTTCAGGATGCACTGAGGCGTGCCGGTGGCAGGGGAACACGTGACTCTCCCTGTTCCTGTGTACAAGCCAGAGGCGACGCCAGCTTCCCCAGTTAACATGCATTTACATTTCGTTAGGAACATTCTGCACACGAGAGGTGGAGTCAGGGAGGACAGTACAGGAGCCTCCCCATCTGCCAAACCCATGGCCCTGGGGATGGGGCACAGGTGCAGTTTCCTGCAGGAAGCAGGACCGGAGACGGCAGGGAGACTGTGCTGACCAGCCTGACCCTGTCCCATGTCCTCTGCAGCCCGCTGTCCACTGAGGCCAGTCCTGAGAGCTGAGCCCATGCGCCCGTCCGATGGAGGAGCCGCCAGATGGGACAAGCACAGAAAGCCTGGACACGGCTCCTTGGCCATCGGCCAGTGCATTTGCTGAGGGACTCAGAGTATGTCACCACGGAGGCGGCTTTTTATAACACGTGTCCTGCACTCGAGTGGCCTGGGTTGTCGGTGCTTTTGTCTTAAACGCAAACCCACGTCTTATAAAGTCCTATGCTGAGCAGTCTACATCTGTCTGTCTGTCTGTCTGGGGTGGGGCTGGCTGATGGGGCACATGAACTCTAGGCCACAGGGCTCGGCTCCCTCTTGCCCTGCTGCCCAGGGGACGGGGCAGCGCTGGGCGGGACAGGCTGTGCTGGTGCCAGGCCGTGTCCCCCTCAGGCCTTGCCCAGCCCAGCTGAACGCCAGGTGCTGCGAGGGCATCGCAGGGCTTTGGAGGGGCCTTTCCTGTCCCATCTGGCAGGGTCAGGGCATTGGTCTTCCTATCGCTGCCCCTCCCCGCACCCCACCCTGTTCCAGAGTCCAGCACCTGTGGGTGTCATTTACCCTCATGCAGCTTTGACAACCAGAAAAAGCCATTGTCGTGTGTTTAGAGTCCTGCCTAAGGCCAGCTGCAGCCACACGAGGGCCTGTGACGGCAGCGCCAAGCCCGACTGGAAGATGGGTGTTGGGGGCAGCCTCACAGGCGTCTGTTGCCAGGGGGCGACCCGGATGCAGTGTCCCAGGATGTGGGTTTGTGTGACGTGGGAAGTGCCGCAGCTCATGTGTGTGACTCTGGAAGTCACCCTTTTTCTGACTTGTCCAGCACAGGCTCACACCGAGGGTCCGAAAAGCCAGTGGGGCTAATGTGTATAAAGGGTTTGCCGCTTGAGTGCTGAGGACTCCGAGGGACTGGGGCCAGTTCTCGGGGAGCGACCACCAGGTTCTGCCGGCCTGACCTCTGTCACAGGCCGAGAGGGAGCAGGCAAGTGTGGGGTGCAGGAGCCCTCGCCCACCTCCGAGGGGAAGGTGTCGTCGGCACGCCATCCTCAGGCCCAAAAGCCCAGGGCTGTGACTGTGCCTGGGCAGGAGTGTCCTGCCCTCATGGGACACGGTGACAGCAGGTCTGTGGGCAGAGGCCGCAGTGGGCCCTGCTGCATGACCTCAGTGCGGGCCTCCCTGCTGCCCTGCAGGTGGGTGTTCTGCCTGGGCCCAGCCCGGGCCAGGCTGGAAGTGTTTCCTGTCCGTGTGCTTGACCTGGTGGCAAATCACCTCGCACCCTGGCAGAGAAGGCGTTTATCCCGGTTGTGTGGGGGCTGTGCCTGGACAGACCCATTGAAGTCTCCAGCGTGTGTCCCTCTCGCAGGTTTCAAGTAGGGAGTTTTCTGTTTCAGACGGGAGAGTAGCTGGAGACCCCTCCCTTGACTGGCAGAGGCCACTTGGTGAGGGTCCTGGGTGAGCAGCCTTGGCCACGCTGGTGCGAGGTGGCCCCACACAGTCCCACCCTGCTGTGCACCAGGCACAGGACACACAGCACAGTGGGGGGTGGGGCGGCCGTGCCTGCTGAGCAGCATCTGGACCTTGGCTGCAGAAAACCAAGCAGGCAGCTTTTGAGAAGGAATAGAATCTCTGGTGTAACAGAAACCACCATAAGAGATCGTGGAGAAGGGAGGGTCCACCAGTGCTGGTCTCACTTGGTGATCCACAGAACACTGAGTTGACCTGATGGCCAGCGGACAGTGTCCAGCTGCCTCTGCTCACCCCCAGGCCCCACTGGTCACCAGTGGCTCACACCAGGGGCCCAGTGGCTGCGAACACCTCGTGCAGCTGTGGTTTCTGGAGCCCACCTGAGTGTAAGTGACAGGTGGGTGGAAATCCCTGGGCTCCCACGACTCAGGCTGTAGCCAGAGCAGAGCAGGTGATGACCTGTGGACCAGCGCAGTGGACATGGGACCTGGTCGGTGATAGCCCATTTCCTGCTCTGTTCTCATGGATGGTCTGTCTCCATCCACCTGCCTCCTGAGTCACCGCAGTGGTCCCTGGGACATGCGCTCACATCCACCCAGACTGGTACCTGGCGGCCCTGCAGACAGCGCAGGTGGCCACCAGGGGCCTGATCAACCAGCCCTGATACCGTCACCACACGGTATATGGCCCCAAAGTCCTCTGGGTGATGGGGTGGCAGAGGACGTGTCTTGGTCTGAGCTGTGTGTGCAGAGTGTGCGCAACCTGTCAGGTGAGGGTGGGATCACACGCCTGCTGGGTTAAGGGCCAGTCCCTCGCACACAGGGTCTGCCGTGCACCAGCCGCCACGTCCCCCACGTAGGTCCCACGCGGGGTGTCTTTCCCCGCCTGCCCTCTAGCCCTTGTTACCTGCCCGACGCCGTGGCTGCTGCAGGTCTGTCAGCTGAAGTGGAGGAAGTCCCGGCCCTCCTGCAGGTGCAGCGACCTCAGGTTGTCCTCAAACGCGCCCCCCGTTAGGTCCTGCAGGAGGAGCAGCAGGCCTGGCTCGTCAGGACCGCCCCTGGGCCGGACTGGAGGCCCCCAGAGCCTCCCTCCAGGTCTGGGGTTCCCTGTGGCCAGCTGTCAGGTGGTCGACTGGGGCCTGCTGCAGCTCTGCTCAGAGGGGAGGGGCCTGGACAGGCACTGGGAGCAGCTGGCCACAGCATCCCACTGGGCGCTGGTGGGAGCCGGGGGTCTGTGAGACATCTCCACCCGGCCTGTCCAGTGCCTCTCCAAGGAGGGCGGCGGACCGCCACCCACCTTTGCAGGGGCCACAAGTTGGCAGCAGCCCTGGGGACAGAAATGGCTACTCAGCAACCAGCTGCTGATGGTTCCTGACCTCCTCCTGCTCTGTCCCCACCCCTGCAGCGGAGAAGGGGTTGTTGCCCAGCAGGCAGACTCTGTCTAGGTCACACCTGGTCCTACAAGGTCCCCGAGATGACCCCAGAGCCCACTGACAGATGTCGTCATGTAGGACCCTCGGCGGCAGCACATCACTCAGAAAGTGGTGTCAACAGCCCAGCCGCAGAGGCGAGCAAGAAGGGGTCGTGGCCTCTCGCTGTGGGACCCCAGCATGAAGCCTGAGCTGAGAAGCAGCACAGCGTGTGGGCTCCGGGGCCCCTGTGACCCCAGAATCGGTGTGGTTTTACAGAAACGCAGCCTGTTCTGGGAGGGCCCTCAGAGCCGCAGTCTGTCCCCTCGTGGTCCAGGGCTGGTCCCAGCCACACGGTCCCCGTGCCCCGTGGCCCCAGCCCAGCACTCACCAGCTTCACGCAGATGACAAAGGGCGGCCGGGCTGCTCGGAAGTGTAGGATGGGCACCCGGGGCTTGGGCCGTTCCTGGGGGACGAGGGAGGCCGAGGATGGGGCTCCACGCTCCTCCCACACAGCGTCCTGCACTGTGCAACTGGATGCACAGGGCAGGACCCAGCATTGCTGCCCCTCCCCGGCCACCTTACAGCCACTGCAGAACCAACCCGAGGTGGGTGGGAAGACTGGGGCGCGCGCAGATGGCTCTGGGGCCCGAGTCTACCGGGCCTGGTGGCTGTCTGGGCCTTTCCCAGGGTGTCCACTCAGAAAGCCCAGGAGAATCCAGCCCGGCGTGGTGTGCATGGCCAAGCCCTCACCACCAGGGGCTCCCGGGGCCCCACGTACGAGAGAATCCTCGTAGCAGTAAAAGCCCTTCTTGATCTTGTTCTCGTCCACGTCGCAGAAGGCGACCACCTGGGGGAAGACAGGACGCTGGCCTCGGGGCTGGAGCTGCTGCACGTGGGGGTGTGGGGTGGGCCCGCGGAGGGACGGGGCCCACCTTGTGCTGTGCCCTTGCCGTGAGGCTGCGGTAGAGTCGACGGCCCTGCCTGCCTGCGTTCCAAATGGTGAAGGTCGCCCAGTGTGGCAAAGCCCGTTCTTCCAGGAAGTGGACACGGTGGGTCCAGATGGTGGCCCTGTGGAGGGAAGGCTGTGAACTGGCCCCAGCCCTCTGTCCCCCGCCCCTCTGCCCAGCCCGGCAGGGCCCCTGGGCCCACGTTCCCTGGTCTTCATCAGCTCGGGGCGGCACGCACACTCCCCACGCTGCCCCTCACCCTGCGCACTCCGCTGCACCGGCTGTTGGCAGAGTAAGTGAACCCAGAATGACCTGCCAGGACCCCACAGCTGTGCCCACCCTCAGGGACTGCAGGACCCACTGTTCTCTTGGCCGCACACTCAGGAGGCACAACAGACACCAGGCACAGGTCCTGGAGAGCCCACCGGAGACGTGGCCACCCCACCACCGGATGCCTGCAGCCACAGTGAACTCAAGCAGAAGGACCCAGACGTGTCCTTCGGGCCACCACGTGGCTCCGTGTCCCATGGAAGAGACCCGGGTGGCGGGCTGTCTTCTCCAGGCAGGGTCCCTCCATCGGCCCTTTGCTACACGGGGGCTGCAGGTCCAGGCCTGGCCACAGGGTCCACCACTGCCACAGCCCTGAGCACGGGGGGAGACCAGCACACGCAGATGTCCCGGTTCAGCGTGTTCTAGGAGTGTGCGGAGTCGGGCGAGGACCTGCCCTTCTGTCAGGCAGGTGACAGAAGGCCGAGGTCTGGGGGGGCACTGGCGCTCCGAGGTGCTAAGGCCCTGATCCTGGTGGCTCGACGCCACATTTCAGAAGGCAGCGCACAGGACGCACACGCTCCAGGCTGATGGCCCGCCACCCAGGCCCGGCCACTGTGCACGCGGCTTTGCCAGCACCCGGGGGGACGAGGGAAGTTTCTGAGAACAAAGGGAGATGCACTTCACACGACTGAGTCCTGGCAAATCCGTGAACTCCCGAGCAGGGAGGAGACGGCTTCAGAGGCACTTCCCACGCTCCCCCCTTCAGGCAGGGACGGGCGGGGGGCGGGGGGACAGCCCAGGGCCGGGAGGTGCAGAGCAGGGTCTGTGGCGCCTGGGTGTTGGGCTGGGCAGCAGTGGAGGTGCCCTGGGCACGCTGCGGCGAGGGGGTGCCTGGCACGCACCCCCTCCATGGGGTGAGCAGGGAGAAGGGGCTGCAGACACAAGGCTCTGCTCAACGCAGGGTCTGGCCTCTTCTGAGGCTTGAACTGCATCTCCTTGTAACCAGTTTTCTTCAACACCAGGCCCACGTGGAGTGAAGCTGCCATCGGGGCGGCCCCACGGTCTCTGTGGACACTTACAGGACAGGAAATGGCCTAGCCCAGACCTCTGAACTGCCAACCAGACTCGCCTCAAAGCCCCAGGGCAGGGCGACGTGGGGTGCGCGCGCAGGCCGGAAGGTGGGGCAGGAATGGGGAGGGTGCCCCAACAGCGGTCCTGTGGGGGGGACATGGCCAACCCGTGTCACATGGCCGACTCGTGTCACGTGGCCTGTGGCACGGGTCCCAGCAGTGGGTCTCAGTGCAAAAGGAAAGCAGGGCTCAGAGGGATGCGGGTAGTAAGTGACCGCTCTGTGCCTCCCAAGTCTTAGGGGCCTCCCGTCTGAACACGCCACACACGTGAGCCGGTGAGACTGCAGCACAGAGCACGTCTGTGGCGGGCACTTCCTCCCAGGAGCCCGTTCTCACTGTGTTCTCACTGTTTATTGTCGGGAGAACACACTGTCGGTGTCCCTCA
Source organism: Tonatia bakeri (assembly GCA_004024845.1). Classification (NCBI taxonomy): domain Eukaryota; kingdom Metazoa; phylum Chordata; class Mammalia; order Chiroptera; family Phyllostomidae; genus Tonatia; species Tonatia bakeri. The sequence goes on along the minus strand of PVIA01002067.1, from coordinate 11,225 downwards.
CACCCCTCTGCCTGCGGGAGGACACGGGTTTCCCCAGGCCCGCAGATGGGCGTTTCTAGGACTCTGGGGGAGAGCGGCAGTCTGTCTACACGTGGCAGCAGCGGGCCCAGCGGCTTGGACAGAGGTGGTACAAGCGAGCGAGACACCAGCAGGAGAACAGCCCGCGGCGACCCCAGCAGGCGAACCCAGCTGCAGTTAAGCAAAGGTGCAGCGTCAGAGCACAGCGGGGGACGCCGCCTTCCACGAGAAAGTGCCCAGGGTCAGTGCCGGACCCAGGGCAGCAGGGCCCGGGCTGTGCGGCTTGGCAGGAAGTGGAGCCTGGGGAGAGCAGGAGGCTGACGGGGGTCCCGGTCTCTCTGGTGGATTTTCTCTTATGCCCCTTGGTGTCTGAAGTGTTCAGTGAGTCGTTGAAGGGTGCGTGTGCTGACCCTTCTTCTTTTAAGAAGGAGAGACGTGCAGCGCGCTCGGGAGGGAGTGCGGGAAGCTGGTCCCAGGAGCCCCGGGCTCTAATTAAGCTCCTCACTCTGTGAGGTCTTCCCACTGCGCTCAGAGCCCTTAATCCCACACCGAAACTGCATGAGGTCACGTCTGCTGTGGGTGGCAGAGCCTCCTGCTGCAAAGTCAGGGAAAAGGCCCGACGTCAGAGACGCGCATCGCGTGCGGGCGGGATGGGGCGCGGAGGCCTGCGGCCGAGCCCTCTGGCTTGTTGCCCGTCCTCCCTCACACGTGCCACCAGCCCCCCCACGGGCCGGCGAGCGGGTGGTCAGCACCAGGCGCTTTCTCTCCACAGGGTCTTTGGGGGACACACAGCAGAGAGTCCTGGAGCCCCCGTCTGGTGACTCTGTAGTTGCTTCCCCCCATCCTGTGGCGGCAGGGACGCCGTGCCCCTCGGTGTGTGGACAGCACCCCCCTCCCAGCGCAGGGGTCCAGTCGAGAAGCCACAACTTTCGCCCAGTCTCAGCCTCCAGGGGAAGCTCCGAGTCAGCTGGCCTGCAGCTCCTCAGGTTGAGAGGGTGCCCTGACGACACACCTGTGTGAGGAGCCCGTTCCCTTCTGTCCCCAGAGTGAACACAGTGTGACGGTGAGGGGCGAGGGACACACTTGTCACTGAGGAAGATGAACACACGTCCCTGTGCACGCAGACAAACGCACTGCTCAGGCTAGAGGCATAAAGACGCCTTCCTCCTCCTCAACCCACCGCACCCTGGCGGCCGGCCTCCCACCTGCCCAGTGCAGCGGCTCAGGCCCCGAGGGAGAGAAGGGAAGGAGGGTGTGGGCTGGCCTCCCCGTGGCGCCCAGAGTAGGGGTGTGGCTCAGCCCTGGTCCCCTCAGCTGGGGCGGCGGCCGACACCCCAGCCCACCCGAAGTCACTTCCTGCACGTGAACTCCGTCCCGACTTAACTCACACCAGACCCTGGGCCTCGGCCAGCCCCTCCAGGTCCACAGCACCCCTGCCCCACCCGGTGGGCCCCGCGTACTCGAGGACGGCGTGCGTGGCCGAGCTGGGGTGGTAGCGGTAGAGGAGGAGGCTCTGGTCCACCCGGACAACCCCGCCGCCCTTTCGGAGGTGGTCGTAGAAGAACAGCAGGTCCTCGGGCACGCCCTGCGGGGGGAGGAGAACAGGTCCACGTCCCCTGCTGTGTCCCGGAGTTTGCCCGTTCGGGCCTCGGGTCGCAGGCCACTGGGCCAGCATTCGCCCTCCCGGTCACAGCCTGCTGACCACACACCCAGCTGCTGCGGCCTGCGGAGGTCGCTGGGGAACAGCGGCCGCACGCAACTCCAGACCCGAGAGGTGCTGGAGAAGGGTGGTGGTGGCGGCCTGGTCCGCCCTCCCACCACGGACAGCAGGCCTTGCGCTCTCAAAGCCAGTTTGAGGCCAGGGCGGGAATATACTCACCAACTCTGAGGTTTACCCTTTGAGAGGAAGAAACGTTGATGTGAGAGACACACCAATTGGTTGCTTCCCATACACACCCCAGCCAGGGTCTGTACCCTCAACCTTTTGGTCCGCAAGACGACACTGCGGCCAGCAGGGCCGCACCGGCCAGGGCGTGAGGTGTGTTGGCTAGTTAGCTGTTGGAGCATTCGGTCTCAGACTGTCTGCAGAGGGACCGGTCAGCAGCCAGGTCTCTGTTTCTAGGCCATGGTGGCCCAAGCTCCGGCCCCGTTTGGGCAGGAATGTGTGGGGGCTGCCACCCACGGGGCGGGGGAAGGGGAGACAGGCTGCTCCTCCCCCACCAACCACATCCCAAGCTCTCCCACAAACAGCTTCTCTCCCAGGATGAGGTAACCGGGGGCCTGGGCCAGGGCGCCTGCAGCCTCTACACAGAAATCCCCTGCTTTTGGCAAAACAAACGTGTCCCAACCCGGCTGCGCTCCCGGACGCTCCTCGGAGCCCAGCAGGGGTGGTTTCTAAGCCCTGAGTCCTACGAGCGGGCAGGGCGAAGGGCCCATTCCGGGAGTGACAGACCCTCCCCACCCCCAGAGGAGGGCACCACGGGGCAGCCGCACTTACCCGCCCGCCCTCGTCGAACGGGCCCACGTGCGAAAACCACGCTCGAGAGCAGAACCAGGAGGGCATGATCACTGTTGGGCCATTGGACGTGAAAACCTAGAAGCCAGTGACATCGGCAGGATTAGGAACAGCTTGTCACAAGCTCTCTATAATTTCCCATGGCATGCCATCAGAAACTGACAAGCTGCTTTGCATGTCCCTTCCCTGTGGGTACCAGGGCTCAGGAGACCTGACGGCCAGATGGACACTGTCCCCCCACACGGCCAAGGCCAGCCGCACCCCAGCTCCTGCGAGGCTGACACACACAGGCCGTGGGTGGAGGAGCCCCCTGGCTGTGGGCCAACGGCAAGGCCGTGGGCAACACATGGCCCGGCAGCCACCGTGGGCTCCAGCGCACCCCCGCACCTAAGTTGTCTAAGGGTGACAGGAGCACAGGCCAGAAATGAAACGGATTGGTTTCTTTCTAGCTTTCCTGTGTCCTTGCTTTTCAACAGTGCTCATTGCTTCAGTCTCCTTCCTCCAAAAGGTGGGGTTAGTGCTCAGGGGTCCCCGGGCACACAGAGGAGCCAGCCCCTCAGCAGGACCGAGCCGCAGGGAACACCTGTCGGGACAACCTCCGTGTGTTTCCAGAGTCCTGCGGGCTGTCACCTCCAGACTAGATGACACCTGACGTTCGGTGAAGCAGTCCGTGTTCACTCCACAGCTCTCTGAACTCGCAGACCGGAAGTGGCCGTTCCCAACACACAGCGGACGCCCAGGAAAGTGTCCTTCTTGGTGGGAGGGCCGGTGGGAACGAATAGCCCAAGCTCGCTGGCCGGCCCATTCCAACCGTCAGCGTGCTCACCCCAGGGCCCCGTCTCTGTGAGCACCTGCATGTCCCGGGCGGAAGGCTGGCCGGCTCACATGGGAGTGATGAGCCTCAGCTCCTGCCGAGTCGGAGGCCAGGGGCCAGGGGCCAGGGGCCAGGACAGCACTGGCGGCAGCACCCTGCTGACCAGGCAGCACGTGGTCAGAACCGCTACGTGAGGTACATGAGGAAAGAAGCACCTTTGCTGAGCAGCTTGTTTCTCGTGAAAGGTGGGTGCACCGCAGGTGAGAGAGGGAGGGCGGTTACACAATTACAAACTCTCAAAGACAAGCGTTTTCCTAGGAAACATGTTCATCTCCCTCTGCCACGCTGCCCCTCGCATGAAGAAGTCCCGGGTGATTGCACGAGGCTCTCAGTGGTGGCAAAGGCCAGCATCCAACTAGTGAGGACCAGGAAAGGCCACGTGTGGGACCAAGACTCCCGCCCCACCCCAACCTCTGGTTCTCAAGGTCCGGCCCCTGGAATGTATTAAGACACCTCGGCCCCCTGCCACCTGTGTAAGAGGCTCTGCTGAGGACGACTGGGTGCCACGCTGGGGCAGGAAGAAAGTAGAATTAAACTCTGCAGCCCATGCGCCCAGCCTGTTTCCTTGTGCGAGAGAGCCGTGCACGAATGACACGTGTCTACAGCTCTCTGAAAAGTTACTGTGTGAAGGTTACTGTGGAAATGAGCGCGGAGGAGAGCAGGTGCCTTCATGCCCAGCTCCACCCCTCATTGCCAGGCCTCCGTTTCCCCCAGGCGACATAAGGACTCTCGGGGACTGCAGACCCCGCTGGCCTCACAGCCAGGGGCTGGCGCCTCGACTGCTCACCTGTCACCCAGCTTTGCTGGTGCCGTGCAGAGCAGCCTGGCACCACGGGCACCAAAGGCCTGGCTGTGCACCAACCAAACTTTGTGTACAAAACCGGCAGCTGAATGCCCTGCCAAGCCCTGGCCTGACTGGTGAGGCATGGACCTTCGGCTTCGACTTAAACGAAAACTGCTTCCACTGCTGAGCCTGCCTCCCCCAACAGACTCAGAATTCTTGGAACCCAAACGAAATAGGCCCAAGAGGCAAGATGCTTTCACTTTGGTTTCGTATGTTCTTGCACGCGTAGGTAAATGACAGGCAATGAACCTGTTGCTCAGATGGTGCGCGGGGGACGCCGGCGCTGCGCAGCCCAGCAGAGGGCGCTCTGGGCTGCCAGGAGGGACGGGACAGCCTTGGTCAGAGGTTCAATGTCGAAACCCTCGCTGCCAGGCCCCAGGCGGAGAGCCCAGAGGCTGGCCTGCAGCCACTTCTGTTGGATGGGGAGCAGGGCTCCATGGCGGCCCCCACACACATCACCGAGGCCGCTACCCCTCCCCTCCCGAGAGCCTGGGACCGATGCTGGATGTTCTAACCATTTCACCAACTTCTGTTTCCTCTTCACCCTCCAGCTGTCACTCCCCACTTGTGTCACCCACTGAGAAATCCGATAACCCAGTTTCTTAGAACTGTGCCCAAAAGAAGGTTTCCCAGTGAGGCCTCGCAGGCCCAGGCTGCTGCTCTGGGGAGCCTGGAATGTGGGGCGCTCCCCTGGTTTTGCGCCAACAAAGTGCCCGTGGCAAACAGGAGTGTACCCAGCTCCCAAACAGGCCCCATGAGCTGGCTGCCATTGTCCTTGGTCCTCAAGAAAGTCCCTGGAAGGGCGGTGGGTATGGACAGGCACTTTTAAATGCTTTCAGCACTTAAAAGGAAGAGGAAGTAAGGATTATAGATTTAAAGTGAGCTCAGGTTTTATGCAAACGGGCGCCCCGGCATTAGAAAGAACGTGAGTGTTTTGAGAAACTCGTAGACCCTGCAGCTGTCTCTCAGCAGGAAGTGATAGGATTCTTTCGGCACCAGAGCAAAATTGATGTGACTCATTCCCGGAGCTGTGTGGCTTCTTATCCTTATTTCTAAATTCTGATTTGTTGGAAGACTATCTTTAGACAGATAACAAGTTTCCAGTATTCTGACATTTTAACATCCACATAACATCGAGAATAAACTTTGATGTGGCGTCTGGATGCAACAGCCACAGCCGCCAGTGAAAGGCTTCCTTCCTCAGGGATGGCGCAGAGGAGGCTGGTGAGCGCCCCCGCCCTAATGGGTCCTTCGTGGGGACCCGCGCCCCCCGCTTTCCCAGAGGAGCTGGAGCAAAGGGCTGCAGTCCAACCCACGGCAGAGCACGCCAGGTTTCAGGCTTCACGAGTGTGGCCTGGTCGGAGGGAGGTAAAAACTGCTGAGCCTGAAGGACCGACGTTTCAGGAAGACACACTGAGAACGGAGCAGCTCTGTCCGTGCCTCGGGGCCTGGGGGTGCGAGGGCGAAGGGCTGTCCCTCGTGCGTGCGGCACCCGGTCATCTCAGCTGGCCAGGGGTCACCTTGGTTTTGCTGAGTATCCTCAGGTGGGCGTGTCACAGAGCAGTCAGCCCTGCAGACCCTGGGTCTCATGGTTGAACCCTCCCATCTCACGAAAGTAACACTGGGCCACAGAGGTCCCACTTCTGGCGGAAGGCCCCGGGCCTCTGGGGCAGTGACAGGCCCGGGACCCGCTCCCTCCAGGCTGGGACGGCCCAGTCAGGACCAAGACAGCGGTGCTTTCTCAGCAGTGTGGCCACAGCCCTCGACCTGGGGGTCAGGATGCTGGAGAGACCTCCCGGGGTTGGCCTACCTCTGCTCCCCCACCATCGCCACTGCTGCTGACCCCACGAAGTGGGCTGAGCTCTCACCTCCACCCGAGGGTGTCCTCTGCAGCTCTCCCTCTCTCTCCGGGGTCCTCCTTGAGAGGAAAGGAAAGGAGCATGTGGCATCCCCAAACCCATCACCGTGGCCAGCGCTTTTGTCAGCCAGTGTGGGACCAGGGTGACCAGTGCTGATGAGATGAAAGATCACGCTCAGAGCCCTGGAAGGACAGCCGCCGGCCGCGGAGCACCTCTGTGGAGACCCTCCCGGAGTCTGAGGAGGAGCCGAGGAGGGTGTCTGCGAGCTGCAGACTGGAGCCCACAGGGCTGCCCTGACCTCCGGTGGGACTACACGGAGGGAGGAAAGGACAAGGTGGCCCTGGGACTGGTGTCCTTGCAAGAAGAGGAAGAGAACCCGGGAATGAGGACACAGGCAGAAGATGGCCTCAGGAGAAACCAGCCCTGTGGACACCTTGACCTTGGACTTCCAGCCTCCAGACTGAGGAGTGAATGTCTGCTGTGTTAGTTGTGACAGCATAAGCAGGTGGCAACTCCAGGAAGCATGGACCCCAGAGGGGGGCACGGGGGAGGGAGAAGGTAGGGGTGCTTCCCATCTGCCCCATCTTAGTGCAGAGCCAGGCACGGGCTCCCCCAGGGCCCGGCCAGACCCCCAGGGGCAGCCTCAGGGGCAGGGAGTGGCCTCTCCTCTGCTCCCTCCCTCGTCTCAGGAGGTGCAGCCCCTTGGGAACACAGCTCCCCATGGGAGGCCTGTCACAGGGGCTCTCAGGGCGGCACCAGCCCAGCCATTCTGTGCAGACAGCCGTCCCTCCCCGTTCTCCTGGAGTCGGTGCGGTGGCACCTGCGCGTACTCGTGGGACTCTGCATGGTCAGTGTCTGCTCAGTTCAAACGTCACCCCGTCACCCTAAATGGTGCTCCTCACTCCGCACAAAGGTGGTGGGTGAGGCGACTGAACACAGGCCTCACCTGGTGGGGACTGGCCTCCGCGGAATGGTGGGGGAGGGTTTCTGTAAGTGTAGCAGCTGAGAAGCAACTTCAATAAGAGATCACCTTTTTCAATTTATTTTAAGGAACTTCAGACTTCAAGGTCCCCTAACTTGCTAAAGAAGACCATTTAGGAGCGTCCTGCCTTCACTGTTTCTATGATGTGTGACGGCGCAGGCCTCCTGTGAGCCCTCAGCTCAGAACCTGCATCTCTGGCTGAAAACGTGCCTGCTGCGTCTGAAGGCAGTCACACACTTCTGCGTGAGTCTCGTTTTACCCAAGAATCACATGCAGGCCAGGAGTCCGGCTCAGCAGTGTCATTCCCTCGGGTGATCTACCCCTCACTCAGGTCTCAGACTGGGCACCGAGTGCCCTTCTAAGGCCTCTCGGCAGAGCGGAGCCTGCCCCTCCCCGTCCAGCAGCATCCGAGCCCCCGAAAGCAGGGGACGGCGCAGGGCACCCCATTGAAGCTCTTGCAGCCCTCCGCTGAGCCAGCTGTGATTCTTTGTTCAGGAAAACATACCAAAAAACCGTGAGTGCATGTCCTGAGAAAGTGTCTGCACGTGGGAGACCCACGTCCGACCCATGAGCCCGAGGCCAACCTCTGCGTGGAGGAAGGACCAGGAAGCATGGGTGCTTGCGCTCCACATGGCATGGGGCTTGGCGAGCCCTGCCAGCGGGTCAGTGTGCCACCAGACCCTCAGCAGCGTGTTCTGGTCTGGACCACGCAGGTTTGATGGCTCAGAGCTGCGTGCTGTGTCCTGCAGGCAATGCCAGGACTCGGAGAAGATGGTGCAGCTGACCCACCTGAGGTGGCTGCACACCCACGTGCCAGGCTGGAGCACCTGGCACTCACAGAGGAAGGTGACTGTCGGAAAGCTCAGCCTCCCACCCCCAGAGCCTGTTGGCTGCTGACAGCAGCAGCTCGACCCAGTAGCCACAGCTGCCTTTGTCCCTCGGGGCTGCCACCAGAAGGTCCTGGGCTGGGTGACCCAGCACACTGCCCTGAGGCTGCAGGAGCGGGGGAAGATGCACCGGCTTCCCTGCTCTTTAACCGCTCTCACCTAGGAAAGGCCATTAAGGGACGTTCACCTCAAGATGTGAGGGGTGCATCCAGCCGCTAACACGCTGTGAGCCCGCGTGCTGTGGGCAGGACGTGGAGGCCAGTGATGCAGCTTTGGGAGGCAAAACCCGGCGACCGAGCCTCAGACGAACATGGAGCCGGCAGGAAGGGGCGGGCATCGGGACCACCCCAGCGTGTGACACGGGGGGGCAGGAACGTGCGCCCCAGGCGTGGCACACTGGGGGCCTTCTCAGCCCGGCAGTGTGCTCGGCGAGCACAGCGTCTGAGCCGCCGTCACGAGAAGCTCTGATTTCAGATGCTAATTACCACACAAACCGTTCGGTTATACCAAGATTTGTTTTCCAAATTCCGTTTAGGAAAAAGCGTTTCTTTACATGGCAGGATCACGGGGATCACTGTGTGGGAACCTCCATGTTAGAACCTGCTGCGTCCTGGCTGGGGTGGCGGGGCCGCCCCGCTCCTGCCATCTGTCCTGGCCACCCGAACTCCTCACGGGCGGTTCCCCGTTTGATTTCGGCCCACGCCTCCTTGCAGCTCAGGGTCAGCGACTGACCACCTGCGGACAGCCCCACCCAGACCAGCCTGGCCACAGCAAGCCCTCCGTCTCCCAGAATGGCCCCGTGGCTCCGCCTCCTCCCCAGGCATGCTCCTCTGAAACGTTACCCCTTTCCCCAGTGAGCACCTGGCACCCTGGAGGCGGGCAAACCAGTGCCGAAAGGATGAGCCACACCCGGGCTCTCAACGTGAGGAGGTGTGCCCTCCAGGGAGGGAGGCAAGTACCTGTGTAAGAAGCTGGTCGGATGTCAGCTGGTTGATCCAACGTGTGTACCGTTCCGTGGAGTTGGGGGGCTCTCTCCTCACTCGGCAACCTATGATCTGTGACACAGAAGGAGTCACCGTGAGTGCCTGTGAGCACACCCATGCCCGTCAGCCGCCCACCTGGCAGGAGCAGGTGGGCTAGGGAGAGCTTCCTGAGTGAAGAGGAGGGGGGGCAGGCAGGGCCCTGCTGGTGACCCTACACTGGACGACCCTGCGCTGTCCTTGGCTTACTCATCACAGGTGACGCCTCCTGTAATGTGCTCACATTCAAGTGACCGACATACAACTTCGAATGTCCGATTACTTCTAGAAATATTCTTAACTCAGAGCAGACACGAGGCCACCGCTGCACCTCTGGGGCAGTAAAACTGACCAGTCCATTTCTCGCCTCCTGAAAGCAGGGACCTCTAAATCAACGAAAGCTGCAGTGCTTAGAGCTCCCTTTCCCAAGGGCTGGCACCCTCGTCCAGGCTGCCAGGCCACCTGACGGGTGCTCAGCACTCCTGGAACAGCCCTGGCTGCGTAACTCTGTAACTCCCTCCCTGTGCTGGAAGCCTGGCCCTGCCTCCAGCAGTCCACACCTCCCCCTCCCAGTGCCTCAGGGGTACACTGGCCTAGCACCCCTGACCCTGACCTGTCCCCCACAGTGCCCGGGAATCTAGGGGGGCTGCCTGCACTGCTGAAGGATCTGCACGCTCACCCCTGAGGTGGTTCAGGCGGGTCTGGAATGGGCTGTCCCTGCCGCAGCTGTCGGGGGTCCCCACGAAGGCAGAGAACTGAGCCCTCCCCACTTCATGGCTGGGGGGAAGGCAGCTGGGGGATGTCTGTCCCTTGGTGAGGTCCTGGGGCCCACAGAACCCCCATAAGGGTCTCACAGAGCCTGCCACAGGCGTGACGCCAACATTGGATCGCATGACTACACTGTCGTCACCTCACTGACCACCGAGGAACCGGTAAGAGAAACCAGAGAGGTAGGCATGACAACCTCCATCACCGGATGAGCCTCCTTACTAAGAATGCGCCGGAAGTCTTACCACTAACACATGGTGGCCAGCTGATATTAATGCAGTTGTCCCATGAGTTTGAGACGGTTCTGCTCGCTTGCCGTTTCTATTGTTGGCTTTTTAATTATGCTTTTTTTGAGAAACTGGTGGATTCACACGTAGTGAGAAAAACTACAGAGAGATACATGCACCCTCCACACAGTTTCTCTTATTGTGAAAACCACAGCACACGGCCACCCAGGAGCTCGGGGACACTGAGGTCCCAGCACCACAAGGCCCCGAGGCACCCTCACAACCAGGCCCACCCCTTCCTTCACCCACAACCGCGTCCTCCCAAGAACGCAGTGTGAGCGAATCATGCCGTACGCAGCCTTTGGGGACTACTGAGTTTTTTTCCCTATTCCACAATTCTCTGGAGATTCACCCAGGCTGTTGTAACAATAGTTTATTCTTTTGGCTGAAAATAGTCCACACTACAGATAAACCACAGCCTGTTTCCCCTGCTACAGGATGTCTGCATTTTTTCCAGTTTGGGGCTGAGCATTATTAAATCCCGTTAATTCTGAGTCTTACCGCTAGTAAGTGCTGTTGGTCGGCTGTAAGCGCTCACATTCAGGGTTCCGTGTGAACACCAGTCTTCGCTTCTCTGGGAAGGATGCCCAGGAGTGAGACCGCCGGGTCACACAGTAGGTGCATGTTTAAGAAAGTGCCGGACTGTCCTCCAGAGTGGCTGCACTGTTCACCGCCTCCCTCCACAGCCCCCGCCCCCGGACCCAGCATCCTCGCCAGCATTCGCTGTCATGGTGTTTTCTAAAGTTTCTTTCTGATGGGTGTGTGCTGATACCTCGCTGTGGTCCAATGTGCAGTCCCCAGAGGCTTGCGATGTTAACCCTCTTCCCATGGGATTATTTGCCATCTGTCCATCCTCTTTGGTAAAATGGCTTTCATGTCTTCTGTCCGCTTTCTGATTGCGGTCAGACACAGCTGGCCACAGGCATGTGACTTTTATGTATGGCTGAATTCTGCTTGTGAGCCTCTCAGACGCACCCCCTACAACACACGCTGAAAATGCTGTGAATCAGAGCAGCTCTGGGGTGTTTGCTCTGTGTAAGTCCCCCCCACACCCCGTCGGACATACTTCTGTCTATTGTATGGACCTTCTAGTCTTGTCCGAACTGGCTTGCATTTGGTTGCTGAAGTGAAAAGACTTTGAGGGAAAATGTTGATCAAAAGCAGTGAGGTGG
>PVIA01002066.1:217749-232238 GCA_004024845.1 Tonatia bakeri | reverse complement strand
AGCGGTGTAAGCAGAGACCTGAGACGTGGAGGGGAGGTGGGGGGGGTCGCCAGCGAGAGAAGACGCCCGAGAGCAGGGTGGGGGGCACCAACGCAGCTGGGGAGAATACCTGAAGAAGGGGTATCCCTGCAGGTCACGGGGCTCCCGCCCAAGCGCTGGGAGAGAGGGCTGCGGAGGCGGGGGTGGAAGGAGGAGGACAGGGGAGGCCCCAAGTACTGGGTGTCCCCGCAGACCGTCTAGTCACCGAAAGCCGGACCACGCACCACGCATCGGACCGCCCTGCCACGCCTGTCCCTGCCGTGCTCGCCTGCCGGCCCGGACTCACCCTCAGCGCCGCAGCCGTTGCCCCCAGCCGTTCCAGCTCCGGCTCCCAAGGCTGCTGCCCGCGGTTGCTGTTGTGGACGCCCCTGAGTCCTGGAAAGTGAAGCCACCGCCTCCGTGTGAGCCACTGCCGCCGCCCGGCCGTCCGCGCGCGCCCCCGCGAGTGCGCGTGCCCCCGCGCCAGCCCGGGAGAGACCGCGAGAGCGCGAGCCCCACGTCGGCTGTGCCGCGGCGCGCCTCCGCCCCGCCCCTTCTCTCTGCGCGCCTCCGAAAGGGGGCGGGGGCGGGGGCGCGCACAGGCGGGCAGCCCAGCGGGCCAGGCGAGGAGGGGGTGGGGGAGGCGGCGTGGAAAAGTAAAGTGACAGCTGAGTCCCGAGAGCAGGCAGTGGCTGGGGTGAGCGAGGGGCGGGGTAGGTGAGGGGTGTCCCACATTAAAGGAACGGCAGAGACTGGAAGAAGTGAGGGAAACAGAGGTTGACGGGGCGGCTTGAGGGAGGGGACGCGGGGACCTTGACGGGCACGCGCATTAAAGGGACATGCTGGCTGGGGGTGGGAGTTGCCCTCAGACCTAGCAGGGGCCGGCGTTTTACCCCCATCCACTGCAGCTCTTGGCGTCACACTTGCCTCTGAGCTTTCGCAAAGTGGCTACTGGGACTGACAATGTTGACACACGAAACAAAACTCGGACGCGTGGTGCCCACATGCACCCAAGATGGGAAAACTTAGCGTTGGCCTGGAAAGTTCACCCAGGCTAAGCCACACCCTTCACCGTCCACTGCAACACGAAGGACCTTCTGCCTTTTGGCTCGGCCTGGCCCAAACTGTCCAACTGTAGCCGGAGCTGGGGTCCATCGAGCCTTAGGGTATGGGGGGAGGGGGGGAAGCAGCACCATCAGAGCGAAGGGATAGCTGTCTTCATGTCCATGTGAAGGGTATGGGAAGAGTAGCAATTCTGCAGGTGACTGTAGGAAACTTAGGTTATCCTGTTATCTTCACTCGTGAATAGCCATTAGAAAAACTATGCCTGCATTGCAAACTCAGCTTCCACAAAAAAATTCCTTCACTCCAGCCCCTCTTACCAACCGACTGCTATTGTTGCCACTAAACCTTTCCTATAAAGAAGGTGCTCTCACTATATGTGGGGACAGTGTACCTCCCAGACAGGACTGAAGATAGCCCCAGAGTCCACCACAACACAAGGAGCCCAAAGAAATCGGTGCAGTGACACCCCAGGGGACAGGAGCAAGTGAAGATCCATATGTACATCTAGAACTGAAAATCCTTTTATCAAATGCCTTCTTTGAGAATTTACTATTTACAATATTCCTGAAAATTTCCAAAAAGTGTCATTGGCTTCCAGCCTTCATCAATCAACACTGAGCAAAAAGTAGGTGCGTTCTTGTGCACCACTTCTATGTATCACTCAAGGATGTGGACAGGACCTATGACCCTTAAACTCTGAAATGTATATTGGAGGATTAGAAATTAGTCTATACCTCTCACATGGTACAATATATTAGTAGGAAAATATGACATGCACCAGGTTTGCATTTTAATATTTCAAATATGACCAAAACATAGAATTTCATACACTGCCTAAAATGTGTGCATAATTTACTTTACCTCATGAAATCTTTGTGTATTAATATTTTTGTTTTACTAATTGTGTTTCAGTATGTTTTGCAACTGTTTGGTAAGGATAAATGATAGAATCCCCATTTCCTGGGTCTCTGCGCTTTTCTCCACACAAACTGCTCTTATATATACTCTAATGTGTATATCTGTTGGTTTTTGTTCGTCTACAATGAATATTTTATAAGGAAGTACTCTTCTGTTACAGAAAGTATCAAAGTTGTTTTTTAGTCCTGGTCATTGGCCGCTGGGGGCCAAGGATACAGCAATGCCAGCTTCCAATTTTGTGAACGGATTGGAAGGAGTTTCACCGCTTAAATGCTGAAACTCTGGTTGCAACAGTACTTCACTTATCTGTAGATGTTTTAACTGCTATATACCATTTACTGAGTTTAAGAAGTGAACAATACAAATCAGTTCCCCTTTTCACTACTTCAAGGAATATTTATTGAGTACCAGACACTGTCTAGATGGTTGAGATATGGCATTGAATAAAAAAGGAAAATCCCTGTCCTCTCAGAGCTTCCCTATCTTTGCCCCTTCTCTTTGTTTCACACATGATGTACAATTTCTCAGCAATTTCTGTTGACTCTGCCTTCAAAAATATACCCTGAAAGTATCCACTTCCTCCTCCCTCTCTCCCTGCAGCTAATAACCCCGTCTAAGCCACCATCATTTCTCAATGGTTTCCTACTTGATGTTATTTCTCCCTCTCTCTACTCTCCATCCCCACCAGACACTCTCCATCCCCACACAGAACATTCTGAGTGATCTTGTAAAACATAGGTCTCTTTGCAAAACTTCCAGTGGCTTCTCAATCTAGAGCCACAGCCAAAGTTCTGGCGATGGCTACATGGTCCTACATGATCTGCCCACCTCCCCCAACCAGGACCCCTCTGGCCTCACAGTTGTAACTCACCCAGCCTCGTCTTCTTTCAGCCACACTAGCCTCCTTGCTGTTGGGGAACACACCAGACATTTCTCAACCTCAAGACTTCTGACTTACAATTTTCTATCTCTGGAACATTCTTCCCTCCCACCCCTCCCCCAACACTTCTTATCTCCCCCTCCTCTGGTTTAATTTTTCTTCATGATCATCACAATAAATCTGACATACTATATTTCTTACTTTTTTGTTTATTTTAATTGTCCCTCCCACCCCCACTTCTTCCTCTTTCCCCCCTCCATGTGTAAGTACCTTGAAAGCAAGGATTTTTTCAGCTGGGGTGCATTGCTATGTGTATATTTAATTAATAGTGGTTGAGTGAATGAAATTGACCTCTTTCAGTTGATGGCATAATAGACATTGTTCTCATTTCTTCAATATTAGTAGTTAGCACTTATTGGCATAATAGACATTGTTCTCATTTCTTCAATATTAGTAGTTAGCACTTATTGTGTGTTTAATTCACACCAGACTAAGTTCTAGCACTTTACATAGACTAACTCACAAACACCCCATAAGGTCGGTTTCATTCAATCAACCCTGCTGCACTCATGAGAACCCTGGATTAGAGATTGAGTCACTTGTCCACAGGTACACAGCTAGTCAATTGCAGAGCTGGGATTTGAAAACAGCAGTTTGGCTGGGAGTCTGTGAACTTCAGGGCACATTAGCATGAGACCAATGTTACAAACACAGATTTTCCTTGATTTTCTCAGTTCCTCTCCACTGAGACTCAAACTTCATCTCCAAAACAAACAGCTCACCTTCCTCCTGTTTCCCGCTCTGGTCCATCAGTCCATCATCATGAACTTATTGTCCTTTCCTACACTCATTTCTGAGCTTTCCTTTAGAGCCCACACTTTTCCCCCTAAAATTGGCAAATGGGAATTTTTTTGTGTGTGGGTGGGGGGACCCTTCTTATAACTATGTTGCTGCCAATTTCACGAGTGGGTAAAATCACATTCAGTTTTTTTTAAGTTTGACTGGAAGGGCAATAGAAAAGACTTCTCTGGGGATAACTGGGCTGGATTTCAGCAAAACACATCATACTGCTTGTTCAGGCAGCTTTTATTCTGGTTAGACACCCAAAGATCAGGGACTGTTAAATATTTGGATTGTTCCCACTGAAGGAAATATCACATTAGATTAAGTTTACTGAAGATTAGGACCCTGAGAGAAGGGAATGAAAGACAATACTTGTTTGCTTACCGCCTGGCTTGAAAAGGGCTGTAGGCACCCTGTGGTTACTCTGAATGTCTTGGAAACTTAAGAAGGACAATAACCATATGGGAAAATTGAAGCTCCATTAGAGCGCAGACCCTAGACTCCCCATTACCTACCAACACGGAGGCATGCACCAGGTGCTTAACAAATGTTGTTGCATAAATGAATAAGTGAATTCTTAACAGGGAGTGAAAAAGTGCTGAGGACAAATACCCTGATTTCCAACACTTGGTCAGAGACTGCCACCTGGGCTGCTGTGTACGACTGCATATGTTGCACACTACAAAATAGCAGAGGGCACCATTTGCATAAATTAAGATGCAGACGCAGACTCTGACTGCTCCTCTCATCCGTAGAGTCTGGCCAGGTATGGTGGTCAATGGTAGTCAGTCTCTAGGATGGTCCCAGTGATCCTTGCCCCCTGGTATTTGTACTCTTGTGTAGTCCCCTCCCACACACACCAATGTTGGTTTAATGCTGAAAAGTGATAGCACGACACTTGTGCAATTAGTTTACAAAAGACATTAGGGCTTCTATCTTGGTTGTGTTCTCTCTCTCTTTCTCTCATCACTTACTCTGGGGAAAGCTAGTCTTTAAAATAGGAGCAGCCAACCCTGGGCGGGTTGCTTAGTTGGTTGGAGCACCATCCCCTGCCTCCTGCCAAAATCAGGGCACATATAAGAGTCAACCAATGAATACATCAATAAGTGGAACAACTAATCAATGTTTCACTCTCTATTTCTTTCTCTCTCACTCACTCTCAACTCTCCCTTTCTCTCTCTCTCTTTAAAATAATCAAATCAAAACAAATTTTTAATCCTCATCTGAGGACATTTTTTTCATTGCTTTTAGAGAGAGAGCAAGGGAGAGAAATGTCCATAGATAGAGAATCATCAATTGGTTGCCTCCCACATGCACTCAGACCAGGGACTGGGAATCAAACCTGCAATGTAGGTATGTGCCCTGACCGGGAATGGAGCTTGCAACCCTTGTTTACAGAATGAAGCTCCACCAACTGAGCCATAGCAGCCAGGGCAATTAAAAAATTTTAAAAAAATAATGTAAGCAGCCATAAGGAAAGGCCTCCAACTAACAATCAAAAGAGTGAACTTGGAAGCAGATCATTCGGCCTTAGCCAAGCTTTCTGATGTTACAACCCTGCTCAGCTTCTTCAGTGCAACCTCACGCAAGACTCTGAGCCAGAAACACCCAGCTAAGCCACCGCTGAACTTTGCGATAATAAGTGTTTGTTATTTCCAGCCACAAAGTTTGAAGGGTAATTTTTTATGCAGCAATAGATAATTTATACACATGCTCTTTGTTCTCTAATGATGAAGTTCCCTCCTTGAGTCCTCTACACATCAAGGATGCTACTGTTACAGTAGCTCCTGTGGAGCAAAGAGTCTTACTCACCCCTGAGACAGGCTATTGGATGCAACCTCCCCTCCATCTATCCTCAGTGTAACTTTGCCAAAGGCATTCAACACAAGCTGCTTTTTAACTCATGAGTTGTAGAGTATCAGTAGATACATATGGTGGATGTGTAAATATCTTTGTGCAGTGCATATACAATTTATTCTTAATTTGACTCTCAGAACTTATAGTTAGCATTAAGTGAGGAATAAAAATTGTTTTGCAAATACTATTAACAAACTGCTGGATTTTTTTTCCCTGATATGTATGCAAAGTCTAGATTTTCATCAGTGAAATCTTATGGACTATGACCAATCGATCACATTGTTACTGCTAAATTACATGAGAATTTCAGTCACACTATTTAGTAGTATAAATAGCATACAGAATTTTTTTTAATCCACTTAAAATTTCTCATTAAGCCATACATATCACTTAGTCTTTTCCCTTCCCCTTCCATCAAACTTTTTTTCCCAACTGCTATCTCTATTTTCCTCAATTCCTGAGCTTGCCCCTTAGTCACAGAATCATACAGGGTGGGGGGAGGCGGAAGAGGGGAAGGAGAAGGGCCACAGCCCAGTCTGACTTGTCTCAGCCTGGGATTCAGAATGTCAGGTATGTGTGAGCTGTGGTGGAGCAAGCTCTTCTGGAGGAGCAGGGATATTTTTTTTGAGGATCACATTTTTTTAAAGTTTTAAAATTTTATTTATTGATTGACTTTAGAGAGAGGGAGAGGAAGAAAAATATTGATTTGTTGTGTCATTTATTTATGCATTCATGGCTTGATTCTTATATGTGCCCTGACTGGGGACCGAGGCTACAACTTTGGCATATCCGGATGACCTTGAGCCAAATGAGCTATTGGGCCAGGGACGAGATATTTGAATGAGTGTCCCGAGAAGAACTGAACCTAAGGAAAAAAAAAGAGATTGGGAGGCTTGGAAGATTTCTTTAAGGACAATGAGCGCACCATCTTGGAGAAAGGCACTTTTAAGGAGAAACATTTGTTGGTTTATGATTGTTCCAACTCAGCCCCTGTAGACGTTCAGTTAAGACCAAGGGGAAGAAAGTCTGTGACTAAGAATTAACAACTGTTTACCCATAAAAGCTGTCTGACATTATGGGGTCCTGCCTTAATAACACACAGTGTAACTCACCCCCACCTGAAAAAAAAGGAAGTCAAGGACAGCTGTGATGAGTGAGCTGAAGGGACGGTGGCAGTGGGGCCAGCCTCACGAGGGTTTGGCAGTGGTGCAGCTTTCAATGAGGGAGGTGGTGGCACAGAGCGCTTTGGGGCTAGTGGTAGACAGCCAATCACCTCTGGAATTTTATAAACTTTGGAGGCTTCAGGAAATGCTGTCACTTGCAGGAGCCAGAAGTAGAAAGAATGTGCTGGATTCTGAGCACAGGTGGGAGCACACCTGGAGACTCCCAGATCTGATAGTCTGGGGACTCCAGGGCACTCACAGCTCATGAAAACAGTGGAAAGGGCTTTGCAGGGTGTCCAATCCAACCACTTATCGATTTAGAATTTTTTCAAAACAATTTGCTGGGACATCTCCTTACCACTCCGGAGAGTTGATTCTCTCTTTGGACAGTTTTGATTTCTTTGCCCCTAAATTGCCTCCAGTTCCTTTCTCATTGTGTTTTTGGAATATGGAATAATGCTAAAAGTTTTACTGCAAGAAAGCTCTTTCATTTCTTAAAAAAGGGTAACACACCCCGTGAGTGGTCTCCTCCCTGAAGTAAACATCCCTTTTTATCCGTTGCCCCTCATGGGACACAGGTTTGTGTTCCCCCACCTCCCCCACATAATCTCTAATTTGTCTGTTTCCCTTAAAATTTGGTGTCAGTTGCTGAACGCAACATTCTAGGCGGAGTTAGCTTATCGGAGAGCAGAAGGCAGTTACTTGTCACCTACTGTCTCCACCCCAGGAATCTTTGATTCCAACTTCTAAATGTGATTTGAATGCCCATGCTGCATGGGATATTGCTTTTCAACTAAACACTAAATTAGGGTCAGAAAAATTTACAAAAGAATTTCAGGAGACCCATAACCCAGGAAACAATCTTGGCAAATCAATTCAGACCTTCTCAATTTTATCCCTCAAATGAGCATGCATCCACTATCCTCAGACCTGTGGAAAATAAGGTCATCAGCATTAAAGAGTAGTCATAAATTTTACCTATTTCAGAAACTCTTGGTCAGTTCTCTTAGAAATGTGTTTTGGGGGAAAAAACAAAGGGGTTGGTGGCAGGTCAGAACTACATACTTTTTTTTCAAGAATATGAGGGGTCATCTCCTATAGAAGAAGAATTTAGATGGGTTATTGTATTTGGCTTTGAAATGATATCTTGCTTCTATTTGGGTAGTAAAACCTATAAATTGATTCCTTTTGGAAATTGTCAACCAGAAGCTTCATCTATGGAGCACACACAGTAGCAGATTATTAGTGTTTTCTTTCCAATAAGAATTTGCTTTTCTCCTGCAAGAAAAGTTTTTTTTATGTGAATACATTTACATTGACATCTAGAACATTTTCTGGCAGAGTCACAAATACTAATTAAGCTTAGCATGGCTGACGACAAAGTACAACTTTATTGCGTTTACACTAGTGATGATTGGTTTACTAAACATTTTGTCCTCCACGTCACAAAATCACTATTCCCCATATTTCCTATATTTTTATGTTTTAATTTCTAATAGCTTATTTGTGTCATGCTTTAAAATACCAGGCTGTTTCACACCTTTTCACCATTAGATATTATGCCTGAAATCGATTGCTGCCTAAAACCACTCCAAAAGTTGGTAGTTTTAAGCAACAGTAATCACTTGTTTTGCTCATGAATCTGAAATTTGGTCAAGGCTGGGTAGGACTGGCTTATCTCTGCTTCACACCAAGTCACTGGGAGCAGTTTGATTCGAGGCTCTAAGGCCAGCTTCCATGATAGCTCATTCATGTGGCTGGCAGGCTGGTGTTGGATGTTGGCAAGGGACTCAGTGGGAGTCCTGAGTGGGGACCTCAGTTCCTCATGCCCAGGACTCTCCACAGGCTCCCTGGCTTCATCCGAGTGTGGTGGCTGGGTTTCGAAAGTGAGCATCCCAAGAAAACCAGACACAAACTCTGCAGTCTTTTTTTAATCTAGCCTCGTAAGTCACATTCTATCACTTCTTCTCACTGTATTCATGGAAGCTGTCAGAAATCCACCCAGATGCCAGGAGAAGGGAATGAGGCTTCGCCGCTTGATAGGGGAGTGGAAAGTTTCTAGAAGGTTTTATGAGACTATAGATATTGCTACAGCCATCTTTGGAAAATACAGTCAGCCACAGATACATCATTTCCTTTGCCTGAATCCCCTTTCTGTCTTTGTTTTCTGTGGAGTCCCGTTCATCCCTCAGTGCTTTGCTCAGACCTTACTCACCTCTGCAGTGTCACCTATGTGCCTCATACATTCATCTCTGTTTCCCTTTGTACAATGCCTTGTATTTATTCATTTATGTCTAACTTGCCCGTTAGACCATGAGCTCCTCCAAGCCAGCACTGCAAATACTGCTGGCTCATGGCCAGCCATCACAAATGTGCTCAGTTCTGGGTGATGAAGATCTGGCAGTCCTAAAGTAACCTTTCACTCCCGTGGATGGCACTTCCCTCTTCTAGGGGAGTTCTGCCCTGGGAGCCCTCAGTGGGGCCCTGGATCTGGGCCACTTGCTTTACAGCTTCGCTATTCAAGGGTGGCTCACAGACCAGCAGCAGGGCCTCACCTGGAAGCTTGTGAGTCATCAGACCATCAGGCCTGACCTCCAACCTACTAAATCTGCATTGTAACAAGACCCCCAGGGAGCTGTTTCATACTAAAGTTTGGGGAGCATCGCTTGTGGGGATGTCTTCGGCTGCCTTCTGAGTAGTCAGTGGGGCCAAAGGAATGTGACTATCTGGAGCCCACGACTCTGCTTTTAAACCACGCCTCTGGTAGAAAGAACTGTGAAATTCCTTCCCCAAATGGCTCCGAGAGAGCATTTTTCTAGCAATCCGTTTGACCACGGTCCTGGGTCTGTTCCCCTGAAAGCAAACTACCCCTAGTCTGAACCACGTTTCTAGTTTGTACGCCTCTAGTCTGAAGTGGTGACCAAGGGGAAGCTACTCGTAACGGGGCTCAGGGAGGATAGGCTGGAAGTTGTACCTAGGGGTGGGGACACACAGGCACAACCACACCACTGCCAGGTCCCTCATGGTGGAAAACAGAGCTGAGGGGGTTGGGGGTGGTGAAGAGCAGAGAGCAGGCTGTGGCTGGGGCTTCTCTTTGTACCCTTGTTCCTGGGCCCCACAATGGCTAGGGGGAAAGCTAACAGGGATATGCAGTTTTCCAGCTTCTCTGGAGGGATGTTGATAGGGATTACATTGAATTTATAGCTCAATATGAGGAAAGTAGCCATCTCAACAGTATTTAATCTCCTAATCCATGAACATGAAATGTTTTTCCATTTATTTGGGCCTTTAATTTTGCTCAATGATGTGGTACAGTTTTTAGTGCACAAGTCTTGTATTTCTTCTGCTAAATTTATTCCCAAGTATTTTATTCTCTTTGCTGTTATTGTAAAGGAATTGTTTTCTTAATTTTGATTTCTGATTGTTCATTGCTAGCATATAGAGATACAATTAATTTTTGTATATTGATCTTGTAATCTTGCTAAAATCTCTTATTAGTTCTGGTGAAATTTTAGTAAATTCTTTTGGATTTTTATATAAAACCACGTCATCTGCAAATAAAGAAAGTGATCCTTCTCTTTTTCTCAATCTTATGTCCTTAATTTAAAAAGAAATTTTTTTTATCATACTAGCTATGCAGACTTCAGTGCAAGGTTGAATAAAATTGGTGGAAGCAGACATCCTTGACTTATTGCTGATCTTAGAAGAAAAGCACTCAGTCTTTTAGCATTAAGTGTGAGGCTAACTGTGAGTCCTTCATAGATACCCTTTATCAGATTGAGGAAGTTCTATTCTCAGTTTGAGAGTTTTCATTATGAACGAATGTTAGATTTTTTCAAATGTGTTTTCTGTCTACTGAGATGATCTACTGACATAGTTTTTCTTTTTTTTCTATTAATCTAAACCAAACTTCCTTCCTTCCTTCCTTCCTCTCTTTCTTTCTTTTTTCATTTAATATGGGATTTCAGGAATTTTCAGGGCTCTGAAGTTCAGAGCCCAAGTTTTTAAAGTTTCACTTTCTCTGTTTTTCTTGGAGGCAACTAGTTTTCTGCGCTGAAATAAAATAACCTGCTACTCCCAGCCTCCTGCTGGGATAAGTCTATGTTCTCCCTCCTCTCTTGAGCTTTAAGTTTTCTCAGGACTTTGTTGAAATATATTTTTTAAAATTAGACTTCCAAGCCATCAGAGAGATGCAAATTAAAATCACAATGGGATATCATCTCACACTGGTCAGAATAGCCATCATTAATAAATCAACAAACAACAAGTGCTGGTGAGGATGTGGAGAAAAGGGAACCCTAGTGCACTGTTGGTGGGCATGCAGACTGGTGCAGCCACTGTGGAAAACAGTATGCAGTTTCCTCAGAAAACTGAAAATGGAACTGCCTTTTAATCCAGTGATTCCATTGTTGGGATTATACCCTAAATATTGTAAAACATCAACTCAAAAGAACCTATGCACCCCTATGTTCATAGTAGTGTTATTTATATAAGCCAAGTGCTGGAAACAGCCTAAGTGCCCATCAGTAAATGAATGGATCAAAGAAACTGTGGTACATTTACCCAGTGGAATACTATACAGCAGAAAGAAATAAGAAATTCCTACCCTTCACAATAGCATGGATGGAACTGGAGAACATTATGCTAAGTACAATAAGCCAGGCAGTGAAAGATGAACACCATATGATGTTACTTATAAGTGGAACCTAATGAACAAAACAAACAAATGAGCAAAATAGGACCAGAGGCATGGAAACAAGGAAAGGACTGACAGGAACCAGAAAGAAGGGAAGAGGAGGACAAGGGAGGAAAGAAAGGGAAGGGACTAGTTAAAGAATACTAAGTATAAATGACCCATGGGCATGGACAACAGGGTGGGGATTGACTGTGGGAGCAGGGTGTGGGCGGGGCAGGGGAGAGCAACGGGGAAGAATTGGGACAACTGTAATAGAACAATGAAAAAAGAAAGAAAATTTGATTTCTAAGGAACATGTGGGTATAAACTGAATTGATACAAAATTTATACGTAATCAGGTAAAAACCTACCTTTACACTACTTCCTTCTGTATCATTGTTTCTGCAAATCACCTAAAAGCAAGGAGAAAATAAGTCTCCAAATATTGCTTATCTAGAAAATAGTTGTAGACGTAGAAGTGAGGACTGGAGGAAAGAGTTGGTACTATATAGATAAGGATTCTGGAAAGAATGTGGTTGGGTGAGCATTTTAGTGAAAAGAACTCAGATGTTTTATCCTGATAACAGCAAACATTTAGAGTGCATACTCTGTCTTTGGACTGTTCAGAACTTAAATGTAGCAAAAACGCAGATACCTAGTCACCCTCCCTAAGACTCTGCTTCAGTAGGTTTAGGAACTGCATTTTTATCCTATATGGTTTGTATATATTCTTTTTATGAACTTGGAGAAATATTGGCCTAGAAGACTATAGGTGAGAGCAAGAAGGCACAATTTTGATGATCTTATTCACTCCAGAGAAAGGAAAAACAAAGTGACCAAAAGAAATATTAGATTCAGAAAAACATCAGGCGGGACTTCTGGCCAAAAATGGCAGCATAAGCAGACATGGCTCGCCTCTTTGCACAACCACATCCAAACCACGATTAAAACATAGAACAGCTATCACTCAGGAAGGTCAGATATTGAGCTGAGTGGAAATCTGAAGACTATAGAATTAAAGAAACCACAACCATCTGGACTAGTTGGAGGGACACAGATGTGGAACAGGCTCATCCCACACCCATGTGGATAAAAATGTGGGAGAGATATCACGGGGGCAAGGAGTCCCAGACCCACACCAGGCCCCCCATTCCAGGATTCCACTGCCAGGAAAATAAATCCTCACAACTTCTGGCTGCAAAAACCAGTGGGGATTGAGTCAGTGGAGGAGGCTGCTGGTGTCCCAAGCAGTTCCTTCTAAAGTACTCACACATGGGCTCACTTACTCAGCCTCACTCTCTTTGAGCTCCAGCACCAGGGGGGCAGCTTGAAAGGCACCAATGGCACACAGGGAGAAACTGCAGTGTCTGGCATCCAGGTGAGTAGAGTCCATTGTCTATTTGCTAAATCCTGCCCCCTCCTCCACAGAGCTGGTAAGCTGGTAAGCTGGTACCATATCTGAGGCTCCATTCAATCTGGCTAACACTGTTTGACATGCCTTGTAGATCCTCAGGCTCTGCCCCACACAATTTATGGGGTCATGCAAGCTGCTTTTCCATAAGAATGGCTGATCTTGGCTCTTAAATCCTATCAAACAAGCAATAGCTGGCTTCAGTTGGCCTTGGTGGCAGCCAGATTACAGTCATAGCTTGGCTTCACCTGGGAATCTCCAAGTCCAGCTCAAGCAGACTGCTTTGTATATAGACAGGGTTCTGGGCAAAACACAGATGGGGACAGACCTTGGCCTGCACCACCCAGGAAACCCTGGGTCAGAGCGCCAAGTGGACAGCTACAGACCATGTTGGAGCACCATCACCCTGCCCTCAAACAGCTGATCCTGCATGGAGGGAGGAGGTTGGTGGTTGGTGTTCATAGTCAGTCCTTACAGCTGACTGGCCTGGGTAAATCCCTCCCATTCACCTACCAACAGACAGCAACCAAGGCTCAACTATACGAGGAGGGTGTACTCAGCTCACATGAAGGGCACACCTTGAGTACACAGCTTGGGTGATAGGGGAGGCTGTGCCACTGGACGCTATAGGACACCCATTACATTAGGCCACACCACCAAGACATGGAGTCAAAGCAGCTCTATCTAATACATAGAAACAAGCACAGGGAGGCTGCCAGAATGAGGAGACAGAGAAACATGACCCAGATGAAAGAACAGATCAAAACTCCAGAAAAAGAGCTAAACGAAATGGAGATAAGCAATTTATCAGATGCAGAGTTCAAAACACTGTTTGTAAGGATGCTCAAGAAACTCAGTGAGGACCTCAGCAGCATAAAAACAACCCAGTCAGAAACGAAGGGTACACTATTTGAAATAAAGAACAATTTACAAGGAACAGTAGAGTGGTTGAAGCTGAGAATAAAATCAATAATTTGGAACACAAGAAAGCAAAAAATAACCACACAAAGCAACAAGAAGAAAAAAAGAATCCAATAAATGAGGATAGTCTAATCAGCCTCTGGGAAAACTTCAAGAGGTCTAACATTGCATCATAGGGGCACCAGAAAAGAAGAGAAAGAGCAAGAAATTGGAAATCTATCTGAAAATATAGTGAAAGAAAACTTCCTTAATTTGGTAAAGGAAATAGACATTCAAGTATAGGAAGCACAGATAATCCCAATTACAATGGATGCAGAGAAGCCATGTAAGACTCCAAGACATGTCATAATTAAAAAGCCAAAGCTTAAAGATAAAGAGAGACTCTTAAAAAAACAGCAAGAGAAGAGAAATTGGTTACCAGATGGTTGCAGGATGGGCGGGGGGAGAGGGAGAATAGGTGAAGAGGTGAGTGGATTAACAGGTAAAAATAGGTAATTACCAAATAGCCATGGGAATGTAAAGTACAGTCTAGGAAATGGAGTAGCCAAAGAATTTACATGCATGGACATGAACTATGAACTATGGTGGGGGATTGCCTGTGGGAGTAGGGGGTGCTGGGTGGAAGGGGGCAAAGGAGGAAAAATCAGGCCAACTATAATACCATAATCAACAAAATATAATTTTAAAAAATTAAAAAAAAAGAAAAAATGCCTCAAAAAAAAAAAAAGAAAAGAAAAG
>PVIA01002066.1:0-217649 GCA_004024845.1 Tonatia bakeri | reverse complement strand
GAAAAATCAGGACAACTATAATACCATAATCAACAAAATATAATTTTAAAAAATTTAAAAAAAAGAAAAAATGCCTCAAAAAAAAAAAAAGAAAAGAAAAGCATCAGTGTTTATTTCAGGAATGGGGGAGGGCGGTGTGTGTGTGTGTGTGTGTGTGTGTGTAGTAAGAGAGGTAAGTAAGATATTGGGTAGAAGGGTTGCGGCCTTCCAATGTTGGGAGCACATGCCTCACTACTTATCACACGGACCCAGACCTGGTTTTAAGGATTCTTCTCTTTACTAGCATATGCCTCAAATCCTTTTTTTCCAAAGCCCATCAAATCGGTAGCAAATGTGAAACATTTGTTGGCCTGTCCACCTAATCCATCATAGTACAATATAAAAAGATACGAAGAGACTTGGGTGGATAAAGGAAATCAATACCCGTTTCCTGTTCTTTACCTTGAGATCCTTTGTCTGGTTTCAGTATGTCTTCAGTAGAATAAGAAACATAGCTCCAATTCCCAATCAAAATCAGATAAAACACAGGCGATAAGACGTTGTGTCTCTCCTCGCTGCAGATAAGAAATTTGAGTTATAAAAGGGCTAGATTGCCTGAGCCTACTGCAGTTTTTTAGGGATTAGAGGTTTTTTGTGTTTGACAGTAATTTAATGATAAGATATTTAGAAACAAAGTAAATATTACTTTGACAACATTTTGACAACAAAATGTCAAGCAAATTGAGCAAAAAATTTAATTCTCCACAAATGACAATGTATAAATTACAGATTACAGAATTCCAATTTAAGTTATACTATTTTTTTAAAACCCTTGCATTCTATTAAAGTGTTTCACCCAACCGAATATAAATATACAGGGTCCAGCACAAATAACACCCCGTTTTTATTACAAAAAGTGAGCGTGTCATTCTGTCACATAACAATGTCACTCTCAAGCACACCATATGACATTTTAGGCGAAAGGTTCAAATTAAAACCATAAATTATCGCACCCATATTGTACCCTACCAACCACACTCTGCAGGCCTTAATTCTGCTGGACCCTCTATTTGCACTTTACACACTTTATCTACTTGACAACATCGACAAAAAGCTAGTTCTTTAGTGGTTTCTAACCTGGTGGCCTCACAAAACAGTCTTTACAAAATGTTTTACAAACTTTTAATTTAAATGCTCTATGATTTTTTTTACAAATCAGTTTTTTAAATGTACATAGATCTCTCATTTAGATAGAACATTGCATGCTTATGCATAGATATTACACTTTATCAAGTGAATTATAAAAATGATATTATTGATTATTAAGTAAAATACTTTATCAAGTAAATTATCATAAGAATTATATTGTTGATTAGTAAGTAAAATAATCAACAGAATGTTTCATTTTCAGTATGACCTCAAAGTTACCATCATAACTAAGTCATTTCTTTGAAATTGGCCATATAGTGACAGAGAATAAGCCCTTTTCCTAGCCTTTGTATAGAGATGTGTTCAGTATTATCCTTGTAGAAAAGATCAATAAAGTTACAGGAGACCCTAAGAAAAAAAATGGAGGAAAAAAAAACCTGTTTACAGCAGATCTAATCAAGCTTGTGTGCCTTCCTAACAGTCCCTTTTCCCCCTGCACATGGGCACCAACACTCTGTGGTTAATGTTGACTCCCTTTCATTTTATCATTATGAAGCAAGAGTCGTACCCTTAAATTACCCCCATAAAAGAGGGTGTTGCCTAATACACAAATCCTTACAGTGTTTCTCTTAATATGGGACTCTCTTGATGTTTGAATTTTGACAACAAAGTACTGTTTGGGAAGAAGGTGTTAGCCTGAAATGACCCTCCTTAACATGAATCTCTTAGCTACTGATAGAAGTCCCCTAATGAAATAGGTTAAAAAAATGTTTAAAGGAGGCAAAGAAATTTAGCACAGCTGTAATTATTGCTAGTGGGAGAGAGAATGACCTCAAATACATGTATTGAATATCATTGTAGAAAGTTCTTTAAAATCACTTTTAAAAGCCATTCAGAAAGTTATTGCATTGAGAAGGTCACTACTACATCCTTACAGGATGATAAAAAGAAAGTTTCCTAATATGCAAATAGGCATATCTGATTTAAGATAAATTCTTTAACAACATCAAGCATGGATTTCAAAAGTGCTCTGTTTCAAAGATCTTCTTGACAAGACGATGATGTATTCTGAAGAACTGATGGATGAATTCATGATTTGTTGTAGTCATGAAAGTGATGCTCTATTTTGTTAATGTACATTGGGATTGCCCTGATCTAAAAATTATTGCTTATCTTTGGGAGAAGTGTAAATATGTGTCCTTTTGTTAGCATGTATATGTAGTAAAATGTGCTACCATGCTAAAAAAGAAGTGATTAGCAAATTTAATTACGTCCTCTTCCTACCTGGAGGCATAGACTGTGAGAAGGAACTGGGAAAGTGGGGCTCTGCTCCTGCCTGAGTAATAACATGGTGAATGTATCATGAAGACTCATGAGCCCATGCTTTGGGTTGTGAATTCTCCACCTGTAGCCTCTCCATCTCCTTTAATACACATGGACTACCTGTGTGCTTTCATCCCTAGAAAACCAGCCTCTCTGTCTTTGTTGAAGTGTTGCCCCAGGTGGCTGAAATTCAATTTGCCTACGCTTGGGGAGTTGAGAGTACCTGGGAATTTAAGTTCTCCTAGGGGCAGTACTTCCCTAACACTTGAAGGGTATGAGGGTACGAATATGTCAGCTCCCTTGTCTCCTGATGGAGCAACTCTGAGGAAGTACCTGTACTGCTCCAAACCTCCCCTGTGGAATTGAGCCAAAGCGACTGACTGTAATACTTGGCTTGATTCCTTTGCTGGTCTCCTTCTTTCCTGGTCTGTTTCTCTGTTGGTTCATTTTGGGAACATTTCCTGATAAATCACTTTAACACGAATCCTCATCTCAGGGCCCGTTTCTAGGGAACCCCTTCTTAAGCCAGGTAGCTCATTGTTGACCCTTGATATTGCTTTACCTGGATCGTGGAGGTCAGCCACATGCCTGAATAAAATGGAGACTACCTGTGGAGCCGGAAATCCTCCTTACAGTGGATCGTGTCCAATCTCTCCTTCAGGAGCTAGTCATTCACTTCTCAAGCTGCTGGGAGTCCTAGTAGCTCACATCCTTCTCTGTGAATTGCTGTTATCCAAAGGACAGCCTTTCTGGCATGGCTGTCCAATGTGGGAGTTCAAAGGCCAGGCCTCCATGTGGGATACGTTTGAAGAGCTACCCCAATTCCAGAGCTCCTGTAGTATTAGCTGAGGACCCTGTTGCAATTTATGGTAAACCAATTTCTTCTTCTACCAAGTCCTGCTTTCCTACGCCCCATGGGTGCCCTCAAGGACATTTATCCATAAAACTCTTGTTAGTAAATCTTTATCTCAGAGTCTGTTTCCCCAGGAAACTGACCTAAGATGTCCTTCTACCCGTAGAAGGAAAGGGGGGAGGCCTGAACTCCGGTTTGGAGATGTCCGCAAACAGTCTCTGAGGAGTGGCTTGCCCAAGGTCACGTGTGTCTATGGACTGGCAGTCTGACTCAAACCAGCTGGATTTGAATCTGGATTCCCTTTTTATTTGTACATAAAACAGTCAAAATATGTGTCTAAATTTTATTTTCGAAGGTCAGTAGTGAGTTGTTTTTATTTTTGTTGTTTATTTTAGCAGTATATTAAAATACTTTATTTACCTGTTTTTATTTTCTTCTAATAAAAACAAGTACTAACTAGATACTCTTTAGGATGATGAACCATATTCATCTTTTTTTCTACCAAGGACACTTTCCTTTATTTGTGCTCTCACCAAGATTAAAACAGGAGTTTTCTGGTGGTTAATACTCAGAACTTCATCCACAGAAATGCTGTGTGCTCTTAAGATAAGCTTCAGTAAGTTGGAAGAAAGTTTCCATCATGTACTAATGATAACATTTCCCTTGGGAGCAGAGGCCCAACAGAATAGCAGTTTAATAGGAGAACTTTCATTAACTGCCCAGACAAGTTCCTGTGGACTACAATTAATGACAGAAGATATATATGGATCAGAACACTATGCTTAAACACACACACATGCACACACACGCACAAGGAATTTTCTCTTCCCTTCACCATCTCACGACAGGCTCTGTCAACCAGTAAGCAAATAGGACTAAATGAAAAATGTCCATTAAGTTATCTGTTGTGCCTGGGCTGTGGCTTGAGAAAATGAATAGGAGTATGCCTGGTGTTCTGCCAGGTATGGCATAGTATGAATAAAAAGAAAGACAATCTCCTCTGCCGTGAAGCTTTAGGAGAAAATAAATTCTGAAGAAAGTATTCTTAATAACATCGAAGGTTAGCTCTACAGTATTTTATGGATATTTATTAAATACTTTTTATTAGCACTGTCAAGATGGGAGAAGAAGCAGTAAAAGGAAAAATAAAACGTGTTGAATTCAGGCTGGCTGGCAAGAAGGAGAGTGAGGTTGATAAAAGGGGACTGCTATTGATTGGCCTTCCCCAGTTTAATTGGTTTTCTGACCGGCGGTGGCAATTCTTTTCTCTTGAGTTTATATACTGGAAGATAATGATGTTCCACCACTATCCAATAGAACTTGCCTGTATCTGCCATGTCCAATATGACAGTGACTAGCCACACGTGCCTACTGAGCACTTGAAATAATACTAGTGCAACTGAAGAGCAAAATATTACTTTTAACTGATTAAAATATAAATTTAAATAGCTAAATGTGGCCAGTGGCCTCTGCATTGGACAGTGCAGCCTACAAGTATGTAATCAGGGTGAAAATTTTATTTCTTAACAATTATTATCAGAATTCTGTTTAGGTATGAAAATGTCTTTTTTCGGGATAACCTATGCTAGGCTCATTTGGGATATGTATTCCACTTTATGTGTATTAGCTCATTCAAGTCTCAGTATAACTCAATATAGTTAACCCAGTAGTGACTAGTGTTGTTCCCATTTTAGAGGCAACAAGTCTGAAGCACAAACAGTTTAAGTAACTTGTCAGGAGTCACATGGTAATTACACATCCAAAGACATGACTGTCAGCAGGTGCTAAGTCATCGTGGTAGAGGAACAAACTGCTGGGCATGTATTCAGGGAAGGCCTGAAAAGAGTGAGAAAGATGGAGAGAGTCCGGGATTCTCTGGGGCAAACGCCCAAGAAGCTGCAGGGAACAGAGTAGAGCTGCGCTATAAATACGATAACCAGCAGTCACACATGGCTATTTAAATTTAAATACAATTGGAATAAATCTGAAATTCAATTTTTCAGTCACACTGGCCACATTTCAAATGCTTAAAAGCCACATGTGTCTAGTAACGACAGTATTAGTGTGGAAGTAGGACGTTTCCATCATCACAGTTAGGTTCTATTGGAAGCACTGAGTCAGAGGTGAGTTCAAGGATGGTTGTACCTACTGACCACAGCAGATGGTTCTCACTACGGCAAGCCTTTCTTTCATCTTTCTCCCAAATTGTCAGCAAAGCCCATTAATTTCATGAATGCTCTGTAGGAATAAGTGTAAGTTGAAGAAAGGGCTGCATTTCTTACCTAGGTCAATATATGACATGGTATATTAGATGTCCTTCAAAGGAAGAGGCTGGAGTTTGAGGAGATCACAGCAAAAACTATTGTTGGGCTAGGGGGAAGGCTTGAAAATCCACAAACTATGGAATTAGGGGAGCGATGGTGGTTTGAACCAATTTTTACTAAGATTTGTGGATATTGTGACCCTCTTCCTTTCAGGTGACAGGATTCATATGATCACCCTTATAATGTGAAAAGAATTATATTCTACCCTATTCTTAATCTTGGAGTCTTTAAGACATTAGTTGAGTTCACAGTTTGTGGTCGCTTTTTTAACTATTCACCTTGTTATTGATTTTAATTCACTACACAGGTGATATTTCTGGCTCTAAAAAATAATTGTGGTTAGCAATCTAAGAGCAAGATGCTGTTTTAAGCATTTTATGTGTTAAATTTATTTAATTCTCAGATTGACTCAATGAGACAGTTAAATCTTATTCCATTTTAAAGGTAATGGATCCACGGCACAGGAGATTAGGTAACTTGCCATGAGTCACATAGTTAAAGGCAGGATTTGAATGAATTTGTCCCTAGATGCCAATAAATGTCTTTCTTGTGTTTCAATAGGCAGATAAGCAGAGTGTGTTATAGCTTGTTGGCTTGGCCCTGAATCTCTCCCTTTTGTATTGCCTTCATTGATACTTCATGACAAGAAGAGCTGGCTTTGCAGGTGAACTTAAGACATTAATCTAGGTGCCTGTGCTCTTTGGAAATATGGAATTGGAGAACTGAAAAATGTCAGGGACATCATGAACTTTGTATAACTCTGAAGATACCAACCTCTACCATTTGTGTGGAAAATAAGATGATCTGCGACCCACTGTGCAGCTTTCTGAAGGAGGTCACTGCCAAGCTATTGCGAATGTCTGGATGTCCCCTGAACCTTTGGTTGGCATCATTTCACCATGCATATTAGAGAGAGCAGAAACAGGAGTAGTGATGTAAGCAATCTGTAATTAATTGCACATTATAAACTTGCAGAATGGTAGTGCTGGGATGGACTAGACATTCTCAGTGGCAGGGCTGTAGATCATGTTTCAGAATCATTCAGGAAGATGTTTAATCATGCAGAGGCCAGATCCTACCCTGGAGATTCTGATTCAATAGGTCTCTGGTAGGGTCTGAGCATTTGTACTCTGAGGAGGTACTCATTAAAAAGAAATTTATTGGTACCTTTGCACGATGTTAGAGAAACAATTCATTATTTTAAAATCTTCCAAATAAAGGAGGAAATTATGCATTTGTCCTGGTTTTCATTTACTAACACTATCAGGAAAATGGAATTGCTGTATTTAGGGAGAATTTAAAGAAGTATCACAGTAAAAAACAAAGTTAGACTATCCGTTTTGTGACATCTAATGAATTAGTGGACCTAGGCAATGGTCATCAATGGCTACAAACAACACAAAATGGGGCCTAGATGGACACACACACCGCCATGTGACAGATGTTCTTACCAGCAACTTGACCTGGAATCACACCAAGTTTCTATATCTCACTTTTAACCCCCTGCACATACTGAGGACAGAGGAACATGCTCAATGACACCGCTAGGGTTCATTAATCAAAATCCAGACTTTGAGAATGTCTGTGGATCAAGTAATCCAGCTTCTTTATCAAATGTATTGAATAGGGGAAGAAAGAGGGAAGAATCCATGGAGTAAAAGAGACTTTAGAGGCAAATTAATAAATTGAAAATGAATGAGCTGGGTGGAGGAGCGCAAAGGGGGAAAAACTGGGACAACTCTAACAGAATAACGACAGAAACATTAAAGAGAAAAAGAGTAAATTGAAAATGAATCTTGTTAGGCTCCTGATCTGCTAACACACATTTAAAGATATATATATTAGCCCTGGCCAGTGTAGCCCAGTTGGTTGAGCATCACCCCACAAAGCACAAGTTTGCTGATTTGATTCCCAGTCAGGGTACATGCCTAGGCTGTGGGATCTGTCCTCAGTTGGGCACGAGCGAGAGGCAGCCTATTGATGCTTCTCTCCTGCACTGATGCTTCTCTTACAACAAGTTTCTCTCCCTTTCTTTCTCCCTTCCTTCCCTTCTTTCAAACAAACAAACAAATAAACAAACAAATAAAATATATATTATTAATTTGTTAGGTGTGATGATTACATTGTGGATATGTTTTTAGAGATATGGAAATATTCATGGATGAAATAAATATGAGTAGTTTTGAATAAATGAAAAGATTTGCTTTTAAAAATGTAGAGGAAAGAGGTGGGTAAAGAGTTTGATGAAACAAGATTAGAGAGATTTGTTGTTCCACTTATTGCTAGTTGACTCTTGCACGTGCCCTGACAGGGGATGGGACCCACAGCCTTGGCATATTGGGACAGCACTCCAACCAACTGAGCTACCCTGCCAGGGCCCTATAAACCATTTCAGTAAAATATTGTATCTTGCAGCATCATTGCCTGCCAAGTGGAGATAAAAAGGAAGGTAGTTAATGTAGTTACGCCCCAACAGTGATGGTTCGTATATTATGTCCAGTCTTCTTCAGAACTGGGTGCTATAGAGGGTGGCAGATGTCATAACATTCCAAAGACAAGCTTTTCAGAAAGGCAATGGTATTGCTGACTTAAGTAGTGGAGGAAGTTGAGAAGTGGGAGGGGAATGGCGAGGAAAAACACTTTAAGGAATCTAGGGCTCTCTCTCATAAGCCTTAGGTAGGTAATACCGGAGGAGTTGAAAGGCTTGGAGCTGAAAGACTTGGTTCAAGCCCTGGCTTTTCTCTTATTACAAGCTGGTTTTGGAAAAGCCACTCAACCTTTCTGAGCTCGGTTTCCTCTGATATACAGGCTACATTCACAAGATGGTTTTGAAGATTAAATGGAGTAACATTAAGTGAAAGATTTCTGTATACTCTACAATACTAGCTAAATGTAGGGCATTATTACCTAGACTCATTCATTCTGCCAATGAACTAGATCCGTCTTTGACAGATGTCAAGTTCAAGAATGTGAAAAGAAGCATTTGGCCTTCTTGCACCTAGGCGGTTACCAGTGAATCTAGACTGTAGCACCATTTTCATCCTCAGCTATGGAATCCATGATGTCTTCTTAGACCACACAGCTTGCTTTCTATTTATTCTCTTGTCCCTGGGAAATGTAAAAGGAAGAGAGAGCTGGATGGCGAGTCAGGGAGAGGGAGCACAGAATGAAAGGAAAGCAGAAGTTCAGGCTGCCACACACCTGTTTTAAGACGTGATATTTCTCTATAATTTGGCAGAGAGGGGGTAAAACAAATAACAATGTAATGTGTGACAGAAAACAGCACCGAGAAGGGAGGAGTGAGGAATGCAGAGAAGGTGGTCATCCTTCCAGGGAGACATGGGCTGGGGTCCTCTGCAGTGCGACATCCCAAAGAGAAACACGGTTTCTTGGTTTTGTGTGCATCTCTGCTGTCCTGCCATCCTGCTTACTCCTCTGGGTTCCACATGGTCCCTAACACAGTGCCATCCACATAGCAAGAACTCACTAAATAGTTGTGGAATGAATAATTCTGCCATTAAAGCTGAAAATGGAGAGTTGGCTACACATATTTCTTTCCTTCTGTAAAAGGACTTGATAGCTCAGAGGAGGGCTGAGCCATTAAAACAACATTGAGAATTCAGTCAAGGTTTGAAGTGATTAATTATCATCCTGTTTTCTCTGGCTTGGCCAGACACCATAACTACTTTTAAATGTTCTGTACAGCTTGCATACAGCTAGAAGCTACTGACAGACTGAAGAACAGCTGAGAAAACCACTATTATTGTCAAAAAATTTTTCCAAGATATATTTTTGATCCTCCCGTAGCAGCCAAATTCTTGCTCTTGTATATAATCTAATTGCTACTCAAAGAACAGTATTTTTAAAAGGTGCATCCTTTCTATCTCACCCACTTTTAAATCCATGAATAAAAGCTTTTGCTACTTAAAATAAAAAAGAAGAGGATTCTCCAGAAGGTCATTGCTGCATTGAGATCCTCTGATGTCTTAGATGTTAAATAATACTAAAGATATAATAATAATAATAACTAATAATATATAGCTATTAAATAAATATATGATATGTAAAATACTGAGCAAATCATGGGAATATAACATACAGCATGTTGACTATAGTTAATAATACTGTATTGCACATTTGAAAGTTGTTAAGTGGGAAATCTTAGAAGCTTTCATCACGAGAAAAAAATCTTTTAACTAATGTATGGTGACAGATGTTAACTAGACTTATTGTGGTTTTAATGTTGCATATACAAATATTAAATCATTATGCCATATATGTGAAACTAATACACTGTTACATGACAATTAAACCTCAATTAAAAAAAATTGACGGGGTTGTAAACTGAAGGTGAAAAAACCCAGAAGGATAGCATTAGTTTCTGAGGTTTCATGCCGGTGATCCGGCGATGGCTCTTTTTGAGAAATTTCTTGCTTACAATGCATTGTAAGTGAGGCTGGTTAGAAGCAGAGCCTGGGATGGGGATTCTTGTTTGAATGCTTTTTTGAGGGAGTGTTTGCAGAAGAATGGGAGCACAGAAGCAGGATGGGGTAAGGAAAGAAGCTGAGCAAGGATGTGGGCTCCACTGGAGACTGGGTTCCCCTGATCCTGTGGGGCACCAACAGCACACACACTACAGGGCTCCTTTCAAATTGTAATAAGAGGCTGAGAGCTCAGTAAGTTTTGAAGTCATTTTACTTGACAAATGAACAATCATGTGAAGGAGAATGGAGTTCTGGACACCCAGGTAAGATAGCGTTTCCTGTCTGTGAAAGAATTTCTATTCCTTGTGCATTTTCTTTGTTTAAAATAATCTCAAAATGATATTTTTAACCTCTTATACTTTAGGTGTTTTTAAGACAAATTTATAAGTGTGGAAGAATGGGCTACACTAAAGAATATTGCTTACATTACTATTCTGGGAAGAAATCGTAGAAACTAATAACACTTGTGATGCATGGATAGAACTGGCAACTTGTTTGCATATTCAATTTTTTAGTTCATATTAAAAGAAACAAGCTTTCAAATTTAAAAATAATCCACGGTTTAGCTGTTACAAAAAGGATGACTATTAAGTAGCAGCTTATCAGATGCACCAAGAGAAAACTTTTACCGACATCAATAGGAAAAATACTGAAAATGTCCAACTAGGAAATTCTATCAACCAGAGTGGCCTGAGCATTGCCAGAAGTTTCAAGTATGAAACTTCTTACTTGAATACCATTGGTGACAATTATTTCAGTATGTGTGTGGCGGGGAGGGATGTTGGAAAGTGTTAGGGTGGTCGGTGACCCTGGCTGTGAAAGAATTAAAGAGAAGAAAGTGCGGAGAGTAAAGGTTTTATTTTACTTTCCCAAGGGCAGGAAAGGCCTGGGTGTGGAGATGTGCACCAGCACCTGCACTGAGGGGTCAGGGATGTGAGTTTTTATCGCGTGATGGGGCAGTTGTCGAGCAGGATGTTTCAGTTGGGTTGCAGCTTGTTTCCTCGATGTTATCATTGGGTGCGGCGTCCAGTTGCCTGGTCCTTGTGGTCTGGTACGTGCTGTTTCACGGGTTCCCGGAACCTCTGCGCCTTCAGGGTGCTTCCAGTAATTTACTAGCCCTGAGGATAAAGGCTCACAAAACAATCAGGGTCAGTCATGCTGGGGGATCTAGCCAGCTCTGGGAAAGAGGGCCTCAGAAAGTGGCTTTTGTCCTACTAGAATATTTTGTCCATGGAATAGGATTGTGAGAGTGATGGGGAAGAATGGGAGATTTTCCTACAGCCAAATAGAGAATGTATATATTCTCTGTATAGTTAAATAGAGACGTACAGCTAAATAAGGAATATACATATTGTGTATATATACAATTTCTATATTTGTTCTCTCTCTGTATATATAGTAAATACACAGTTAAATAGAACATATATATATTCTCTGGGGATATATATATATATATATATATATATATATATATTCCCAAACAGTGTCATTTTATATCCATTTCACTGCTAGCACCAAAATGGAAATAGCATTTGTTGCCTAAATTGGGTTAACGGAAAAATAGATTAGAATTCATACAACATTATGCATGTGATAATGTGATGAAGTTTGCCAAAATTATACTTTATCTCTGTTCTTTTTAATTTGTAAAAATAACTCAATAACTTATGCTATCTCAAAAGATGTTATTTATTATTTTTAACCTTTTGTTCTTTCACTGATTATTTTTTATTATTCCACAATTCCTCTTTTAAATCTGTGATCAAAAAGGTATGAAAGAGCTATATGAAACAGACAAAAAATCTTAAGTATGTATAACACAATCCAAAATACCTTATATCTGTGAAAATAGATAGGCAGTCATATATCTGGAATAAAAGATGCCACAATAAAAGATATATTTCCCTGTGAGAACTACAAAAATATCCTCAAGGACAGGAGAAGGGAAGAGTAGAGAGTTAGGAAACTTTAAAAGCAAGCTGGAGCCCATAAAATATTACCGATGGTCCCAGCATAAAGGTGTCTTAGAGAAGATCAGAAAGATGGAGGGTGTTAAAGGATGAGTAGAATTGTGTGAGATAACCTCAGGGAATTAGCAAAGTGCTAGGATCAAAGAGGAGTGTCAACAGGGAAGATGGAAACTCAGGGCATCAAGAAGACTCAGTAGGCAGGAAAGGATTCTGAAACTTTTAAGGGAATACCATTTAAGCCAAGTACAAGAGGAAGCCTTTCTACTGCTACACAACCTCTCATAGTTTGCACGCTAACTGGAAGCCTCGTTACTTGCTTAATACAAAATAGTAAATAAATCATCCTTTCCCCAGAACTGGAGCCTTGCCTTGGCTCCATCTCCTGCACCTTCCCCAGGACCAGCCAGCTCTTCAAGTACTGCTGCTTCCATAGGTGCCCGCTCTCTGGTCTGGACTTCAGAGACAGGTCTCTCCCACTGCCCAGGAAAAGTAATCAGAATTTTTTATGTTGTGGTTAAAATTGGGGGGAAACCACCATGCAGAGTGGGGTCCTTGAGAACATCCAGGGGGTTCTGAAGGCCTAAAGAGAGGCAGTGGGACCTTGAAGGGGCAGAGTGCAGAGAAGAGAGAGCAGCCCGAGTGCTGGTGGACCACCCGACGGAGGCAGGGATGGGTCTGCAGCGCAGAGTATGGACCACAGCGGTGGTTCCCAGGTACGGGCACTCTCCCAGTGTAAGAGATGATGGCCCTTTGAGAGGCAGGCAAAAATGTTAGTACTTCTTTTTATTTTTCCTTCTAAAATGAAGCTTTACTATGATGAATACACACATTGACACTAGTGCCTTAAGTGTACACGAGACAGTTACATGTTACATACAGTCCGTGAAATGTCTTATGGCAAGAGGTCCACTGTGTGCCTGTGTTGGGGGAAGGGTTGACCTTGTCACCTCCACTTACGTATTTGCCTCCAGAGCATTGCGATGAGTGTGTTGTAGTGACTTGTGCCATGTTAATTGCATTTATGACTTATTATGTCTACTTAAACTAACCCTTATAAAATGAACAAACGGATTAGGAAGTCTCCTACAAAGAACCCGAAGACTCAACTAAAAGCAAGCACAAGTAAACCAAAAAAGCAACAGAGCTGATGCCCCCTCACCTCCTCCTAGATAGACTCTTCATTGGCCACTTAAGATGTAAAACGATGATCTAACCAGATCTGACAAGGTCAGTCAAAGTAAACTGTCACTATCGAGATGTCTGTGTGAAATAGCTATACACCAATTTTCATGAACGATGTTCCTTACCTTATGTGAACATGGGGCACTGAGATATTAGTGTAGTTGTTTTTAAGAATGGAATGAACTTGGTGGAACAAAGTCAAATAGAACAAGCTAATAGGGATTGGCTTTACTTCTCTCTAAACAGTGTTCTTAACTGTGACTGTCTTAGTCTGTTCAGGCTGCCATGACAAAATACCATACTCAGTGGTTTATAAACAGCAGAAATTTATTTCTTAAAGTTCTGGAGGCTGGAAAGACCAAGATCATGGTTGCCAGCAAGGTCATGTTCTCCGGCAAAGTCCCTCTTCCTGTTTAAGAGCTGGTGCCTTCTCATTGTGTCCTCACATGTGGTAGGGGATAGGGAGCCCTGTGGAGTCTCTTTTATAAGAGCATTTATCTTACTCGTGAAGGTTCTGCCTTCATGATTTAATCACCTCCCAAAGGCCAGACCTCCTGGTACCATCATCTAGGGCAGCGGGATTTCAACATATGAATGTAGGGGAGACACCATCTGTCAGATGATAGCAATAATGCACCCCTTCTTCCTCCCTTCTCATTGTTGAACAACATCTGATTAGTTACCATTTAATCACTTTCAGCTATGTTAAAAAATCTCATTTAGGTAATTATAGCTCATTTTTTAGTGTTAGAAATGAGCTCACCCTAGTACCAAAATAGCAATCTTACATCCAGGGGACCTACAGTGCCAGGAGAGTCTCTTCCTTTTTCTCAGCCCTTCTCAGATGAAGAGAAGCCAGACTCTTTTGCCACTGGTGCTGCTCCTGTTCTGTCTTGGTTAACACTCCCTGGCTCTTTTATGGGACATGTATGTGTTCTTTAGAATTCAGTCCTATGAATATGACCAGGGTCACCTGTTCTAATATTGTCTCTGGAGTCCAGCCCTCTGTTCTTGCTTTGGCAATCTATCCTACAGTCTCTGACTCCTCAGGTTCCTTCTCTCCATGAGCAGCTTTTAAAGGCAGTTGCCATCAAGATGGCTTAAAGATGCTTGCCTTCTGTTGCATCCATGGGACCATGGAAAGCACCTGCATCCTTGCCCTCCCCTCCCCCGACAAAGTTCAAGGTTGCTCCTGTAGCTACTCTCTCCTTGCCTTCCATGGCAAATGGCTGCACCTCGCCTCCTGCTTTTTGGAGTCACCAGCTGGTAAGCAGGTCCTACCCTCTGTACTCATTCTTTTCTTCATCCTATACATCCAATTAATTCCAACTTCTGACCTTACCTCCTAAATATCTCTCAAATATGTTTCTTCCTCTCTTTTTTGGCCACCATTTTCATCTTTCAAATTCAGTCTTTCATCTGTTCTCCTCTGACTTATTTTGTCTTCTGAAAACCAACCCTCCACACAGTTGCCAGCATGATCAGTCCAAAATAAAAACTGGATTACAATACTACAATGCGTAAAACATGTTGAAGTTCTTCATGAGCATCGCCTATGGGATAAATTCCAAGTTTCTCAACTTGGCCTAACATTTCTACATGATCTGGTTCCTGCTGGGGCTCTCCAGTCACCACTTGTACATGCCAAGCTGAAATCCTGGCTGCCTTGGTTTTTGCTGTCCTTCTTCTATTGGAAAGGGTTTTCTACACACCATGCTGCCCTCCTTCCAAGTAAGTTATTCATTAGGACTCAGCTCACTTTAATCTCTGTCAGGAGTTTTTACTGAGACCTCACCCCCACCTGCACTCCTACTGCCCCTGAGCTGGGTGAGGAGCCCCTCTTCCATTCCTGGTTAGTCACCTCTGTCATCGCTGGCTCTGTCCCTGTACTCACTATGTATGCTGTAGTACTTACATGTCTGCCCCCTTCAACTGAGCATCTGGGAGGAAGGACAAGGTCTTTTTAATTTTAGATGTGACTTGTATTTGGCACAATAGGTGCCACATAAATAGTTGCTGAAGAAATAAATGAAGAAATGAAAGAAAAGTAAGGCTGTAGGATAACAAAGGTCAGAAGCGATGTTTCCTTCCCTTCTTTCTCCTCAATTTCCAACCCCCCCATCGCCCCCGGCTGTTCTGAATCACTACCAAGTAGCTTTTCTCAGCAGCAATGAGGAATGCCATCTGTATTTCCACCACTTGTCGGAAAGTCTTTTTTTTTCCTACTTGAGAAAATACAGGGCCAAAGTAGGTCACTGCTTTTATTTGTCGCACTAACATTCCTTGCCCCAGGGGGATCATGATTATTTGCCTAATTCTGGGGGCCCGGGGGGACTGTGCTGGTTTTGGGGGGTTTTCTTGTTGGATTTCAGGCAGGGTCAGACTTGTGAGGAGTCATAGTGGGCATTTCTGAGAGGTTTCTAGATTTCTGAGGTCAGTTCTGAAGGTCTCAATCCTTCCAAAGCATTTTCACCAACTTCACGACTACAGCTGCCAATAGGGAGCAATGAGGTCTCTGGAGGGCAGGACTGGACAGGGTGACAGGGACCCATGCGAATCTGGGACCAGGACAGGTGGGAGACCTGAGATGGAGTATTCAAAATGAGGCCAATTGCTGGGGTCCCAAAACCAGAGGCTTGGGGAGGTGGAGAAAGGCAGGAGCATGGTGGCCCTGGTGGCCCTGGTGGCCCTGGTGGCCCTGGTGGCACTGTTCGCCTCTGCCTGTGTTTACCTAGCATCCAACACCTAATCTGGGTAACACCAGACACCTGCTAAGGGGGAAGGTGACACAGGACTCAGCAGTGTGTAAGATTCTTTTTTTAAAAAACAAACCTGTCCTCAAGCATGGGAGTCACTGAAAATAACTCACTCTTGCAAAAATATGGATTTTCTAAATTAAAAGGAATGGGTTTGGCTTTCACTGCTATGTTCTTGAGACCACTGGTGTAGAAGCAGTGAGATTCTCTCCTACGAAGTCCTGAAGAAACACCAATACACTTTTGCAGCCCGTTCAGCACTCTGCTCCCCTTTTCTGATAAAAGAGCCCCAGGTTTTATTTGAAGGAGTCATTCTTCTTTGCAGTCAGTCCATGTGGGTCTGATCCATCTTTTGGCTCCAGGAGTGAACGCATGTAAGATTCAAGACTAGACAAGAGGAGGACTGCATAGCCTGGCCGTGGTAATTTTCTTAGGGGAGAGGACACAGGCCAGGCCAAGGAAAGACAAGCCTGGAACTTACCTTGGAATGAGGGCCAAAGAGGCTCTTTCTGATGGGGTGGCTGATATGAGACCATGGGAACAAGAAATACCTGCGGCCATGCCTGAGGAAACACGCCTGGAATTGATGCTAACGGAGCCAGAGGGAAGCAGAGCCTGTTGATGGAGAAAATATGATTCCTAATAACACTGTCTTGGTTCCTAGGTCAAGCCAGACCCGAAACCGTCGCTGGGCTTTTATGTTAAAAAAGCCAATCATTTTTTCCCTCCCTGTTTAAGGCAGGGTTAGCTGGCATTTTGATTACTGCCTACCCAAAGAATTCTGACATCCTTGACCCTGGAATTCTAGGTGGATGGAGCCCCTTCTTCTGTTGCTCTTCTGGTTCAGACTGAAACGCAGAGGCCCAAACTGTGGAATGTGGCAGGGATTCCTAGGACGGAACCTGGTGCTACTTACCCTTTTTTGTAGGTAGACAGGTGAGGTCAAGGAACATTGACTTGAGGAATGATACATATTTTTATAGTTACTAAGAAACTTTTAATACTTTCAGAAAGGGAAATAAGTTTTCAGCTTCCCTTATCTTCATATTTCTTTCTGAGGATGCTGATCAGAAAAACTCTTCTCCCTCAGATTCTGTGTTCTCTCTGTCTGTCTTTCCGGGGGGTCCATTCCCTTCCCCGGCCTCACCCACCAGGTGCTCATGATCACCAGGAGCTCAGCTCTGAAACAGAGCTGTCATCATTATCCGAAATCTGCTCTCTTCCACTTTCTTTTCTCCACTGAACTCAGTTCTGAACTCAATCATTCCACCAATATTTATTGAGCACCTACTATGTAATAAACATTGTTTTAGATGCTTCTGGTGCATCAGTGAACAGAATTAAAAGTTCTTATTCTCATAGAGCTTACATTCTGGGGCAGGAAGGTGAATAGACAATAAATAACAAATATAACAAACAAGTGAATTATACAGTGTTTTTTTTGAAGTGTTATGAGGAAAAAAATAGAATAGAAAAAAATAGAGTAAGGAGGCTCAGGATTCCTGGGAATAATAGCATTTGTAAGAGTAGACCTATACTTAAATTAAATAGACCATATTGAGAAAGTGTAATTCAAGGGAAGACCGGAAGGATGGAGGGAGTTACCCATTAGATCTGGGGGAAGAAAGAAAGGGAGAAGCCAGCACAAAGTCCCAGTCCAACGGTGTGCCCAGCAGGGCTGCCGTTGTGGA
The DNA here is from genome assembly GCA_004024845.1 of Tonatia bakeri. NCBI lineage: Eukaryota > Metazoa > Chordata > Mammalia > Chiroptera > Phyllostomidae > Tonatia > Tonatia bakeri. The sequence goes on along the minus strand of PVIA01002066.1, from coordinate 199,938 downwards.
AAGGCAGGGAGGTCCTGGCAGGTGGGGTGAGGAGAGGTGAGGGGAGAGTAGCAGGAGGGGGTTGAGGAGGTGGGCAGTATGGAAGAGGTAGTGGGGTCCGTATCATGTGGGACTTGGGTTTTTGCTTTAAGTACAATGAGGAATTATTGGAGAGTTTTGAGCAGAGATGTGATCTGCTCAGATTGAAGAGGGCACCTCTGGCCGCAGAGTTGAGAATAAGCTTCAGAGGAGCAAGGGTGGGGACACAGAGAACGTATTCAATGCCAGAGACACTGGTGGATGGGACTAGGGTGGTGGCAGCAGGGGTGGTGGCAGCGGAGGCGGTGAGAAGTGTCAGAGTTAGTCTTGAAGACGGAGCCATCAGGATTTGCTGACAGACCCGATGTGGGGCGTGTGAGAAGGAGCAGAGGAAGGCATTTGTCGTGAGCATTTGCAAGAACAGAGTTGCCATCAGCTGAGAAGGAAAACTGAGGTGGGGGAGCACCTTTGCTGGGAACATTAGCAGTTCTGTTAGGAGAAGCTTGAGGCAGAAGTCAGCCATATTGGGTAGGCAGCTGGGCGCTGTGTTTCAGGACACAGGTCTGGCCTGGAAAGATAAATCTGGGTGTTGTTACCATCTGCAATGATACTTAAATCCTCATTGTAGGTCCTTCTCACCAGGCAAGCCTCTGATTTCCTTCCTGAGTTTAGTTTCAGAGAAAAGGTAAGAGCATGAAGCGTTGGGAAAAATAAGGGCTTTGCATTGGGAAAGATCTAGATTAGAATACCAGTTTTACTACCTCACTAGCTGTGTGACTTTGGGCAAGTTCCTTATCTCTCTGAGTTGCAATTTACTGATTGGAAAAACTGGATATTTCTCAGGTTGTTGAATGCATGAAATTAAATAATGGCAGTGAAACTCTTGGCACATAGTAGGTACTCTGCAATTAATTTTCTCCATCCGCCCCTTTTAATCTAGTCTGGAGGCTTACCAATGTTTGCAGCTCTGTTCCTAGTGCTTGGATCAGTGCTACTGAAAGTGAGGTCCTTGAACTCATGGCCGAAGGATCACTTGGGAGCTTGTCAGAAATGCGGAACCACAAGCCCTGCCATCCTGGACTTACATCAGAAATTCCAGGGTGGGCCGCGGCCTTCAGCCATCTGCGCTGGAACAAGCCCTCAGGTGATTCTGAAGTCCCCTGGAATTTGAGAACCATGGCCTGTGCATTCGTAAGCTTTCACCTGACCCTTGAGCACATGTTCACGGTCCTGCAGAGCTGGCTGTTGTCAGAAAAAGTTATATTAACCAAGTTAAATGGCTTTACTACACATTCATTCTATTGATGTGTAGCCCTGACCTCCGAGTTGAGTCCGAACTTACGCTTCTAATTCTTTCTGCGTTAAATAAGTTTCTAGAAGATACTTAAAATCAACAGTGTTACAGCAACTCACTCTCCCTCCCCTGCCCTTATCCCTTTCAGAAAACCTAAGATTAACTATAGGACGAAAAACTCTGACTTCCCTGTCTCCTTCTAGGTTCACTATTTCCATAATAGAGGAACATATTTGCTGACCACTCACTATACGTGCTACATGATGTCTATTGTTTCATTGACTTCTCCCTACAATTCCACAAGGTTGGACTAATGTGAGCTCCTACTTAACAGACAAGGATACAGAGGATCGAGGAAACTAAAGAACTCACTCAAGGGCACTGGAAGGAGACTGTGAGGCCAAAGGGAAAGAAAAAACTTGCTCCCTCCTCCTCTGTTTGGAATCATATCCTCTGGTTTATGGCCAGCGATGGGGCTTTCATGCAGAGAGGGCTTTCTTGAGAGTGGGTGTTTCTTCAAGTTCAAAAAGCAGACTGAAATGAAGCAATCTCATGGCAGGGAGTTGAGCAGTAATCAAAAACTTTAATTCCTCTTTCCAGGGTCCTGCCACAGACCTCTCCTCACATGCTCCAGAGGAAAACTGGGCCGCTTTTGTTTCCACAGAGCGATCAATGGTACTTCATAAACAGGTTGTCTGCCACTCTGTGTTATTGTTGGTTTGTTTCTATATAATTGACTGTTGCGGTAGGGAAATGAAGATCTGTTTTCCTCATTACTTGGGAAAATGAGAGTTATTTTTTTGATTCCAACTCTTTAAAGATGTAAAACAAGATTATTTAAGAAACAAGTAGGAGTTTTCATAAGGAGGGTTGTGTGGTAGAATTAATTCAGAGACACATGAGAGAGAATAAGTGTAGCCAAAAAAAAAAAAAAAAGCTGTAGTGAATAATCAGAACATCTGGAGTGTAAACTTTGGTAATTTTTGGTGCTCTCATTTGCATTTTAAATGAGTGAGCACTGAAACAGCAACTATTCATACACGCCTCTCTCCAACCCAACTCGCAGTTTTCCAACACCGTGTTGCCCATTTCTTTGCCTCTAGAGACAGAGCAAGTAAAGCGAAACCGAGGCTCTGTGAGGCCAGTAGCTGTGAGAAAGCAGCCAGGTGAACCCTGTGACTAGAAAACTCATGTTTAAGCCTTTCACCTCCACAGAGTTGAGATCAGGGTTTCCTGCTGTAGTCATCTGGGCTCGTGGACTGACGAGAACAGAACAGACAGGGCATTTAGAAACAGATGGTTCTCCTTCTTAGTTGTCAGATTATATTTTTTCCTTTCCTATGGATGCATTAAAAGCTTTTTCTTTGGAAAGTAGATGTCCCAGGGTAATATGACATAACCCTAATTACTCACAGGAGAGATTGGTTTAAGTAAGAGAATGTTCCCTAAAATAGAAGGGGATTTTTGCTTTGAGGGCAAGAAGATTTTTCCTTGTTAACCTTAGTCACAGAGGCGCTGCCCCTGACACATCCTTCCTTCCATGCTGCTTCCTGACTCATTTACAATAACACCAGGAAATCCACTTCATTATTTAAAACATTTTCTCCATGTGTTTGATTAAAGGCTGCTATTTTCTGTTGACAAAAAATTAGAACTGTAGTCGCCTAGTGTAGATGCTGCATGTAGAGTGTATCTATGAACAGACCCACTCATTTATTCAAAGCGAGGGGGAAAAGCCTGTTGGCTCTTGCCTGTGGCGAAGGAGCAGAAGAGTGTCCCAGTTCACCACCGTGGCAGAGGGGATTTCCTCGCCAGTGTTCCAGTAGCCATCCGTTTTGCCCCATAGGAATATGGTGGAATCTTGTCTAGTTACCTACGTTGTCAAGACCTTGTTAATTCTCTTACTCTTTCTTACGCACCCGTCAAATGTACTGAGCTTCCTTTCTCCTCATTCTCACATCAGCCCCATGCCCCCAACTAGCTATGCAAGATATCGAAGGTCTTTTCACATTCTCGGACTTCAGTTTCTTTAATAGTGTGTGGTATATTATCTTTAAAAACTTCATCAGCTCAGAAATTCTCTAGTTCCTTACCTCTGCTTCTATGTTTTAATGCATTTGAGTATGGTCTCAATTTTTAAGTGAATCTAGGTATTTAGCTCTCATTTGAGAAAAATGTCACAAGCAGAGATGGGAGGAAATAGTATTTTGGTGTCTTAAGTACAGAAATCAGAAGCTCATGAATTAAAATGAACCTTAAATTAGTTGGTGATGAACTTAGCTTCGTATCATTTCACTTCAGATGACTCCTGTTTAAAAGGCAGATAATACTATTTGGAGGTCAAAGAAAGGAGACTGGGAGATATAATTATGAATGCTACACAAATAAATTGCGCAAAGACAGTGGTAACATTTACGATGGACTATTACATGAAAACCATTTTTGGAATTATATTGCCTCTTGTTAAGGGTAAAACATAGTGGGGTGTTTTACTAGAAGTCAGTGTGCACTCATTCTGGGAGTCTTGAAATAAACTCCATCATAATTTGAAAAGCAAGAATCCCATTTATTCTATGGGCTTCGTTAAACCCAAATATAGTCATCACTTGTTCTCACTGAAGATCTTAAGTGTCCTAAGAATATCCACGTGTCACTCGTTGGCAGCCCTGCCCTCAACCCTTCAGTACGTTCAAAATAAGGACACATTTCCACCTAAACATTATATGGATTAATTGTAAGATTTGAGAGAGAAAAGTAATTTTTAGATGAGAGGGAAAATAATCTCTTCACTTGACTTTTTGCTCTGTTACTGCTTTTAATAACCTCATTGAGTTCGTTGTATAGAGAAAGAGTATTAGAGAATAGTTGATATAATTTGGAAAATTGTATAAACATTAAGACAAGTAAGGTCAGTTATTCTGACTAATGTCTATATCTAATCATAAATTAAAATCCTGGGAGGAAATTATATAAACATTAAGACAAATTGAGACAGTTATTTTGAATAATGTCTATACTTAATAATAAATTAAAATACTGAAAGGAAAAATGTTCTTTAATGTGGAACATTATAGGCTGCTTGATGGTCAGAAAACCACAGGTTTATCTGAGAAGTGAGTCACAGTGACCGTTAAGGTCGACGGCTCATATTTTAAACAATCCGAGAGTGCCGTGCGTGTTTACCAAGCTCGTGTTTGAACACCTTCATAAATACGTATTCCCAGGACATAGCTGTTAGAGAAGGTTTTGTCAACTCTCCTATACTTTAATGACGGGTTGTTTTTCTTTTTCACACAAAGGATACGTGGCTGATTCAAGCTCAGAACAGTTTAATTGCAGTTATATGATACCACGACAAGTTCTATCTAAGCTTGTTTAAAATATTCCTCAGGCAGTGCTTCAGAGTGGCACACAGTGACAACCGGGAGAAAACTGCTATATTAGTAGTTGGCGATTCTTACCAATTCCAGACAAGTTGCATAGTCTCTGCTCAGCCTGTTCATCTCTTATAAGTTAACATCCGTCTCTAAAACTAATGCTTTAAGAAATACTATTTCTTAATAAGTATTAAGAAATACTTCCATGCAAGCTAGGTTTTGGCTTACATAAAATAAATTTATATTAAATAAACAGAAGAAATGGGTAACAGGCAATTGCCCTCTCTGATGAAGAATTTAGCAACATGTAAATAAGGTGATTCCTGCTCAGGGTCTTTTCAATAACCCTCCAGGTGGGAGAGAACCTTTCATGTTTTCCTCTTCCTTCTCTGTCTCACTCGGATTTTCCCTTTCTTCCCTTTTCTTAACATCTGTTCTGTTTTCTTCCCGGTTGACACTCTCTTTCTCCTTCCTCTGTTGTTTCCCTTTCATTCTTTCTCTCCCTCCTTGCACTATCTTCTTTCCTTCCATTCTTTCAGCCCTCACACTTGTCTCCCTTTAAGGTTGAAATCACTGTAGGCCGGTAGAGCCAAGTGAATTCTAACTACAAGGATGTGATCTGATATCTACCATGGAAAATTTATAAATGATGACTTTTCCCTTTGTGTATAAGAGCAATTACCAGAAATTAAATATTAACCTTTTACAGTCATGCCTTAATTCGAGGTGTATCTATATAAAACCACCTCATGTGAAATGCAGAGTGGAATTTAAAAAAAATGTAAAACAGGTACTATTTCATTTACTAATGGCCACTAATGGCTATTTAGACTTAACCTATTAAGTAAACAAGCCAACAATTAGCTTATTTGATTCAAGTATAAATAGCAGATAGTGCATGAATAAGTAAATTATACTTTCTTGCTATGGGGTAGTAATAGGAAGCTTTTAAAGTAGCAATATCTCAGAGCTACAACACATTTGTTTCCTTTAAAACAAACAAAAACAACAACAAAAAAAGCCACAAAAAATAAGGCCTGAGGTCATGCTCTGCAAACCAGCCCTGGGATCCATCTGGTCCAGCAACCCCAGAGCACCGGGAAGAGGCGCAGCTGGCCTGCGAATGCCAGCCGTCTGAATATTGAGTAAGCAGTGGGTTATATTGTTTACATTAGTCTTTAGGAAGCAAATATTGAAATAAAAATGTTCTCATGTCAGCTTCTGTATCTCCATCTGAGCTAAAGAACACTACGTTTTTATATTAAATATTTAATTCTGTATTCTTTTACCCCAGAATCTCAACATTAATATCTAAGTAAAGGTAAGCACTAAAAATGTGCAATTGAAAAGATACTAGTGTTGGGTCTCAAGACATCATTTTGAAAGAAGAAGTACCTGTGAAGTCAATAAGGTATGTACTTTGATTAAACTGATTTGCAGATAAAGAAACTGAAGAGGTTAAGTGTCCAAAGATGAGGTTAATGTAAGTGTCAGAATTGATTCTGGAGTGTATGACCACTAACTCTGCTCTTCTTAGGACATCTCACCCAGCCTAAGAATCCAAAGGAAGACAAATTATACCGCTTTCTATCAATTTGAGACTTTGATGGTTTAAAAAGTGATTCTTCGAAATAGCATAGCAACGCACTCTCCACTTGCCCCGGTGGGAGAAAATCCGCCTCTGCTCACTGTGGGCCAGAGGAGAGCAGCCACTTCCTTTGTGCCCATGATTTTGTTTCTGTTGCTACTAGCTGTCTCATCACCAAAATGTAAGAACTAAACTTGAATAAGTGGATCTCAACCTTTTCTGTACAATTTAATCACCATGAACCTCCAAAAACTATAGATATTTGCCTTGGCTGGTGTAGCTCAGTGGATTGAGCGCGGGCTGAGAACCAAAGCATCGCAGGTTTGATTCCCAGTCAGGGCACATACCTGGGTTGCAGGCCATGGCCCCCAGCAACTGCACATTGATGTCTCTCTCTTTCTCTCTTTCTCCCTCCCTTCCCTCTCTAAAAAAAATAAATAAAATCTAAAAAAAAAACTATAGATATTTGAGTCACCCTCCCAAAAAATGATTATTAAACTGGTCCAGAGGTCTTTGGGATCATAAAAAACTATTTGTGATGGTAATGTGCACCCGAGGTTGAAAAACTACTGGTGTAGATAATTTTTAAGGTCACTTCAATCTGAATATTCTATGATTCTGAGATCTGTTCTGTAGTAAAGAGTACATACTCTGGGATCAGCAACTTTTTCCTTATAACAATTAGATTTTAGGTAAATTACTCAATCTCATTAATTCTTAATTTTCTCACCTATGAAATAGGCATATAACTTCGTGCAGTAAATGGGTACAGTAACTTCAAAGAGTTTTTGTAAAGAAATAGATGATAATGTCATTGAGACATAACATATAGACCTGCCCATAATGCTCAATGAATGTTAGCTATTATTTTCCCTTTGACTTCCTGGTTTCTCCTTGAAACACTCATTTTGAAGGAAGGAATGTGAATCCCAAATTAGATGGCAGATCAGTTGGCTTTTATCTAGCCTGTGATGCATTAGTACCTGGAGCCAAGCTGTGTTGTTTTAACAGAACCTTGAACCCGTAGATAGTAAGCAATTGAAAGTACCGACTGGGAGGATACAGAGAAGGATAGCTGAGTAGGGGGAGGCCCTCTGCTGCCCTGGGTGACTAGGCCAATGGGAAAAGCAGGGGAAGAAAAATCTAAGAGGATTCACTTTGGGAGTTGGTGTGTGTGTGTGCTCTGGCAGTATAAGAATGCTCATCTAAAGTGAAATTATGTGTTCAGAAACAGAAGATCATGAGAGGGGAGGATAAAAACAAGGAACTGAGAAAATGAATACAGAAAAGTGCATGAGAACAGAAGAGAAATACTTTTTTTTTTTTTTTCGTTTCCCTGCTATCTCCTTTCCTTTACCACCCACAGATTCTTGGCTCATTTTTGTGTACTCCCACGTGCACATTGTTTCTTGGCTGCTGTTAGAATAGTGAGAGAGAAATATGGACTTTCAAAAGTCTGGGGTAGCTTTGAAACCACAGATTTCATACAACGAAACTCAACTCGCCCCTCCCTCCCTCTTTCCCCACCCCTCCCTCCCTCTTCCTCCCTCCCTTCCCCTCCCTCCCCCCTTCCTTTCCCCTCCATCCCTCCCTCCTCCCTCCCGCCCTCACTCCTCCCTCCCTTCCTTCCTTCCTTCCTTCCTTCCTTCCTTCCAAGCCAGACTCACTTAGTGCCAAGTATTTATTGAATTGATGCATTACACTTTGGCTTTACAGGGACATAAAAAATTAAAAGATAGGACTTGGCCTGTCTGGGTAGCTCAGTTGGTTAGAATGTTGCTCCTGATAGCCAAGGTGGCAAGGTTGCTGGTTCAATCCATGGTCAGGACACATAAAAACATCAACTAATGAATGTATAACTAGTGAAACAACAAATCCATGTTTCTCTCTGTCTCTCTTTTCATTCCTCCCCTCCCCTCATCTCTAAAATTAATAAACTAAAAAAAGACAGGGCTTGTATCCTTGAGAAGCTCATAATTTCCAAAGTTTGGGACGGGGCCACTCCTTGGGCTGATATTATAATAATAGGCTCATTTTCCACACTTAAGTCTATTACGGCGATTCTCACACTTTGCTGTGCATCAGAATCACCTGGAGGGCTTTTTAAAACACAGAATTCTGGGTCCACTTCCAATTTTTGATTCAGTAGGTCTGGTGTGTGGCCCAAGAATTTGCATTTCTAGGAAGTTCCAAGGTTCCCATTTTCCCTCCTAATTGTCATTAGATAATTAAGTGACTTCAGGAAATAGTTTTGCTTGGCCAGGGAGAAGGGGGGTGGTGGGGTGGTGGGGGGTGCTGGAGGCACGGCTGGATAAGTTTCATGTCTGTGAAGCCCCTGACTGAGCTAAGGGGGAAGGTGGTGATGAGTCAGATCTTTCCCTTCTTCAGAACTCCGGTGCTCTCTGGCTCAGCTGGTGCAGTGAGCCGTGACTGTGTTTTGCATAACAGCACACTGCTGCTGTATTGAATGGAAATATCTCTGTATGGTGACACATAGTCATTGAATCTAGAGTGGTTGTTAATATATTTTTCTGAGTGGGTCTGTTACCATAGGCACTTAAAAGAAGGTATTTCCTATATTGCAGGGTACTTACGACCTCCCTTTAAAAATGGATTGCCCTCAGAATATGTTAATTCGATAGTAGTGAAATAGGCATAAAATTTTAATAACCAGTCCTTTATTACAGTCTGAACCACCTACCTGCAGATGACTTCAGAGTTGATATCTCATGTCCAGATTTCTCTAAGTTCTTGAGATTTCGCCCTTGAATTTTCCAAGTGTATTCAAACTCACCGTAGTCACCTGGACCCCATCATCTTTCTCCCCAAACTCTCTTCTCTACATCTGTTTTCTATTTTGGTGATTTTCACCACCATCCGCCCAGTTGCCCAAGCCAGAATCTTCCTACATCCTTCAGTTTCTGGGTCAGGCAGCATTTTGGATTTGGTTGCCACGCCGACTTCCCATTCTCTAGGCCACCCCGCAGCTAGGCTCTCGCTTGTCTGAGTTATCATGGCTGCCTCCACACTGGTCTTCCTACCCCTCCTTTGGTTCCCCCTGCCAGCCCATCTCCACAAACCTGCTCAAGTTCTCTTTTTAAAATGCAAATTGAATGTCACCACTCTTTTACTCCACAAGGCTTTCAGGAGGAAATTAAAATTTCTCAACTCAGAACAAGTCTCTTCCAGAGTTTCCCTTTGTCCTCTGAGCTTACCATTTTCCATGTTTTATCATTAACTCTTGTCAGATAAAGTGAAAGTCACTAAAGGCATTATTGTATTCTGAATAATAGTACAAAAATGGTTTATTTTGAAATAATTTCAAACTTGGAGAAAAATTGCTAGACTAGTACAAAACAACCCCACATGTTCTCTCCCTAGAGTCACCATTTGTTAACATTTTATGTTTGCTTTATCATTCACTCTCTCTGTATCCAGCTACCTACCTTCCCTACCAGTCTACACAGTAGTATTTGTCTCCTAAACTGTTTGATAGTGAATCGGAGACCTTATGCTCCTTTTATCCAAGTGTGTGTTTCCTAAGTACAAAGGGATTCACTTATACAACCATAGGACAGTTATTTAAACTCAAGAAATTTAAGTCAGTAGAGTAGTAGTACTTAATTTACAGACTTTATTCGAATTTTGCCAATTTTTACAGCACATTTCTTTGCTCTTCTCTGCGATCACCCTTTGCCTGTAACTACCATGTCCCTGTAGTCCCCTTTAATGTGAAGTTTTTTAGGTCGCTAGGCTTTCTCCAGTCTCTTCTATCTGCCTGAAATATTCTTCTCCTGTGTTTCATCCAACTGCCTCTTACCTCTTCAAAACTAGCACATGCAAGCCCTTGCCCAGACACGTTTTGCCAGACCTCCCAAACTGATTCCCCCAAGAACCTCTCCTGTTACACGACGTGAAAACCTTCCTTCTTGCACTAATCATATTACACTAATCATACCTTTCTTTTTTGATTTATAAACCACTCAAGGACGAGGATCAGGCTTTATTTAATGTTTTCTCACCAGTGCCCAGCAAAGCGACCAATACAAAAGTTGTGCACTGTATGTGTATTTTTAATGTTTTCACAGGGGCTGCCCCCAGGAATAGGAGTTTTAACGTTTAGGGGTCAGCACCCAAAGGGCTCTTCAGAATGATAGGAGTGGGGGGAAGGTGCTGGTAGGAGTGTGAATTGCTGTGGCCTCTTCGATAGGCAATCTGGCAGTCCCTCATAAAATAAAAAAATTAAAGAATAAAAAATCCTGTTTTGGGGCTACATCCTGTGATGAAACAAGTATAGGTACATACAAACATGGATGCAAGGAATGTATTGTGACATCATTTATTGTAACTAAAAAGTACCAGAAACAATGTAAATGTCCATCAGTGGAAGGGTAGTTGAATATTTAATGAAATATTTATACAATTAAAAAGGAATGAATATTGTGGTACATCCATGTAATAAAATGGAAGGAGCAGCTATTATGCTGGACAAAAGAAGCCACGAGAAAAGGGGGCAAACATCCTGATTTGTTTGTAGGAGATTAGGAAACAGGCAAAATCCCATCAAAGGTTGACGGGGACCAGGGTGTGAGGAGTGGGTTTTACTAGGAAGGGGGCACAAGAAAATGCCTGGGATGACAACATTGTTCTGTGTCTAGATAGGGGTGTCAGTTACATGGGTATACTCACTGTCACAAGCTAATTAAACTGTGCGTTTAAGATCTGTGTCTCAATAATAATGTTAATTAAAAAAGTGTGCAGAGCCATGGAACTAATTGCTCTGTTTTTCGGGCTGCATCTTATTGTGAAAGAAGCACATGTATGTAAGGATGTGTGAGCAAGGGAGTTTGTCGGAATAGCGTTTATTACAGTAAAACCAGAAAAACAGCTGAAAACTTGGAAGCATCCTTAATGTTCATTTCTAGAGGAATAGTTTCATCATTTTTTCATGATAGCTCTATCAAAATGTGTGTAAGTACTTAAAAGAATAAGTATGATTCAAATGTTCTGATTTGAAGGCATGGGCATGACATATTTTTAAGTTGACAAAATGGAACTCATTGAATTTATATTTTCATAATAATAAAACTACTTTAGAAAAACGTCTGTGTCATTGTAAATGTTTGTAGCATATGAGGACAGGTAAGAAAGAATCCATGCCAAACGTAACACAGAGTATCTAGTCATATTCCTACAATTTGTATTTATTACTTTTATGATTTTTCTGAAAGCCACTAAACTGAATTTAGTCACGAAAATACATGCAAGCAAACAGAAATGAAGGCATCTGAAATCAAACTCATTGGGAAATTACATTTATTATTGGACTGGAGACGTAGTCCATATTTGGCTTACTTCCAGTTGTCATTCCATTTCAGCTGTCATTTGCCTTTTTGTCCTTTGTCCAACTGCCTTTTGTTGACTAGCACTGTTGAGTGAACACTCTGAATAAGTGATGGAGGAGCGCCGGAAAACAGTCAGATGGAGAGCATGACATTGTGGTCCCACTGAAGTTAAGTGTGTGAGGGCATCAGCTGAAGACTGGTGAACCACCAATTTAGCAAATTTAACTTTTGGCAAATATGATTTATGTTGTGGGGATGAGGCAGAGATGTTTTCATGTGTCTCGTGTTTGTTTGACCAAGCGTTTTCTGAGGGATGCACAATTACAATGTCCACAGAAGGGACAAAATGAAAACAATGTTTCTGTGGTCAGGCTTGTCCTTCCGGCAAAACCAGTCTGCAGTCCACAGACCAACACACCCCAGCTTCTCTCTGTTTGTATGTTTATATGAGGCTGTGTGCTGCAGGAGAAAGAGAATTAAAAACAACAACCCAAAACCCAAAACCAGAAGTCAGAAAAACAAAACAAAAACAAAAACAAAGTAAAACTCAGGCTTCAGGGTGGAAGAAGCAGGGATTTCAATGTGCCCCACTCAAGAGCATACGTGCGGGCAAGTGCCTGACTTCTCTGAGCCTCTCTTCTCATCAGAGATGATTGTGAGATTCGCTGTACTTTAAAAAGACAGCCTGGTGCCTGGTGTACGTTAAATACTCAGATATATTAATGTTCCCATTGCAATGTCATATTTATACCTGCCAGACAACATGCTGGTATTTTTCTTTTGGCAATTCTGTTCTTAGGCATGAAACTAGCTCTGAAACAAAGGGATCTATCTGGCCATATTGGGTAGCGCTCTGTATTTCAGCTTCCTTTGACACCCCTACTTCTCTCCATAGATTCTGCAGCTTCCCATCATGAAGTTGGCTTTTCTCTGCCCTCAGTTCCACCTTTTTGTCTGGAGCTGTACACTTTTAGCAGGATAGGATCTTTAAGTCTTTATTTGTGGTAAAGGAGACAGCAGCTTATCCTAAAGTGGCTTTCTCTCTGTGTGTTGAGTCTGCCTGACTGATAACAGATCAGACACAGCAAGTGGCCTTTGAAATTGAAACACTGACAGTAGTAGGGAAAATGAAAGGATCTTACGTTTTTTGATCAAAGGATGATATCTTCCAACTTGGAGAGGGGGGCTATTCTGCCTGCCAAAGCCTCTCATCCTGTGTTACCTACTTACCCCAGGGAAGAAGATTCAATTTCATAACTATTATATTACTACATAGTTTTAAAAATACACGTATAGGTATACATTTGTGTATCAGTTGTTTTGTTTTCCTTTTCCAACTTCTGTCTTCCAATCTGGCCTCCAGGCAAACTGCCCTGTGAGTCTTAATCTAAATGGCATTTAAACAATTCTCTGCATCCTTAATCCTCAATGAACATTCATTACTACAAAGATGACAAACTTTAAATAAAGATTAAAATTAAATTAAATTTAAAAAGGATGCCATGTTGAGTGGTAGGTATTTAGTGGGATGATTTCTGGTGTCATTCCACAGGTACGTTTTGCACCATTGACAAAACTGGCTGAGGAGGAGGCAGGCGTGGGAAGGGCAAAGGCAGGGCCAGAGAGTCCAGGATTGCTGTGCTTGCCACTGGTGTCCAGAAGGAGGAGAGACACTCAAGAGAATGAGGAAAAAGGGATCGTAGACATCATACTGGAGCGGAGACCACACACCATTGAGAACTGGAAACAGCAGGACTAGACATTAGACAAGAGATGGTCAGAGGAGAGAAACCTGGAATTAATTCTCCAAACAAAGACTATATTCTATTACAGGCAGCTTAAGGCATTTCATGGGGGGGATGTTAAGTTCTTATTGATATGAAATTATGCCTGCTGTTGGCCTATCAATCATGAATGCTGAATCTGTTTGTACCCAATATATGAGTGTGTGTGTAAACACATAAACACATATACACATCTACACTCATGTAGATTTATGCTGTTTCATTTCTATGTAGACTGGCTTCTGCTTATCAGTCTTAAAAATTTGTTATTCATCAGCTCCTTCAAAGAGATGCCAAACCACAGGCATTACAGACTCTCCTTCTTCTTAAATATCTAATCTCCATCTATATCTTTAATTCTTTTTTAAACTTTAAATTTTTAAATATTTTATTTATTTATTTTTAGAGAGGGGAATAAAAGGAGAAAGAGGGAGACTCTATTACAGTTGTCCCAAGTTTTCCCCATTTGCCCCCCTCCACCCAGTACCCCATAACCCTCTGGCAATCCCCCTCTTAGTTCATGTTCGTGGATCATGCATATAAATTCTTTGGCTACTCCACTTCCTATACTGTTCTTAACCTCCCCCTGTCTATTCTGTACCTACCAATTTGTACTTCTTAATCCCTGAACCATTTTCTCCAATGTCCCTCCTACCCCTCCCAGTTGATAACCCTCCAAATGATCTCCATGTCTATGGTACTGTTTCTGTTCTGTTTGCTTAGTTTGTTTTTTAGAGTCAGTTGTTGATAGTCGTGAATTTATTGCCATTTTAATGTTCATAGTTTTGGTCTTGTTTTTCCTGAGTAAGTTCTTTTAACATTCCATGTATTAAGGGCTTGGTGATCATGAACTTCCTTGTGTGGGAAGCACTTTATCTGCCCTTCCATTCTAAATGACAGCTTTGCTGGATAGAGTAATCTTGGTTGTGGGTCCTTGCCTTTTATGACTTTGAATACTTCTTTCAGCCCTTTCTTACCTGCAAAGTTTCTTTTGAGAAATCAGCTGACAGTCTTTTGGGAACTCCTTTGTAGGCAACTCTGCTTTTTTTTGCTCTTTTTAAAATTCTCTCTTTGTCTTTAACCTTTGGCATTTTAATCATGATGTGTCTTGGTGCGGGCCTCTTTGTGTCCATTGTGTTTGGGACTCTCTGTGCTTCTTGGACTTGTATGTGTATTTCCTTCACCAAATTAGGGAAGTTTTCTTTCATTATTTTTTCAAATAAGTTTTCAATTTCTTGCTCTTTCCCTTCTCCTTCCAGCATCCCTATGATTTGGATGTTGATACATCTGAAGTTGTCCCAGAGGCTCTTCAGTCAATCCTCATTTTTTTGAATTCTTATGTCTTCTTTCTGTTCTGATTGAATGTTTTCTTCCTTATGTTCCAAATCATTTATTTGATTCTTGGCTTCATCCAGTCCACTGTTGATTGCCTGTACATTTTTCATTATTTCACTTAAGTAATCTTCATTTCTGCCTGGATCTTTTTTGTGCTGTTGGAGTACCCAGTGAACTCCTCGACCATCCTAATAACCAGTTTTTTGAACTCTGCATCTGATAGATTTCTTATCTCCATCCTGTTTAGCTCTTTTTCTGGAGTTTTGTTCTGTTCTTTCAATTGGGCCATATTTCTTTGTCTCCTCATTTTGGCAGTCTCCTGGTGTTTGTTTCTATGTATTAAGTAGAACAGCTGTGACTCCCTGTCTTAGTAGCATGGCTTATTGTAGAAAAGCACACTTGTAAGTTGGATGGGGTAGAGCCTTAGTTAATCACCAGGGCGGGGCAACCTGTGTGAACCAGGTTGATAGAGTCTCAGATATGGTGTCACTGCTCTGTGGCTCTGTGTTGGGGAGGGCTCCGAAAAGGTACAATGGCTACTGCCTGACCTCTGGATTTTTGTCCAGGAGGAAGCTGTCCTGTGGCACTTACCCTGATGCCAGACACTTCAGTTTCTCCCCATATGTCATTGGTGCTCTTCCAGCTACTGCCCCGTGTTGGAGCCCAGAGTAAGTGAGTCTGCATAAGTCCTAAGTTCATTGATGCCCTTTAAGAGGGTTCACCTGAGAATCCCACAGTTTCTTCTGCCACCTGAACCCGCACTGGTTTTTACAGCCAGAAGTTATGGGCACTTATCTTCCTGGCTCTGGAACCCTAGGTTGAGTGGTCTGGTCTGGGGCTGGGATCCCATGCTCCCAAGGTATCCCTCCCGATTTTTATCTACCACGTGTGGGTTTGGGACTGCCTGTTCCATTTCTCCGCATCTACGCCCCTCCTACCCATGTGGATGAATGTGACTTCCTTAATTCCTTGGTTGTCAGTCTTCCATACAGCTAGATTTTCTGATGGTTCTGGATTATATTTGTTTTGTAGTTTAGCTGTAATTTTTGCTGTGGTTGTGCAAAGAGGTAAGCCGTGTTTACCTATGCCTCCATCTTGACTGGAAGTCCCCAAAATCTATATCCTCAATTCTTTCTCATTCCTCCTATCAAGGGCTTTTTAAAGCTGTACCATCCAATATAGCAGCCACCAGCCACATGTGACTGCTGAGCAACTGAAATGTGGCTAGTCCAAATTAAAATGTACTGACAGTTTAAAATACACAACGAATTTCCAAGAACCAGTATGATAAAAGGAATGTAAAATATCTCAGCAATTTATATTATATTGTTAAAAACAATGTTGTAGTATTGATTATAGTATGGAAATCATAATATTGTGGATAACTGGAGTTTAATTAAAATAATTTCACCTGTTTCTTTTTATTCCTAAATGTGGCTACAAGAAAATTTACCATTAGATATGCAGCTTGCATTTGTAGCTCACATTATATTTCTATTGGACAGTACTTTTTAGGCTTTCTTACCTCTTCCTGTAAGGAAAAAATTGAGACTGCCCAGACTGAGTTCCCAGATGGCGTCCCTAGTCTTCATGTTGCTGTTCCATTGATTTATCTCTATCCTTTCATAGACAGTATCATGGCATCATTGCAAGCATACTGCTAGAATCAGACTATGTGCTTGGTTTCAAACTCTGACTTTGGAGCTTGCTGCCGGTCTAACTTTGGGCAAGTTACTGTATCTCTGTGCCTTAGTTTTCTCATATGTAAATAGGATTTCAATAGAAACTACTTCATAGGGTTAGTATCAGGATTAATTTAGTCAAAGCACTTCAAACTGCGTGTGGCTCAAAGAAAATAATTAATGTTAGTTACTTTATTTTTCCCTAAAATCTAACCTCTTAGGGGATTTGAGTGTCATATTGACATCCCCTTTTAGCAATTTCCTTCTCTTTCTCCCTCTCCTCTTTCCTCTATCTTTAAAAAGCTTCACCTATCCTAGCCTAAAAATGCTCTAAAATCTCCTTGACCTTGAGCTGACTTCTCTATTTGATCATCTTCTTTTGTACTTCCTCTCTTTAAAATCTGTTTTTCTTTAAGAATATGTGTCACGTACATTCTGGCTGTATGGTTCAGGATGGGGGCTGGGAGACAGAAAGGATCAAGCTCATTGTCATGGGGTGAGAGCAGGGAAACCAAACCCAAGGTCCGGGACAAAGATGACGTTGGAGGGAGGAGGAACAATCCTGACATCCAATGAGGAGTCAGCAGAGGGCAGAAAACTCTTCTAGGAATTGTGACAAGGGATGAGGAAGAGGAGAAAGCTTCTGGCAGAGGCTCATCCCTGAAGCACTGATGTATAGAACTAGGTATACAGTTTGAGAGTGACTTTGGCTCACCTGTAAGTGTGGAGGAAGTCACAAACATGCCAATTTGTCTATGTAATTACAAAAGCCTTGGCCTTTTCACATTTAGCTAACATCCTCAAGTTAGACTTCCATGTTATTTCATGTCTCCTCTTGTCATACAGAGGGCAAAGGAGCCTCTAAGCATTCTGGAACCTCAGCAGTCTAAGTTGGCAGAAAACCAGAGGAAGACTAACCTGGCAAGCAGAAGTGAATTTGTAGGAACTGCTCGGGTCTGGAATCTACTGAGGGAAGCTGCCTTGCTCGAATAATCAAGGGTCACAGAGAGCACGGGAAACTGAGACCTGCCCTGGCTAGGCATTTGAGGCGGAGCCAGAGATAAATCTGTAGTCCAGGCCATGCATTGAGGCTTGAGTGGCACTAGTAGGGAAGACCAACAAGAAGTAACCAGTGTGGAGAAGTCATCAGAGGGAGAATGTCCTTGAGCCAAATGAAGAAAGTGTTTTAATGAGGAAAGGGTGATCAGCCGGGTGGAAGTATGACAGGGACTCCGGATGGGTAGGTCCTTGTGGACCTGGCAAGAGCAGTTTTGGCAGTGATCAGAGTAAAAGCTTGGATGGAGCAGGTGTAAGAGAGAATGGAAGGAGAATTGGACACAGTGTGTATGAGGAACTCTTTCAGGGAGTTTTGCTGCAAAGAGAAGGAAAGAAATAGAGCAGCACCTAGAAGGATAATTAGAGTTAAGAGAAGGTTTTTAAAAATGTGACTGTACTGGAATGCTGATGGGGAAAATCTGGTGGTGTCAGATAGAGAGGAGGTGGTTGGAGTGACAAAGTTGAATAGGTGAGAAGAGATAGGACCTACTGTGCATATGCCGGGACTACCCTGTGCTCTGAGCACCAGGGGTTCCTTGACAGTAACGGGGAAGAAAGCAGAACATCTAGGTGCAGATGCAACAAGGTGAGTAGATGTGATGGTGAGGTTTTTCGAGTTCCCTTCTGACTCCTTTTATTTTTCTCTCAAAGAGGAAGCAGTCATTGACTAAGAGTGAGGATAAGGGAGGACATGTTGGAGATGTGAAGAGTGGTAATAAAGTATGAAATAGCTGCTTGGGAGAGCGGGAGGGAGAATGGACGGGAGAAATACAATGCAATTTATGGGCAGCGTTAAGAGCCCCATTGATTGCACGGTTTCATGGTGCTTATGTTCAAGGAACCCTTATTTTACTTAATAATGCCCCCAAAGCACAAGGGTAGCAATTAGGATACGCCAAAGACTAGCTGTAAAGTGTTAAATGAGAAGGTGAGTACAACACAATAAAGTATTTTGGGAGAGTGCGTGAGAGAGAAAATATATCTACATAGTTTTTATAACAGTATATTATTATAGTTGTTTTATTATTAGTTGTTAATCTCTTGCTGTTCTTAATTTATAAATTAAACTTTATCATAGGTATGTATGTACAGAAAAAACACATTTATGTAGGGTTCAGTACTATCTGTGGTTTTAGTCATCTGCTGAGGGCCATGGAAGTTATGCCCTGTGGATAAGGGGGGACTACTGTGCCCTTCCTTCCTTAGTTAGGATTGGCTCAGGTGACGGGCAGAAGACAGAGAGCCAGCACAGCCTCCGCTGCCGGAAGGGCCAGAGCAGTGTGCCTGCGCTTGCCTTTCAACCTTCCTCTCCGTTAGTATCATGCCACCCCTAATCCTGGCTGCCTCCAGACTGGATTCCTGGTTCCTCTGCTTGACCCTGTATTTCTTCTGTCATCTTCACAGCTTCCAGCTTTCTCTCTCTCTCTTTTTTTCTACCTGGTCTCACTCCTCTACCTATGCACATGTTCAATTCTCCCATCCTAAACCATGAAATTGCCCACAAACCTCTCCAGCTATTGCTTTCACTTGCATCTCCCTGCGTCCATTCAGAATTGTTCCATGGGGGAGGCTTATTTTTTTTTCTTTTAAATTTTTTTATGAGTGCAAAAAAACCCCACCAAAAAACAAAAACAAAACCCCAAAACCCCAACCCACTGGCTGTGGCTGTTTTGATCTAAATACTATTTTGGAGATAGGCCCAACTCCTCTCGTAGTGAGGGTGCCCGGGGAGGCTTAAAGTCAACGGCTTTAGCCTCTCTAACTTCCATCAGCCTCCCAATTCCATGCCACTTAAACATACCTCAAGTACAAAGAGTGAGTTTGTTGCATCACAAAGTTGTAAGGAAAGCTCATTTGCCCTTACTTATAACCAGATTGTATCCCTAATTCTTTCTAGAGAGAAAATTAGAAGCTGCTAATGACCTGTCTGTGGCTTAGGAATGTCCCCACAGGCCCACAGGGAGGCCAAGACTTTGGAGTCTCTAGATCTCGGATGTCTAGCACACGTCCCAGGGACCAGGACTCGTGGCACAATTGATGGGGTCCCTGGAAACGTCCCACTGATTTCTGAATTTTGTACAGTAAATGTTCCTAAGCTTTCCTGATGATAAGAATAATCTGGATCTTACTAAAAAACAAATCAAAAGCTTTGATACTTCTCTTGTACTTTGGG
Source organism: Tonatia bakeri (assembly GCA_004024845.1). Taxonomy (NCBI): domain Eukaryota; kingdom Metazoa; phylum Chordata; class Mammalia; order Chiroptera; family Phyllostomidae; genus Tonatia; species Tonatia bakeri. The sequence continues at coordinate 180,286 of PVIA01002066.1, read as the reverse complement.
TTCAGTAAATCTGGGGACAGGGCTCAGGAATCTTGCTTTCAACAAGTATCTCAAGTGGAATTTTGAGAATATCCTATAGCATTTTAGACAGTATCTGGTAAAATAAGTATTTGCTGAGTGGAATTTAATTTGCTTATTTCCATTATGTTACTTTGCTTCTCAGTGACATGTACTTGCCTATTTTCAGTGAACTTTATTTGTCTATTTGTTTTAAAGCGTGAACCACTATGGCTCTTTTATGTATGCTAGCCCTGAAAATTGTATCAACTTGAGCATTGAATATTGGAATTCAATACTCATTTTCATGTTAGAATTCATCTGTAGGTTTCTAGGTTGGCTGTATTCAAAGTCATTACCACCATCTGTAAGATCGCTTAACCTTGCTGGGGAAATTTCATTTTATTGATGTAAATGAAATATTTCATTATTTACTGACTATGAACTGTGTTTGAAATTTACCCTGGAAACATATGCTTTATTAAAGTCATAATATTAGATTTAACTGTTTAAGTCATTTTTATGGAGTTAATGTCACATTAATTCCAAAACCTAACAAAGTATTAAAACTCAAACACCACAGGGCTAATTTCTTCTATGAGCACAGATGAAGAATTCTTAAATAAAATACTAGCAAATCGAATGCAGCCTTATGTTAAAATAACAATATATAATTACCCAGTAACTTCTAGAAATTCAGAAAGGATGGTATAAGAGAGTATATTAGTCTAATCAATCATATTAATATTTGAAAGGAGAAAAGCAGATGCTGAAAGGAGTTGATAAAAATCAAGATATATTTCTTTTAAAGACTTTTACTAATCTTGGAATAAAAAGCTTCTTCCTTATCAGCATCTTGGGATGCCTATTTCAAACTAACAGCTTACAGCATATTTAATGTCCATTGCCTGAGGTGTCCAGTCAAAGTCAGAGTGAAAAAGAAGCATCTTCGCGGGGATCTCTCCTATTTAGCATTCTCCTGGGATGTTTAGCCGATGCCGTTAGATTTGAAAAAGAAATAGGAGGCCAGATTATCCTTTCATGGTGATGTGATTACTGACCCCTAGGAATCAACCAAAAAAAATTTTTTATATCATTAAGAGATTCATAAAAAAAATAAAAAATTTTCCTGTAAATTGATAACAACCAGGTAGAAAATATATTGTAATGATTTTGATCACAAAAATTAAACAAGTATAAAATATTTAATTTTAATTTAATTTAGGAACATAATTTTAATTAAAAACATAAGGAATATACAAAACTCATAAACTTTATCAAAGGAAAACATTATTTGACAGATAGAAAAGTATATTATGGGTTTTGATCAAAGGACTCAATATTAGAATGTCTGTTAACTCCAAATTAATTAACAAATTTGATGTAGGCTTCTTCAAATATTATTTGGAGCTTTGAGGGAGATTAGGACTAATGAATTTATTAAAAAGATCACATGGAAAAGTAAGTGGACACAGGTATCCAAGAAAATTTTGAGAAATAATGTGCGTGTGTGCCGTTAAGTATAGATCTGAAAGCATCTTTTAGAGTTATAGTACTTAAAGCAACAGGGTGCTGGTGAGGCACAAAGGAACAGGAAACCAGAATAGAATAGGAAGGTTGGGACAGACCCGAGTCAGGCAAATGATACCACATGATTGTGACACTTCAAATCTGTGTGTGTGAGCAGGCTTGCGAGTGGTTCTCTGTGAGGTCTTGCAGGCTGATGCAGAAATGTCCCCTCCTCTATCCCCTTCTTTCCACCTCTGGTTCAACCAACACGGCTCCACTTTTGTTAGCTTCTCATGTAAGATTTTGTTTGGAGAAAGCTTTTTACTGTTTTAAAAACCAGGGAGATAGAAGATATTTGATCAAGTGTTCAGGTATATGAAAAGGAGTAAAGTTAAAATTTTATAATACTAACAAATTTCAGATGAATTATGGACTCAATTTTTAAAAATGAACTCATCAAATAACTTAAAGAAGAGAATGAAGGTTAAGTATGATATGATCCTGAGGGTGGGAAAAGACTTCCTAAGTATACAAACAAAGTAAAAAATCACAAAAGAAAATACTGATAAGTTTTAACTATCTAAAAAATGGAAAAATCTGTATGTCAAAAAGCACTGAAGAGATATTTATAACTTGAGTGATAACCTAGATAAAAACATCTATAATATATTATTTTAGTATATGTGCTGCCATAGGGAGCACTATAATATATTATTTTAAATGGCTTAATAATCTAGTTAGGATATACTTATAATAAGGAAAAATTGAATAGTCCAGTAGAAAAAGGAACAGGCGATTTGCAAAACAAGAAATTCATGTGACCAATAAAAATAAAGAAATAGCACGACTTGTGTTTGGAAAAATGGAAATACAAATGGATTACATTTTATCTTTATCAACTTGACAATAATAAAGCCTGAGATATCAGAGATACTAGGAAATAAACTACCATTTTTGTTAAAGGTTGGAAGGGCAAGTGTAAATTGGTGAAACCATTCTGGAAAGCAATTTGGCAATGCATAACAAAAGGCTTAGATTTCTATATCTGTTAATATAACAATGTTACTTTTAAAAATGTAACTTATGGAAATAACCATGTCGTGCACAGAGGTACATGTGAAAAAGGAAATTTATTAAAGCATTGTGTACAATAAGAAAAAATTGGAAACAAACTATACATTTAGCAATAGGGGTTTAGTGAAATAAATTATAGTATATTCTTATAATGAAATACTCTATAATAAATAAAAATAATGCTATAAAAGAATATCCAATGCCAAAGAAATTTTCACAATCTGTATTTAAGTAGACATAGCAGTTTGTAGAAATATTAAGTATACTGTTATTCCTCCAATTTAAAAATGCATATATATACCTAGAAAAAAGACTGGATGAATGGATACTCAGATGTTCTTTTTGTCTAATTTTGAACATTAAGTTTTGGATGTTTCTTTTTCTTTTTTACTTACTTTTGGTATTTTTCTATGTTTTCCAAAATTTTTATCATAAGTGTTTTTCTATAGCTTTAACTATAAAAAATAAGCAATTTGGAAACTGGTTAGGTTTATCAATTGTTAGTTTTTAATTAATCTCATGATGATTTTGGATTGAAATTCAGTCTCTAGCCTTATTTCTTTACTTCACTGCACTTTATTTTTCTTGTCTACATTTTCTTCAGAAAGGGGAGGTGGCACTTTAATTTGCTGAGACGAATGTGGAGCAAACATTTCTGTCTGTGTTTACAACTTTGCGTTGCGGTATGCTTTTGGGAAAATAAAAAAAAAGGCTTTCATTTTTGTATTAGCTTCATAATTACTTTCTGTAATATTCTGCCATGATAGCAGAAAACTTGAAAATGTAATTAAAAATTCTCAAGCACAGCAGGAGTTTTCTCTGGAAAAGAGAACATTAAATATGAAACCCAATGACGGAGAGAAACTGGGGCTCGAAGGCTGCTTGTGAACCTTGACATCGGAGGGACAGGGAGTAGAACACCAAATTACTTCAAATATATGGTTATTAAAGCAAAAAGTTATCTTTTTTTGAGTCCTCACCTGAGGATATGCATATTGGTTTGAGAGAGAGAGAGAGAGAGAGAGAGAGAGAGAGAGAGAGAGAGATGTGAAAGAGAAACATCCTCTCATATGCGCCCTGACCAGGGATCAAACCCGCAACCTTTTGGTGTACAGGATGAAGCTCCAACTAACTGAGCCCCGTGGCCAGGGCAAACATATTTCTCTTTTTATCATCACCTTATTACTTGATAGGGCTATTGTATTTGTGATTTTTATACTATTTTTCCCTTGGGCAGTTAAATTCCCTGTTGTACTATCTCAGGAATCCAAGAGACAGGATTGAACAATGCTATACAATTGGGGGTTTATTTTCCTCAAGGCAGAAACTAGAGTTAGGATCCTGTCCTCACTAGTGGCTATGTACATTTGAGTGACAGTGCAGCTCATCCAACTTTCTCTACTTCAACCTTGTCTGGCCGATATGAAAGTGCTTCTTCCTTAGTTCCTGATAAAAACGTACCAGCACTGAATCTTTCCCTAAATCCTAGCCTGTCACTAATCTATTTTTGCAGAGATGTAGACCCTATTCTTCATGCTCCCTGATTTTAACTGGAATCTTTTCCCCAACCATGTCGACCACATAGGTTCATCGTGTTGCCACCCCTGGACTTCCCGTCACTGATAAGTGAACATACTGCTGTAGATTCCTTCGGTATCCATGCCAATGTCTAGTTCACTCTTTGCCTCTGAAATCTGTGGTGTGGACTGCTGACCGTCAGCTTCAGTGCTCACCCCAGGCTGAAGTGGCTCCCTTGCCTGTCTCAGTCTGACTCAGGGAGCATCACCTTCCCCGACAACCTACGTCCAGAGCTGAGTCTGACTGAATTATGGTCCCATTTTTCCCAGGATATGGAAATGTAGTTTAAAAAGGAACAGTTGGTAAAGCTGTAGAAAGACTTTTGTATCCTTTTCCTGAAAACAAATAATGTAATACTTTATTAGGTGTAATAGAGATTAAATAGGTCCGAGTAGTTTCACTTGACTTGGGAGTGGGGTTAGATTGACCTCATGGTCTCTGGGATAGATTCAGGTCTCACTATCTTAGTTCCTTCAGAGGGGGCACAGGGGGAAGTACCTCCTTTATAGACAATTTTACTTCATAAAATAAAAAAATGTGACAGTTAAATAACTGTTTCAGATCAAGTCTGCCTATTTCCATAGACAAATAAATAATATCAGAGACATATTTATTACACAAATTTATCCTCATATTTTATTTAGTTAGAGGCATTTGTAACCCGAAGAAAGAAATTGCTAGCTTGAAATATTCATAAAATAACAAACAAATACCCTTGGGCAAAGAGTCTACCCACATAAATTGATTTCTAAATAAAGATTCAATTTAGATTTGAAAGTCTTGTCTGCACCCAGAGGTATCTATTACATCTGTAATTTCCATGTGGGGTTCTGGTGTCTGGTTCTGCTGTCATCAGCTTCTTATTAGTTACTTTCACATGGAAGAAGCAAAGTTGTCAATTAGCACAATTTTTAATGAACACGTGTTGGACATCGCTGCCACCACATATCACCTTTTCCATATTGATCCGGTCTTCATCAGCCTTTTTATTTTGACTGTTTGGAATCATCTACTTAGATTTGGGTTATGATACCCCTGAGATAAAATTAAAAAATTGGGAAATCTTTTTTCTTTTTCTATTTATTGGGAAATGTGATAACTGTAGATACTGGTTATATAAAAGTTAAAAAAAAGCACAGGTATTATTGGATGTTACTTTTTGTTTTGTAGTTAGCCCTCCATACCACTGAGAGTGCCAGTGAGGCTGGGAGCATGCTCAGAAGAACTGCCTCAGGAGTAAGGGCTTCAGCTTTTAGTCCCTCCTCTCCTGGCAGGTCCTCTTGTGAAGAGCCACTGAGATTGTGCTGCATGTATCAGCCTTTTTGTAACAGCAATGCATTTGTGTGGGACACGTTTTCTTTTTCACCTCTCTGGCTTCTTCAGGAATAAGAGTGATATCCTCATAGACATCTATGTTAGTTATTTTCCTCTGACCTCAGCCCTGAAAGAGTGGAACTAAATGTTTTTCTTATTTGCAGTCATATATTTCCAATGCATTAACATACCTCAGAAGTGCAGCTGTTGTCCTTTGCACAAACCTGTGACCCCACCTGGCCTTTTTCCTGACTTCCACAAAAGAATGAATCACACTTAGCATGTCCTGAGTTTTGTAATTTTGTGGAAGGTGGGCAGCGTTTCTGGCAGAAGTCATATTTTAGGGCATGTCATTCGGGAGATTCTCATCACACTGCCTCCTCCTGAGTGTTTCTTTTGCTTGTTGCATTGCCACCCAGGCTCTCTTTCTGCCCTTTACTGCTCAGTCACTGCTTTGTTCCCACCCCGTTCTATTTATGCATCTATCACTCAGTGATAAATGACACTCAGTAACACTCAGTAACAATGAGCTTGAAGGCAGAGATGTTTCCTTTAGATTTGTCTGTCCATCCCCAAAAGAGTAATCATTACATAATAGTGAGCTCCCAATAAATTATTGAAGAACAAATAAATGAACAAGAGCTATGACTAATTATGAAAATTTTCTCATTTAACTTTGTGAGGGAGCATGAAGTTTATTTTTTGGCTTTATTCCCTTGTTTAATCTGTTATTACCAATATATGTGGTAGTAAAGTGAAACGGAAAAATGAAACAGTTAAAAAAAATTAAAATAACAAATCTGTTACTTTAATTTGGTGGGAGAGAATTCATTCATTCACCCATTCATTTGGTTAGTGAGTTGATTTCTGAGAACCTGTTGTATACCGATAAAAACTCTTCTGGACCACACTTTAGTTAGGTTCCTCTGAGCCCTCTTCTCCACTAGGCCTCAACCTTGGTGCCTGTTCTGTCTTGGGTTTGCCCAGTCCATTCTCAGCAAAGAATCCTGCTCAGTCAGTCCCCTCCCCACCGCCCCCACCCCCATACCCTTGATACTTGCTCACCCTGGGCTGCTTTCAGCAAGAATCTGTTATGTCAGCGGAGCAAGCATCCCCTCACTCTCCATCTATTGTCCCCCACGTCCAACAAGCTCACTGGCTGCAAATCCCTAGCTGTCTCTGCCGTATTCGGAGTTAAACTTCATCTCTCATTCCTATTGCAATACTCCTATTTTTGAGTCAGAAGTCCTCTTTACTGTTTTAACAAATGTCAGATTATTTTTTTCTATAACAGTATCAGGCATGGAACTTAAATTCCAACTGGTATAGAGGGAAAATAAGCAAAAACCAAACCAAACCAAACCCGAAGCTCCCACATAAAACAAATTCTCCCTAAATCCCCCGTACACCACAAACACAAACAAAACAATGTGAGAACATAAATATGTTCAGGCTTCCCCTTAGGTGGATAGAGGGCTTTTTTTAGGTTGAACCGTCAGAGAGGGCCACTCCAGGGAGCAGAGCTGTCAGTTGAGAGCTGAAAAGAAAAATCCGTGCAGGTGAGTGAAAGGGCACTGTAGGCAGAGGGCAAGGCTGGTGCAGCCGCGGGAGGATGGGCCCAGTGGACCGAGTTTTAGGAACACACTGCAATGTAGTGGCCGAGGGGCAGTGGCACAAGGGTGAAGCCAGGAAGTGAATAAAGGGCTAGGTTGTGATGTACTTTGTGAGGTGGGTGAAGAGTTGGAGTTCATTTCATGTAGAACTGGTACCCTGGTTTACCATGTTTTGATGGCTGAGTTTTTCGCATTGCCCTGCTGTTGTCAGCAGATCTGAGAAACTGTCAACTTTCTATTCTTATTCTTACCGAGGCTTCCCTCTGTCTGGATTTATTGTTTTGCATAAGATGACTCAAAAGTAGGGAATGATTTTTGTTTGAGGATATTGCTGTTTTTTTTTTTTTCTTTCTGTTTTCTTTAATGCTCTGAGGTAGTTTTTAAAAATTCTTGAAAATAGCCAGCATGCAGTTTGTGCTTGGTTGCTCTTAATTACTTTTTACACCATCACCAGCTCTCTGGGACTCTTTACCTCCTGAAGTCTCTTCATCATATTAAAGAAAAGATGGATGTGCTTAATTGTTTTGTTTTTGCTTGGATAGTCCTTGCTGATAGGAGAAAATGTTGGCTGTTTTAAATCATCCTCACTAAGTTTCCCAACCTGGTCATTTGAAAAAATTACTAAAAACTTTATTAAGTCAATTTTCTCATGTTCTTTATTTTTCTTAATTATTATTCAAAAAACTGCCTGCCTGCTGTGTTCTCTTTCAAAGAACCTACCTATTTAAGCCTGTGATGCTGTATCATTTGATAATATTACTTCCAAAGATTTTTCAGAATCCTCATGACACACATTTTTTTATACTGTAATTTACCATCACAGTATATTTTTGTGAAACATGGTGATTCTGAATCATAGGATGGGCATGTGTGTGTTTAAGAAATTGCCAAACAGCTTTCCGAAGCAGGAACAAAGCATTTTCATCCATCAGCCATACCTGGAAGTTTTAGAAACTCCATGGCCTCATTCAAGGACAGGTTACAAAGCTGCCTGGGCGTTAAGCTTTAGGTGGTGCTTTTTGTATGATGAGGATAAGTGCTCCTGAACTTTTAAAAAATCATTCCTTTTTTCTACTCTTTTAAATTATATAGTCAGGGAAACTAAGAATGAACTTCAGTCTACTCTTACATAAAGGGTTGGAAGAGGGGCAAGGGAAATGTCATTCTCTGTGGCTCCAGAATATCTCGATGATTCCTTCCAAATTAGAAAGGAAGAATTAAATTCATGTTTGATTTACTGTGATTCTTTCCCTCTGGGACTCTGTCATGCATGGGAATAGGGTTGGAAGAAGATTCGAAGCAATTATTTTGAGAACTACCATAGATGCCAAACTTCAGTCATCATTGTATTAAAGGCTGCAAGGACTCTGGGAGGTTGATTTAAAAGTCGCCTGCATTTACAGATGAGGGAAACAAAACCCAGAGAAGAAAGTAACTTGTCAAGGTCATTCTTCTGCTTAGTTATACCCACCCAAGGCTAGAACTCAAATTCTGACCTGTCTGTTTGGTGCTAGTTTTGATTTTGCTTAAGAATATCCATGACCAGTTCTCTGAATATGCCTGGATACTTCCGAACACATTTCTTTCTAAAAAATGTGTTTTCGTTCAGAGTTACAGGTGGTGAAATATATAAATTGTTCAAATAGATTCTTTAAAATTGTTGTAAAATGAAAAGACACTTTAAAATAGTTTCATGAAGTAATTGGGAGTGAAAGTTTTTGAATTTTTTCCCCTCTTCAAACTATGTGATGTTATTATGCGGTTGCCATGGGAGAGCGCACGTTAACTGCAGAAAACCTAAAACAGATCTTGGATGTTAAGCAGGTACGATTAAGTCACAGAGTTTGGTTCTTGTAAAACAAAATAGAACATCCATTTGAAGCACCGACTCTGTGCTGGAAAATTGCTGCTTGTGTTCCTTCCATGCATCTGGGAGATTTAAACAACTTCATTGGTCTATTCAGATGCAAGAGTACTTTTCCAATGTCCTTATTTGTTGGAGTCTTAAAAGTGGTTCTTCCAAGAAGTCTTAAAAGCAATTCTTTAGGCTACAACTTTTCAAACACTATTTACTTTCATATCAAGAAAGCCACTTGTGGTCTCTGAATAAACAAATGCCATTTGATTTTATCACACTGCTGGCTGTGTGGCTTGAGTGTGCTCTAACCACAGAATCAGGAAGTGGATCACAAGTGCTTTTTTCCAAGAGCTCATAGGCATTGAAATAAAACCAAGAAATACCTTCATGCTCCAAATAGTTTTCAATAGTTCATCTTATTCTGAGCAGTTCTAGAAGTTAAAGCATGAACCATTATCTTATTGTAGAGTGAAGTCCTGTGTAATCTTACTTACGTTCAACTATCCATTCAACTTCAGTTTCATTCAACTATCTGGATCTTTGTTCTTTTCAAAACATTTAATAAGGGAAACTAGTTTTTCCCTGCAGAATCTTCTATAGTTCCATCAGGACAGAGTGCCTTTGCTCTGGAGGGACAGTGCATTGGCCTTCACCATGGTATGGACATTCCTCTCCAATGCAAAAGAATAAGCATTTTATACACATTTAATGAATAAATAAGTCAAGCTGAATTTTATCTTGCATGGATAAACATGAATACCTACATTAATTAGTAATTTTATTAAGACCAGCATAAATCTGGGTCATGTTTTCAACAGGTCAGTCTAGACCAGGAGTGTGTAAGTAAACCTTTTCGGTAAAGGGCTGGAGAGTAAATAATTCTGGCTCTGCTCACCATGTGGTCTCTGTCACAAGTACTCATCTCTGTTGTCATGTAAAGGCAGCCATGGACAATATATAAACAATGGATGTGGCCGTGTTCCAACAGAACTTTATTTACAAAAACAGGCAGCACACCCACAGGCTAGTTTGCTGATACAATGTAGCTGCTCAAGATTGTTTTATATCTGAAAACAGTTATAGATGAAGGACACAAGCACCAAAAGTCATCTGGGCTTTTATTTTGGTATTTTTCTTCTTTTGTCCATGGAGTCAAGACCTGTCTACTTTACATTTCTACCTAGAGATAGTGTTGCAAAAGGCTCTTTATTTTTGTTAAGGAAAGCATGAAACTTTAAAGGTAATATGCTTCTGTCTACGCAACATTCTTTAGAGGTTACCATACCACCTAGGATTAATAAATGCTAAATAATAATCATTTTTCATTGCACCGCCATCCCCTTCACGGTGCCTCCTCTGGCACCCCAAGAGGTGTTAACCTGTAGCTTTTACAATGTTCCATTACACATTGGCAGCAGCACCTTGCTGATTAAATCACACTCCAGAGAGAGAGTTAACTGTGAGGTTGTAAGTATTCCTGACAGGTTGTTCTTGCACGGGTTTGGTTTCTCTCGTCTTAAAGATTAAAAAGCTTGTCACAGCTGGTAAAAAATGAAGTTACAGGTAAAACCACCAAGCATCCACATCTCACAAAAAGCACTTCCCTAAAAGACAGAATTCAGATGAGGGGTGCAGACAGGAAGTCAGATACAAGTGAGCAGGGATGATCAGGCCCTTCTCCGTAGTCCTGGGTGGAATAACGGCAAATCCTCTGATGGGTGTTTGTGCAGGGGGAGTGTCATCTAATATGGGTAAAGTTTTCTTTTGTGATTAATCAAAGAATTTCTCATTTATAACTAGTAGCCCTATTTTTTATATTTGCTCTGAAGATATGCTTTTTTTTTTAAACCATGAATCTATTTTTTCTTTCCCATTGTCCTTAGTGCAATGGTTCTAAAATTGTCTTTTTGCTCTCCTTTCAGATTCTTTGCTTAAACTGGACTTGTGCCCGAAGCAGTGGGAGATGCTGTCCTATAAAGCCAGAATATTTTATAAGTACTGGCAGTGAAAGTTTATTACTTCATTCCCAAAACAGCACAGAGAGCCACTGTAGAGGTCTAGGGGGGTGGAGGGCCTCCCGAACCATGCATCTGGGAGAAATGCTGACTGTCATGGTGCTGAGTCAGTCCCGGGCTGCAGCGCCTTTGCGGCTTCGTGCTGTGGGTGACGATGAGCAGAATGGGCAGTGGGGATTTGGTGCAGTAAGTCATGAGGAGATACACCTGTCAATCAGGCAAGACCTGGGCCAATCAGGAAAACTCCATGGTTTGAATTCAGCTAGGTGATTTCGACATCTTGATAAGCAATAATCAATTAGTGTGGCTGGTAGAGCCATTTAATTTCAGTATATGATAAGGTGTATAAGTCCTGGGGAAAAGCATATGTGGCTGTGTTTCTGCCACCCAAAGGCAGCCATTGTGAAGAGTTTATTGTATTTGCTTCAAGTCCTTCTGTAAATGAAAGGGAGGTAACATTTAAGATCAAGGTGAAGATCTTTATTTCCCTTCCCTCATTCCTTTTCCCACTCTCACTCCAAAGGTAACCACTATAATTTAGTGGGTGCGTCTGACAGGGTCCTAGTAGGAAATAGATGTTTGAAGATGCATAATTACTGGAGTGTGCAATAGAAGGCCATTCACACAGGTGTGGGCAGAGTGTAGGGAGATCACAATGAGTACCAGGGTGTCAAATACCCCTAGGCCTGAAGGGGAGGCAGATGGGAACAGTTACTAGGGAAGGAGAGAATTGTGGATCAGTGGCCTTGATGGTGTACAGCAGGGGTAAGCAAATTTTTCTGTAAAGGCCAAATAATAAACCATTTAGGTTTTGTGGGCCACATACAGTTTCTGTCATATAGATATATTTAAAATTTTCCAAACTTTAGAAAGCGTAAAAACCATTTTAGCTTATGGGATGTATAAAAACAGGTGACTTCTACTATATACTATAAGTTATATGTGTTTTAAATGTTTTGCATGATTTATATTACACTCTAGATCTTTTCTAATGCTGTATAACAAACTATCATGAACTTAATGGCTTAGGAAACCACGCATTTTTGATGACTTATGCAGGAGCTGCGTATCTCGGTTAGTGTGTTGTACTGCCTTGGCTTTAATGGTGGACATCACGTAGAAGTTGTTTTGTCTGTAGGGCTTTCCAATGGTCCTCAGATTCTACCCAACGGGTAACAATTTACTGTCCCCAGCCACAGGCTGAATTTAGCTCCTGTCATGAGTGAATGGGTTGCATCATATGAGGAAGAGATCTCCTAATCAAATGGGTACCACTAACTGACTTAAAACACTGTAATATGATCCTTGTCCTGGGTGACTTACAGCCAGGCATGTAGTTGTTATAATTGTGATCTGAACGTGACGACAGATCAATAAAATAATAAAAAAATATTAAAAAAAAAGAATTACAGAGAAGCTAGAATTGGAATGTGTTCCCTTTGGTGTGGAGGACGGGGTGCCTATACATCAGTGAGGATACATTGACTGAGCCTGGATTAAACAGAGGACATCTTTGCCCCATAGAGCAGGAAGTTCAGAGGAAGGGTGTCTTCAGGATAGATTCACTGAACAGCTTGAGCGTGCCCTCAAGGACCCAGCTACTTTCTCTCCATCCTTATGTTGGTTTTTCCTCAAGTTTCAGCAAAATGCCTGGAGTAGTTCCAGGTATCATGTTCAGACAGAAAAACTTCAGACATAAGAGACTGCTTCCCTTGTAGGAGAAAAGAAACTTTCTCCAGAGCACCCTGCTCCCCAGGAGCATGCTTTTTATGTCTCACTGGTCAGAATTGAGTTGTATGCCAATTTCTGAACCAAGGACTGCCAAAGGGAATGATATCACCATTAGACCCATAAGGTTTATTTCTGGAACTTGGGTCAATCCCCCCCGAGGCACATGGCTGCTCGGGGGAGGGGTGGGTATCTGAACAAAATCAGCCTTGTTAGGAAAAAACAGGGGGTGGGGAGAGTGAGGACGGGAGGCCAATAACTTGTTTCCACTGCATCCTGACAGTCTACGCCCTTTCAAATAAGATTAAAAGGTATCGACAGCTCCATTGCATGCAGTTTCTCTAAAACCATGTAAAACTGAGGTGCAGTCATACAGGTAATGTAAATTTATGTCTTCAAGTCATTTAATTAACCAGTTTTTCACTTTAATTTTGCAGGTTTCTTTTCATATTTGCGAGTCAATAAATCTTTCATCACTTCTCAAATATTTCAAAGGCCCTTGTAAAGTTGGTAGACCCTGGGCCCCAGTACTGTGGGGCTACTTTCTAGCTGGAAGTAGAATAAAGCCAGGACTCTTGTCACCTGTAGGTCAAATATGTGGTTGTCCCTCCACAGCACGACTTCACATCCATGTGGAAGGGCTATTTGTCCAGAGGACCAGAGCTGTTATTGCCCAGTTCAGGATAAAGCTCCAAATACAAAATTCTTGAGATAACACTTCAGGTTTCCCTGAAACTATATCAGCAGCTTTTAAAAGTGGGAAGATGAGAGCAAGGGACATGGGTACCACAGAGCAGGCAAGCAGAAACCCCAATTCTCTTGGGCAGTTATGCTGTAGTGGTTGGTCTTGTGTCAAATATACTATATTCCTTAATTCTGTAAATATTGACTAATTGTTGAGAAATATTAGTATGTATTAGAGCACTGCTATATAGCAGCATACCTTGAAAAACATGGAGATTTAAAAAAAAACCATGTAATCGAATGTTCTTTTATCTAAAGAGACTGTCATTTGAAAGGGAAGGAGGGAAGTGGCAGTGACATTATAGTCATGAATTTAGAATATCAGGGTGTGACCCCCTGGCTGGTAGCTAAGTTGGTTAGAGCATTGTTTGGAGATGCTAAGGTTGCTGGTTCGATCCCTGGTCAAGGCACATACGGGAATCAAGCAATGAATGCATAAATAAGTGGAGCAACAAATCGATGTTTCTTTTTCTTTCTCCCTTCTCTCTCTCTAAATCAATGAATAATATTTATTTACTTTCTTTATTTTATTTTTTATGAAATACTTTTGAATTTTATTGTTGTTAAGTGCAGTTTTCTGCCTTTTCCCTGAACCTCTCCCCACCACCCTAGCCATCCCTGCCTCCCTCTCCTGTTTCCACCCCGCCTTGTTTTTGTCTGTGTGTTCCTTATAGTTGTTCCTTCAATGAATAATATTAAAAAAAATAAGGGTACAATTTGAATATTTAATGTCCAAAATAAATTAAATTAAAGCTTTTTGATATAAGCCTGTGTTTATAGTTTTTGCTTACTGCTCTTAGAACCTTCTACTTGTGAAGAGCAGGACTAAAAAAATAGCATTAACCCGGTCCAGGTAGGGTAAAGTATGTAAAACAAAGTGGAGTCACTCATGTCAACTCAAATGGCTATCAGTCAGCCATGACAATTGGTTCAAGAGGGAAACTACCTAAGTCATACTAGATGCATCTGGCAAGGGGACACACCCAAGATATCTGCACACATGATTAGAATAGCCCGGTTTGCAGAATGGGACCACCCGTAGGTAGTCTCCTGGGCAAATTCCCCACTTGGAGTCCAGGTGCTAAGACATTTACTGAAAAGATGCAGTAGGGTGGAGTCCACCACTTTCAAGGTATAACAGAGGCAGGCTTCAGACCACTGCCGAGTCAGCTGAACTCCACACACCAGAGTGTTGCTCCACACCATGCTGATCTCCCTTGGCATCGGCCACTAGAGGCTCTGCCCTGCTGGACTGAGGACTTCACCTGCTCTGCTGCCCACCTGGCTCTGGAGATCCTTCCTTGCAAGATGCTGACAGCTCCCTTGCCCACTGTGCTGTCTCCCAGACCTACAGACTGAGACCCTGGGACTCAGCTTTTTATCTCCCATTGATGGTTGTTTATATGTTATATTTCTCTTAGATTATTAGAGTGTGAGCAGGATATTAATGTGTGTGATAATCTACTTTGAGTGAACCTGCATTCAATAAAAGCTGAGTGAACAGCATCATTACTTTGTGTGACTCTTGTCTATTCTTTGGTGCGGGGCCACCCAGCAGGCAGCTAGCCGAGCAGTTGCCCAGCTGACTTGTAGGAAAGACTACATCTAGACATATATGCTTGTGACTCTACTTTGTAAAATAGCTACCTTTAGACACACCTATCTCTCCCTCACTAATCTGTAAACTCTTTGAGGGGAAGGATTATGCCCTTTTTATCTCTGATTTCCGTGGTGCCTAGAATAGTCCCCCGCACAGAGATATCATTAAGACTATGTTAAGTGCATGTAAACTGATCTGACACCTGGCTTCCAAACCAAACCCAAACAAAACAACATAAAGAAACCTACTGCTTTTCATTACTCCCTCTGTACACATTTCTTAGGAATCCAAACTGACATTACAGAGCGCTTGGCTTTATTCTTAACTCACTAGCTGTTATCGTTTGAACACGTTGGTTTTTCTCTCCCAGACCAGAGCTTTTAAGATCCATAAGGTGAACACTGTTGTTGAGTGTAAAGACAAGGAAGTCTCACAAAGTGAGTTCGAGTGGAAGACCCTCTCCTTGCCCCAAGCTGCGGTGCCAGGCGGTTCTCCCTGCCTTCATCTGGGCTTTGTATGTAAAAATTGTTACAGCAGTTTGCTTCCATGCTGGGCTAGAATCAATTTAAAGCAGATTTTACATATTTATTTGAAAACGGCCTGTAATGTATTTTAGAGTCAGTATTGATTTCACTTGTCTTTGTGATTATATCTCTGTCTGGTGTTTTCGTTATGTTGCAATTGCACAGTAAAGTAATAGACTCTGAGATTCTATCAGTGCCTACTCTTTTTATGTTGCAATTGCTTGATAATAATGTGATTGTATCTCTGCCTGATGTTTTAATACTCCTGTCTTCCAGATTGCTCTTACCGGGGAGGTATTTACCCCAGTGGTTTGCTGCACCTTAATAAAAATAAACAAAGCAGGAAAACATGTGGTTGCACAGAGTTCTTAATGTGACACTTGCCTGGACTGACACAGTGGCTCAGATACCACATGTTTCAGTTACCTATTGCCACATATCAAACCCCCCCAAAATTTAGTAGCATCGGACAACAGCTATTTTATTATTCTCATGGATTTTATCGATCAGGGATTTATACAGGGCGGAGTGAGGATTGCTTGTATCTGTCTACTCCATGAGGCCTGGTGCCTCTGCTAGGAGGACTCAGACGACTGGGGGTGACATTAACAGCTGAGTGCTACGTTACCTGTAGGCTTCTTCAATCCCATGTTTGACCCACGGCCTGGGATGAACTAAAAACTGGGTTCTGCTGGGTCTGTGTACTGGCAGGCCGGCCACGTGGCTTCCTGTGGCGTGGGTCCCCTCCCAGCACGGCAGCCTTAGGGTAGTTGCACCGATTTCTATGTAGTCAGATGGACACAGAACGTTAGAGTTGAAAGGAACTTTAGAGATTAGTGATTCCACAATATGCAGATAGGAAACCGGAGTAGGGAACCAAATGTAAGATCACAATCAGTCTAGGAAGAGAAAAAGAATACTGGTTTTCTTTTATCCATGTCACCTTAAATATGTGAAACATACCTTCTGTGGGTTTCAGTTAAGGCTTAAATTGTGTCTGTCTGATTTATCAGTCAGCTTAGGCTGTTGTGCTTTATTTACAAATTACCCCCAAATCTCCATGATTTACAACCCAGGTTTATTTCTTGCTTATGCTACAGGTCCACAGTGGGTCAAGTGTGGCTCTCCTTGATGATCTTGGACCAGGCCACAGAGCAGACCTGATTTGGAACATTGGTGGCTGATTGCAGAGGTAGAAACTTCAAGGTGAAGTGAATACTGGCTCTAAAGGCTTCAGCTTGGAAATCACAGGCTATGACTGATATCAAAGGAATGAAAAGTAATATCTTTCCTGGGGGAAAAAGGGCTTGCTTGCAGGGAGGGCAGCATGTATTTTGAATGAGAACACAGTCCCTCACAGTGATGGGGCAAAGGTCCTTGGCGAGTGCAGAACTCCAATGAGTGCAACCTGTTCTTGATCCACTGGTGGCCTACCCATCCATCAGTCAGCAGTGGAACTGAGGCTGCCGTTCAGGTAGCTCAAAACCCAGCCCACTGTTCCTTTTTCCAGAATGATTCATCGACACTTTCCCTTTTTACCACTCAACAAAGCATTCATTTTAAAATTGTCAATCAACACAGTCCCTTTGCCAGATATAAGGACTATTTTTCTAAGGAGGAACTCCCATCTTTTTTCAAGAGTTGGTCTGAACAGATATTGCAGCTTTCAGTTTGATTGATAATTTTACACTCCATGCTCCAAAGCCTTGCCACATGTATCTTAAATCAGCCATTTCAACCTTATGTGTTTTATCTGTGAAGAGGAGACTTTCATCCCAGCCATTTTTTTTTCTGACAGAATTTGTCCTTAAAAATATGTAAATTCCATTACTAGCTATATAACTTTCCCATAATTTCCTTATTCATCTCTAAATTATGCTTAGAGGAGGCAAGATGGATGATATATGTTTTTCAATGTTTTATGGAAGAGTTAGATGCAGACAGTTTATAAGCCATTCCTCTGAAACTCTTCTTTTACAATGAATAAGGTCATCAAAACTTAAGGAAACTCACTCTATGTAGAAGCCGATCTGCAGAATCAATTGGCTTGTTTGCCAGACTAAAAGAACTGGGATGTTTCTATCCCCAAAGCTTTTTTAAAAAAATACTTTATTTATTTATGTTTAGAGAGACAGGAGGGGAGGGAGAAAGGGAGGAAGAGCAGGAGAGAAACATCAATGTGTGATTGCCTCTCATGCAAACCCTACTGGGAGGACACCTGGCCCGCCCCCCAGGCATGGGCCCTGATTGGGAATCAAACCTGTGACTCTTTGGTTCACAGGCTTGTGTTCAATCCACTGAGCTACACCAGCCAGGGTTTTGCTTTTTTTTTCTTTTGGTAACCTTTCATGTAGTGTCACCAGTTCCTCCCAGATTTAATGTACTTTCGACAGCAGGTTTTTGAAACATCCTCCACTCTGTTCTTACTTTAGCTTCTTTAGCTTTTGTAGAATTTTATGGATGGAATTGACAAGCCCTTTCAGAGAGAAGGTGAATTAAGATCTGTTTGTCTTTAGCTATGGATTGGACAGGTTGCAACACAGTTGTTATGTCACTAGCCTGGCAGCGACCTTCGTGTAGGGATTTTTGTACGTTTTACAGAGCAAACATAAATCCAATGAGCCTTAGTCATGGCTGAAAGCCAAACTGAGAAAACCTTTGAAATCTAGATTAAAAAACCATTGCAGCATTCATTTCATATAGGTCAATGATTTATAAAAGGGAGAGCTATTAGCTT
The DNA here is from genome assembly GCA_004024845.1 of Tonatia bakeri. Taxonomy (NCBI): domain Eukaryota; kingdom Metazoa; phylum Chordata; class Mammalia; order Chiroptera; family Phyllostomidae; genus Tonatia; species Tonatia bakeri. The sequence goes on along the minus strand of PVIA01002066.1, from coordinate 161,995 downwards.
CAAATAGCCCAGCTCTCTGTCCACTTTGGCCACAAGAAAAAGGCAAGTTCTTCAGAAAATGCCATTATTGTCTCAAGGTAAAATGCAAGGGATAAAATAACAAAATATTTTCTGGTGGAAAAATAATAACAAGGTCCTTATTGACCCATTTGATCATTAGCTTCTGTCTCAGTTCACACTTCGAAATGTTTCCTCAAATGATTATGCATTTGACTTGTGGGTATAGATGTGAAGTAATAGCCTAAGCTTTTAGAGTAAGCAAAATCTATGGCAGTAGCACGTTATCATACAATAACATTAATAAGAGATGTTAGCTGGCTAATTAACAATGCACTGAAATAGTCTAGGGCCAAGTTCTCATGTGCCCAGAAGAAATAAGTCTGCAGGGGCCTAGGAAACCATCACTATAACCATTTTCCTAAATCCTTGCAGGAAAAGGAACACCGAAGTATGCCACTGGTATTATCCAGAGTTCGTATTTATAAAAAATATTCTAGGAGACAAATATAAATGTTTGAATACTGTAGGAAATATGAATCTGATTATAAATTAGTGGGCATTTTTAGAATCTCACTGGCGTGTGTGAGAATGAATTTTAGATTTGATCTAAGATCTGTAGGGTTAATTTTCTTCTGTTTTATATGGTCTATAGGAAGAAAAATGGTAACAACTCCAATTCTTCCTTTGTGTTTGGGAATGACTGGTCTTTGGGCATGGAGACCGTTGTCTTTCTGTTTTGTATGTTCTTCACTCCATCTGCACTCAGCATATATACCTGAACCATTAGGTATAGAATATTCAGATGGAGAAACTGGGGTACATAGCAATAGGTGGCTTGCCTAGCATCGTGTAACTCCAGTGAGTGGTGAGCAGAAATTTAAATCCAGGTAGTATGGCTCCAGAATCAATGTTCTTAATATTCCTTCACCTTCAGTTACTTTATGGACGGAGTGCGGACACAATCTAATTTATACTATGAGGGGTCATGCTAGGTTTTTGGCGGAAAGAAGAGAGGAAGGTGCAGAAATGATGACATCCATTAGAACAGTGTTTCTCAAAGTGTGATCCCTCAACTGCTACTGTGACTGTTTGTTACCAGTCTACGACAAAGCAAGGACAGAGAGGAAGCATTTAGGAACTCATAGCACATTTGACCTTGTTTCAAGATCAGATTGCATGTTCATTTTTTGGGTAATTTGTTTTTACAGTATCTTACAAAAATATTGGTTCATAAAGTATTGAGAATTAAACACAAAGCAAAACAAAACAAAAAAGAAAACAAATGTCCCTTCATAACAGATAGCTTGAGAAACTCCAGGTAGAAGATTAAGGTAGTCATCCAGGCTTGTGTTTGTTCAGAATGACGAGAACTAGGTGGCGCTTGTGGAAACAGAAAGAAATCAATAGATTTAGTAGAAAATGTAAGGGTGGGCCAGTCCTGCTTAAGACAATCTTGCAGAAATTAAGAGGGAGGAGAGGAAGGAGGATTACTAAGCAAGTTTTTGAAAAGTGTTCAAAGATGCTCCCTTCTTCTCATTTAGCCAAAGCCTGCATGCTTTTAGCAGTATTAGTTTTAAGGAAAAAAATCACAAAGGAATACAATTGTACTTGAAATGCAGGAAGTGGGAGCTTAAAGGAGACGCTTGGTGATGTTCAGGGTCAGTGCAATGTTTGTTTATAATTTTAAAGAGATGAGCTCCTCCCGGTTGCCTGGGACTTTCCCAGTTTTCCCTCTGGAAGTCCCACATCCTGAAAGTCCCTTCAAGTCCCAGTCAAACCAGGGTGGTCACCCTCTATGTTACACTGTAAACGTTACACTAGTGGCACTGTTGTCTGTGACATCATTTTCCCCTTTGCCACCAGCCTATCTGGCGAGGTTGGGAGTAAAGGCATGTGGGGGTATGATGTAGATTCCCCGACAAAATAGAGGAGTTGAAGCCTCTTGGGAGAGATTTCAAAAGTGATCAAGAAATAAGAAATAGAAATAAAATGAGATGCTAATGATTTAGGTAGCTCCTGGAATATTCTTCCTGCAACCTGGAATTTTTTACAACTTCTTGATTTGGATGACTTTATTTTTCCATGGGATAAAGGAACCAATGAAGGAAATGGCTGAGGGAACAACGCCAGTTAGGAGTATGGATGAGTCAGAACTGCAGGAGGATGTGATCGTTTCACCTTAGAGTACATGAAGGTGAAGAGACAGAGCATGATGGCAGGGTACCAGGGCCTCTCCCCCCACCCCCCTGCCCAAGAGCATAGATTTCAACCTTTTAGAGAAGGGGTGTCAAACTCATTTTCACCAGGGGCCACATCAGCCTCGTGGTTGTCTTTGAAGGGCTGAATGTAATTTCAACTCCTTAACAGTTAAGAAGTAGTTACATTTATACAATCCTAAAATTATTTCGGCCCTTTGAAGGCAACTGCGAGGCTGATGTGGCTCCTGGTGAAAATGAGTTTGACACCCCTGATTTGGAGGATCAGTTATGATGATATTATAAGTGGAAGACTTCAAAGAGAGTCCAGGTCAAGGAAAGCAGTTGATTTTTAAAAAATGAAATTCATACTTTATTAACAAAGCATGCTTTTAGACAAGAGATGGGAAAAGCACTTGATGCAAACTTAGGAAGCTCATTCTTGAGTTTTCCAGCTTATGGCAGGAAGTGGATTTGGAGTTCTCATCCTACCTGTGGGTGGTTCCTAGTGCGGACTGTGCAGTGGATGGCTTCTTAGCTAATGTGCTCCCGTTCAGGGTGCCACCTGAATTGTTAGTTCCGCCACGTATTTCCAGTACCCATGAAAGGGCTCATGTCTTGGCTTCTCGTTGTGACGTTTCTACTTTCTTTTGGACCACTTCCTTACTCTTGCCTCAGGGGACTGCCTTCTCTTGGGGAACCACATATGTCTGCTGAATCCCATACACATACTGAGGGCCGGCTCAAAGGATCATCCTGAGTCATCCATGATCTCATCAGCCTTCTCTCAAGGGTCAAGAGAGAGTCTTTGTCCTGGGACTAAGACCACACCTCTTCTTAGCCTTTTGTCACCATTATCTGGGATTTCCACTCCCTGAGATTAAGACTTTGCCTCCGCTTAGTCAGTTACCCCCATCATCAGGGGTAAAGTGGCTTTGTGCTCCATCCGAATTTGGGTGTTCAGTTCCTGAACACACCCCCAGGACTTAGAGACTTTTGCATGCTTACACCAACTCCAATGAACTGACTTTGACATAAACTTTTGAATATGCAATATTGGGTCACTATTTACTCCCATTTAGGTCAGCCTTGCTGCTGGGCTAGGTCTCCTGTCAGAAATAGTTTCTTCTCTTTCCTGCTGCATCTGAGTTCACAGGGTACCTCATGGCTAAGCTCATTCCATGATAATGGTGGCTAGGTTATACAAAGTACAAAAAAATAAAAAAGATCACCTCTGTGACCACCAAACAAAGGAGGAAGAGGACAGCTGCTGGGGTGTATGGTGCAATAGTAACAGAACACAGAGTTAGATCAAGGCTGTTCAATTCCATGAATACTTCTGGCTTCCCTAGTAAGTAGGATGATTAACTGTCAAATGTGGTTAAGGGGGAATTGATGCCTGGGGTAGGTGATGAGTACTAAGAGGGCACCTAAGTATGTGAAAGAAACTTGCCATAGATTCAGGTAAATGACTGCAGGGTACTGACAGACTTTTCATATGGGGTTATTTAGTCTTGATGGATAATCTTTGAAGCCTCTGAGAGAGACAGGAGATAGTCAATCATACCATTTCCAAAAGGAGAAAATACGGATTTCAAAAACTAGAGACCTGTCACCTTAAGGTCTTTCCACAGAAAAATTTGAGAATCTCTTTTTGACCAGATGGTTTTTTGTGCTTAGAAAGGAATGCGTTGATACACTCCAAAGGCAATAAATAGCAAGTAAATCATCGGAAACCAAGGCAGCGCTCTCTTCCCCCCGCCTTCTCTCCCAAACAGCTGCTGCTTCCTCTGCTCTTCCTGGGCGAGACATCATAGCTGTTACCACATGGGGGTGTCCTCGGATTCTGAGTCTACACTTCCTCACAGGTCAAGTACCTGTCCCTGTTACAAGTTGTAGAAGCATAAATCTTATGGCTTGTTGAGGAAATACCCACATTTGACCCACAGAGGGGTCTAAATGGAACACCCACATTCTAGTCTCTTTTTGTTCTGTTTTTAGCATATGCCTCCCACCTTTTGAATTGAGACAGTACTCACGCAATGTAAAATCAACATTTTAAAATACCCAATTCAGTAGCATTTAGTACCGTCACAACATGTGCAACCATCACCACTAATTCTAATTTTTTCCTTTTTAAATATTCATTTTTAAAAGCAGTTTCAGGTTCAAAGAAAAACTGAGCAGCAAGTGCAAAAATTCCCAAGTACCCACTGCCCCCCCCACTGCTTCCCCCATTATCAACGAGTGTGGTGCATTTGTTTCAGTCCATGAAATTACATTAACACGTACATTCGAGTGAATTCTCACGGTATACAGAAAACCCACGTTGTACATGGGTTTTAACAAACGTATAAAGGCACGTACCCATATTACAGTATCACGAATATTTTCACTGTTCTGTAAGTCCTCTGTGCTCTACTTATGTATCTCTAGCTCCCTTCTGTTAAAAGCTGCACTCAGGTGTTAAAATTTTTGAGAGTTTATTTGACACAGAATTGATTTGATCAGTCATCAAACTGCAGGTTGTTAGGAGCACTCCTGGGACAGCAGCTGGAAAGATACAGAGAGAAGGTGCAAAGCAAAGAAGGGCAATGATTTGACTGGCCATGGCTTAAAGCTTCACTGGCTCTTTGTGACTGGTTGTCCTTAGAGGAGCACCCATATTCTTATTGGTCTAGAATGAAGTTGTACAGTGAGGCCAAGACCCCACCTTCCCTAAACCTTCTCTTTCCAACATTTGGAATCAAGACGGGCCTCGCTCACTGGAGCTAAGACCTTGCCGCCCCAAACCTTCTACCCTTCATCACTGGGAGTGAAAAAGGAGCTCTTGAGCCCCACCTTCCTACCACACAACACTTCCGGAGTTGCCACCGCTCCCTTGTCTCCATGAGGATCAATTGTACTGTGACTTTCACAAGTCACTGCAAGAAGTTTTAGGGATATAGGGTAACCCCCCCCCCCCACTTCAATGCCCTGAAGAACCTGACCATCTCCTAATATGCTCTCATTCCTCATGTTTCTTTCTCCTTGAAACCCTTCACAGTGCCCTCTGGATTTCATAGTCTGCCATCAGTAACATCTCATATCTTTTACTTCTTTATTCGATGTATTTTCACCATTTTGTTTTAATGAAAACCTGGCTGTCCCCCAAGGATGCTCCTTCTACTGTTTCCTTCTTAAGTAATGGTTGTTTTTCTTCTACTCCCCGCTTGCTTCTGGGCCTGGGAGGTTGGATAGGTGTTCTTTTTACTGCTTATTGCTGCTTCAGACCATTTTCCTCCACCCCTTTCTCTTCCACTTTGAATTTATGACCATTGACCTATACTACCCACTAACACTCATCCACTGGGTTTAGATCATGATGTGATTCCTAAAATTTCTTTATAATTTTAGATCCAGATCCATACCACCCTCTCTAATCTGGTTCTTATCTTATGTCTTAAAATTTCACTCCTTACTCCTAATGCCATTTATCCCATTCTACCTTTCATTTTTCATAACATTTATTATTGTCTATCATTATATATGACTTAGTTATATGTTATATTTCATGTATATGTTTCCTCCCTACTGTTATGTAAGTTCCTCAAGGGCAGGAATCTTTATCTGTCTTAATCATTGGTATATTACCAGGGCCTAGAACCCTTGTTCATAGTACATAGCAGATACTCAGTAAGTATTTGTCAAATAAATGAATGAGTCCTAGTTTCTGCTTTGTTAGGTATCCCTCTTATTCTTCTCAGTTAAGGTCAGGGGGGTGAAGTTACATGTAAGTTAATAGCACTACTCCTTTTAGGTTCTCTAAAACACAATTTTTCTCTAAGAAAGCAGAATGGGGGTAGAAAGGAAATAATAAGCATGTTTGTAAAAGTGGGGTCTTAAAAGTGTTGAATAATCAATAGGCCGTGGGGCTTGGGGCAAATCTTAGAAGTTAGACTGGATGAGATTAATGATTCCTTTTAACTTTAACATTGTGAAATACTTTTCCCAAGAGTGTTGATGCCTGAATGAGATTTCTAATGTTGTTCTGCAAAATTCTCCTCTTACTTTTTATCCATTTAATAGTTTTATCTGCAGTTTTGGACACTTAGAAGTTAATAAATTTATCAGAAGATGTGTGAAATGAGAGGTAATATATAAGATTGCAGAATCAGGGACTTAAGAGCATCTCAGTGAACTCTAATAAGAGACCAAAACAAATGAGATAAAACTCAACAAGGACCAAATAAAGTCCAGCATTTGGGAAGTAAAACAAAAATCAATTGTACAAGTGCAGAATGAGGGAAATCAGGCTTGACAGCAAATTATGTGAAAAAGACTTGAAAGTTTTAGTTGATTATAAGATCAATATAAGCCAATAGTGTGATGTTCCTTCTAAAAACAAAACTGAAAAATCTCAGATGCGATCTTGAGCTGTGTTTGTAGAAACCTAGTCCTAGATGTATAGGAAGGAAGTCATAGTCACAAGGTACTTTGCACCATGAAGATGTTGTTTTATCTCAAGTATTTTATTTAGTTGGAGTTTCACATTTTAAGAGGACAAATAGGCAAAATGCTGAGGATACCAGAAACGATTCATTCTTTCAAACTGTATTTATTAAATGCTGACAATGTCCTGTGTGCTGGGGGTATATTGCTGAACATGCACACCAAAATTCATGCCCTCTGGAGTTATTAAAGAAAGTGGGGTACTTAAAAAACTCATATATATATAATTTTATACATTCTTTCTTTATTTATTTATTTACACTATCCAAACAATTACTTTATGATGTTTGGTTGTTGCATAATTTTTGAGAAGTACAAGAAGTTGGAAAGAAGTGAAAAATTTCTCAAAATCCCCACATTGGTGGGTAACCACAATGTCTGTACCCTGCTTTGCTCCATGCAGTTTTTTAGGAACCCAGAAAAGTGTGGAGGTGTGTACGAGTGGTGTGTGGGCCAGCTCTGGAGTGAGAGTCATTGCTGTCACCCACTGTTCACTGATCAGAACTCAGTCACATGGCCTGCAGTACTGGTAAAGACATCGGGAAATGTGGCTTAGCTTTGTCTCACAAGAGAAGAAAAGGGTATTTTGTACTATAATCGTGACCACTGGCTGAGTCCTGGGCCCTCTGGTGGGTTTTGTTACAGTCATGATTCAGTGTGTCTGTTCTTAGAAACATTCTTAAAATTATTTTTGGATCAGAACTAATTTAATTTATATCTCTCTTTTTTATAGATGTCATTTTCTGTTTTTAGCTTTTAAGCGAATTCTGTTAGGCTATTTTTTTGACTCCTAGGTGCTTAATTTCCTCATTTCCTTCACATGATGGTGTCTTTGATTTTTTTTTTTTAACCTGTGTTTCATTAGGTGCAGCCTTGTGAAATGAAGTACTGCCATCTGGGCATTGGAGAGTTCCTTGATGTCACAGAAGCTGGGTGGAAGTCTGCCTTCTCTCCAGCCCAAATGTCTTCCTTTCCAACCTCATACATCCTGTCTCTCTGCTTCTTGAACTGTGTTGTATTAGTGCCTTCTTTTCTCACACACATTTTCAACTCAGCCCTTGCAAAGAGCCACACCTTTATTCTCTTCTATACCTCTATCTGCTCTCGTCATCGACTTTTCCACGTTCTTATCTCTGATCCTTTTCAGACGGCCTAGTCAGGCTTGTTTAACTAGATCCCTTAAAGCTTCATAAAGGGGGTGACAGGATCTCCCTGCTGAATTTGGTTCCTTTGAAACATGAAGACACTTTGGGAGTTTCCCAAAGCCTGAAAAATAGTATTTCATGGAGGGAAACTGATGCACCCCAACTCAAGGATGGTTTTATTTTTTTTACTTTAAATTAATTAATTAATTGATTAATTAATTAATCAAATCCACCCTGAGGACATTTTTTTTCATTCTTTTAGAGAGACAGAGGAAGGGAGAAGAAGAGAAACATGGATGTGAGAGAGAAGCATTGATTGATCGCCAACTGTACATGCCCTGACTGGGGATCGTTCGCTCCTGGACCCGGACCAGGGATCTAGGATCAAACCTGTGACCTAAGTATGTGCCCTTGTGCTTACAAGATGATGCTTCAACCAATTGAGCCACACTGGCCAGGGCACAAGGATAGTTTAAAAAAATTCCTTCCAGTGATAGGTCCAAGAGAAATGTCTTGCTTCCAAAATAGTTTGACAGGTTAATAAGCAAATAGATTGATTTTACCAAAGTAGTAATAATTGGGTATTTGGCCTAAAATTCTTTAGAAAAAAATTTTAGTATATATCTATGTGATGCTTATCTGCATTTACTTGTTTGTTTTAATCCATATACCAGGGATTGTTTCAGGATTACACCCCCAGAAGGGCTTAGCCAGCCCAGCATTTAACCAACAGGCCATACTCCAGACACGGCTGCTCTGAGTGAGTATTTTACCTGTATTGATTTGTGATCACTGCTACAGGGTGTGTTAAAGAGTAAATTATAAGTCAGAAATGGACTTACATTGGTGAAATTAGTGGTCAGGATACAGGGAGTGTCTAGAAGATATTCCCCACCCTTGTGTGAACAGGGCAAGGCTGAAATTTAGCTGGGACATATTGTTATGCCTGTACTAGTGGTTTGTAGTCAACGGTCATTTTGATTGGGTAGTATGTGCTATTTTTGATGTTAAATATTTTGACCATGGCCTCTTGGTATAACATAGAAGGATGAGAGAGTCTAGCAGTCTGTACCCTTAGGAATAGCAACGGGGCTAATATGTCAGAAGCTGAAGTTTGAAAAAAATATTGGCCTAGGTGAGGTTGGTGTTTTTTATTTCTAAACACAGTTCAGAAATGACACACTACATTTTCCCCTACTATTTTCATAATGTTTATCATTGTGATACAAAATTGAGTGAGGGGGCCGCTGAAGGACCTAACATTAAGTACTTACTGTGTGCTAACACCATTATGGTACCTTTGTTTTGTCATCTCTTCTACTTTTCTGAACGGTCTTGAGGAGTGGGAAAATCTAAACTTCATAATGGCTGAAATTTTTGACTTCTTTTTTCTTTTACTCTGCTGTATCCCTGGCACCTAAAAGAATGACTGCTATATATCAGGCAATCCATAACTACCAGTTAAATTAATCTTATTATTTCAATTTTCAGATAAAAATACTGAAGCTCAGAGGGATTTTTGACTTGTTCAGTGTCTTGGGGATTGCAGGGCATGGATCTGGGCATAAAAATATCTGTCCAATACCAAGCCATGGGGTGTGGGAGAAGTGGCAGTCAGACCACCTGCTAATGGTATTGTGTGCTGAAAAATGTCGATGTGTTGGTTTAACACCCTGTTTTAAAACAAGGTCTGGTTCTGGAGGCTTGGACTGTATTTTTATATTCTCGATTAATCATTCATGCTGAGGGAGTCAGGACCAGGATCCTATGACTATTTTGGTCACACATAATACATTTTGACTAGAGATGTTTCCTCATTGCCACCCAAAACAAATAGAACCAGCCACTCAGCAGACTGGGTTCTGCTGTCAACAAACTGCTGACTTTGCTAGAATTGTGGATGCCATTGGTTAAACACAATTTGAGTCATCCAAGTACTAAGTCTGTCCACTTGAAGAATGGTAACACCCTCCTGCCTCTTCTGCAAATTCTAATCTAATGGCACGAAGCCTCAGAAGAAGGTCATTGTTTATTTTTCATGAAGGCCGTGACTTTCTCTAAATCTGGACCAAAGCTTTCCAAATGAAGTCACTCTGGCCAACAGAAACACTGAGTCAAACGAACAGCATTTTACTTCTCTCATCTCTCAAAAAAACTTTGGCAACAGTTTTGCTCAAGTAAAGGTGGCACAGCTGTCGTCTGGGGCGGAGCATTGCTCTACCGCCTAACAATGGGTGGCCCACCACCCCAGCAATTGGGGAGCCAAGAGCCCATGACATTTAACAACTTCTCATGGATCTCTAGCAGGAAGGAGACAAAGCTGCTTAGCAACTCTCCAAACAGAATTGCCTTTAACCATGTGAAAAGAACTTGATTAATGGATTCAGAGAGTTTAGTGGTAACCATTGACATCCAAGCATAGAATACATGTATAGGAATGCGAGGCCGGCAAAGTTGTTTCAGGCTGGGCCTGGGGTTGAGGCACAGAGGAGGACCCTCAAATCATAGTGACTGGTGTCTTTCGCCTGTAAATAAGGATTCCGAAGTGACTTCTAATTCAGCTGTGGTCAGACTCAATGAGAGGGCAGTAAACTGTAATGTGAGTTGTGGTGTGCAATTTTGGGTATCTAGGTTATTAAAACCAGAATGTTTGTGTTCACTGGTCAGTGTATCTCATTCTTAGTGATAAGATCTTGGGGGAAAATTAATAGTTCAAGTCTGATGAATACAAAATCCATGTAAAAGGAATTGAACCTTCCTACAGACATATTTTCATTGAATGGTGTCAGACTATTGAGTTGTCCTTTTCCACTGCAGGGTTGGGCAGTGTCGGAGATCAGAGGCTACAGTAAGGGTTTATCTCCGGTTTTGTGCCTGATCTAGGAAAAAGAATGCCCCGAGAGATCCTTAACGTTCACACTGACTTAGCTCTTGAGCCTTTCTGTTTTGTCTGTGGTTCCAGGCACTGCTTCTAGACTTCCTGGACCTTATTATTTTGGGGGGTAAACCTAGACTACTGGGCCACTGTTCAGTTTGATGAGTTGGTTGGCTCTCTCATAGTGTTTAATATTTGCCTTTGTCTTGTCTTTACTCTTTTCTCCCATAAACAACCCCAAAGCTCTCACAGCAACCCTCTTGTCTGATTCTCCATAACTGGGCTTTCAAACACAGGGCCTATGTGGGGGTAGTTTGGGCTTGAAGATGGGTCTCAGAAATGTTTGCGTTCTCTCTCTCTAACAATGCCGCAGGCATGCTAACAGGTAGAGGGAAACTAACATTTCTCAAACATCCACCATGTGTCAGACTGTGCTGGGGGCTCCATGGCAGTTGACTGAAATAACACATTGGTTAAAAATTAATATTTCCAATCATAGAAGTTTGTCATACGTTGGTGACTTTGTACATTATGGTGATAGTGTTGTTAATTTTAAAGTGACCTTCAATATTTGTATGTATTTATCAGAGATGTTTCAGAGGCTCTAAACTATTTTGTATAAACCCTGGGATACTTACAAGAATGTACAGTGTTTCTGTTCCTTTCTCACATATTTGGAGCTGGTTTGTTTATGTTTGGCCAATTAGGCCTGCTTAACTGGTTTGGAAATCTTTCATGAATTTAAGTTTTGTCTTCAGCTCTGAGTTTTCCAGAAGCAAAGTCTCTCAAAATGCGTGTTTCCAATCTTCCAACCACTAGTTTATATATTGATAAAGTTTGGGTGTGCTAGTACAGCTTTACAATTTAAAATCACAGTTCTAGAGAGCTATTTTTGTTTTCTCTGTTATTTTGCTTTTTAAAATCCAAAGTTCATTTTTACCTATTGCTGCCAACTTATTTAAGTAAATTTTAACCATTTTCATTCTACATTTCTCTTTTATCGAACAATTTTAATAAAAAAACTTCACAGAAAAAGCAGTTTTGAAGAAATAACAGAGTTTGGTTGGACATGCTTGGAAACATTAGGTTTTTAATGTTATTTTAACATCACAATGTGGAAGAAAGTGGTGAGAAATATTTGTCTATGTAAGTATTTCAATACTGATAGGCACCTGGACTGATGTGACTCAGTGGGCTGAGCATCGTCCTGCAAACCAGAAGGTTACATGTTTAATTTCAGGTCAGGGCATATACCTGAGTTGCAGGCCAGGTCCCCGGTTGGGGGCATATGAGGGGCAACAAATAGATGTTTCTCTCCTTCTCTTTCTTCCTCCCTTCCCCCCTCACCAAAAATAAGTAAATAATATCTTTAAAAAATATATACTCATCGGCATTGTATAACTTTTTATCCTAAGGGTACTATCTCAGTCCATTTGGATTGCTATAACAGCATGCTATAGATCAGGTGGCTTGTAAACAACAGAAACTTATTTCTCTGTGTTCCGAATGCTAGAAAGTTCAAGATCAAGATGCTGGCAGGTTCAGTGTTTGTTGGACTCACTTCCTTGTTCACAGACAGCTATCTTCTCGCTTTGTCCTCACATGGCGGAAGGGACAAAGGAACTCTCTGGGGTCTCTTTCACTCATGACCTAATCAGCTCCCAAAGCCCCCACATCCAAACTCCATCATCACATTGAGTGTCAGGATTTAACATACAAGTTTCGGGGGGACACAAACACTCAGCCTGTGGCCCACACTAACACTATCTTTCAAGTGGTGTTACTAATGTCATGTGAGTGATCCTTTGTGTAAGTTGCTGTCGCTAAGTTATCATTGCAAGTTTAAACTTTAAAAAATAAGACCTGATGGTTACCGCCATGCTGCTTTATGTACTTTATCTCACAGCGCCCACTGTAGAAGGAACTACTGTGTCCATTTCACAGGTAAGAAAACTAAGGCTCAGAGAAGCTAAGTAACTTGTCAAAGTCTCTGATGCAAATGGAGTTTTAAAACAAGAGTGAGACGGAGTTCATTTGCATTCAAACACTGTTTTTCCAATCTCTTGAAAAGCATGACAGTCTTCTTTATTTCAACAGGTTTTCACACTAATTTTCAATGATTCCATTTTGATAGACTGTAATTATAGGCTACTTCTGGGGGCCTGTGTGTAGCAGATGCTCTCAGTGTCTCATTCCCATCCCCTTGGCGCTTCCTATGTCTGGGCACACCAGCTAACTTCTCATTATTGGCACGTGTATCTTTTTATAGGCCCCCAGTGCCAGAAATTTGTGCCCTGCCCCTCCCTCTGCCAATGGCTGACAGGAGTTGGTGGATAAGCACACTGGTTCCCTTGCCCCTGGGTCGGATAATTCTGAGATTTGCATTCCATTCTGTCTCTCTGAGTTCCCCTGTAGCCTTAAAGCTCAGTCCACCACAGAGGTAATTTGCATGTTAACTTGTTCTATATTTCAACTGTTTGTGTGCTCCTCCCAACCCCTAATGCATATGTTGAAACCCAATGCCCACTGTGCTGGTGTTGGAAAGTGCTTAGGTCATGTGGGTGGAGGCCTCCTTAATGGGATTAGTGCCCTTATATATTAGTGCCTTTATGTGGGGTCTAAAGAGACCCCACATAAAGGACCCATGGACAAAGCCAAAGTGGGGAACCATTGAGGGTGGGAGGTGGGGGCGGGCTGGGCAGGGGAAAGTAGGGGTGGGAAAATGGAGACAACTGTACTTGAACAATTAAAAAGAAAGAGAAAGAGGCCCCACTGAAGTCCCTCATCCCTTCTGTTGTATGAGCTACAGATACACAGCACAGCCTGTGAAACAGGAAGTGGGCCCTCACTAGACCCAGTCTGCTGGTGCCTTGATCGTGGGCTTCTGAGCCCCCAGAGCTGCCAGAAATACATGTTTGCTGTTTATAAGCGACCCAGTTTATCATTTTTTTTGTTAAAGTAGCCCAAACAGAGGAAGTCACAGGCTTTTCTCTCTTTCCTCCTTTACTTCCCCTCTCCATGAGTAGTGTTTATTGGGATAACCTCCAAATTAACTGCTTTTTCTTGAATCCTTATCTGACAGTCTGTTTCTGGGGTTATCTAAACAAGACACCATCTCACCTATTGGTTGTTGATGTTGGAAGTAAGTCATTCAGCTGAAACTCCTGGTCCTGGTATTTATGAAGGCGGCCTCGCATTTGCCTGGCCAGTTGGCTGTTCCTTGCTTCTATGGCCTTATCTCTATTTCACTTAGCTTTACACTAGAATTCCCTATTCTCTGCTTTGACTCATTTTTTTGTATGGCAATGCATTTGGGGCTGACTGTCTGGTTAGCCACTTTATCCACCTAGTCTCTTGACCTTGCATGTTGGTTCCACGTGTGAGCTATCCATTGTTGCACAGCAAATTCCCACCACAGCTTCATAGCATATGACAACAAACATTTGTTTTCTTACAGTTTCTGTGGGTCAGAAATCTAGATGCAGCTTAGCTGTGTGCCTCTGGCTCATGGTGACAATACATCAGCTAGGACTGTGGTCTCATTTGGAGGCTTGACTGAGGGGACCTGCTTCCAAATCTACTCATGTGGTTGTTGAAAAGCCTTACTTCCTGCCATCTGGGCCTCTCCATAAGGACTACCTCATGATATTGAGTGTACAGCTGCTGAGGCTGCCCTAACAAAATACCAGACTGCATAGCTTAAACTCAGGATGTTTATTTTCTTGTAGTTCTGGAGGCTAGAAGTCCATAATCAAGGTGCTGGCAGATTTGGTTTCTGGTGAGAGCACTCTTCCTGGCTTGTAGATAGCCACTTTCTCTGTACCCTTGTGTGGCCTTTTCCCTGTGCATGCACGGAGAGAGAGAGAGAGAGAGAGAGAGAGAGAGAGAGAGAGAGAGAGAGAGGGAGAGAGAGAGAGATTGATTGATTTCTGGTGTCTCTTCCTCTTCTGAAGAGGACACCAGCCCGTATGACTTCAGTTAACCTTCATTACCTCTCTAGAGGCCTAGTCTCCAAACACCATTGTAGTGGAGATCAGGGCTTTGGCACCCAAATTTGGGGAGGGACACCATTCAGTTCACCACACATGGCCAGGTCTAGGGCAGAGCAGGTCAGTGAGTGAGTGAGAAAGTACCCACAATGGAAGTCAAACTCCTTTTATAACCTAATCTTGGAAGTGACATCACATTACCTCTGCTGTATGTTATGTGTTAGAAGTGAGCCAGTACGTTTAGCCCACATTCAAAGGGAGGCGTGAGTGTTAGAAGGTGTGAATACAAAGGTGTGAATACTAGGAGGTAAGGCTCATTGAGGGTATATAGGAAAAGTCCTCTATAGCTCTTCCTTTACTCTACATGTACAATACTGACACCAGATATATGAGTTATTTCTTCCCCTCACACCGAGCAATTCTCTGTGACATCAGCTGGATATACTACAATTTAATTCACTTCTGCCACTAACCAGAGTTAGTGTGGATCCTACAGATTATGAGGTCATCCTACAAGACTGCCCTTGACTTCAAATGCCAATAGCAAATAGTAGGTCCTCAGGTGACCTACAACTTCTGTTCGATTTCACTGTGAATCATAGGTTCCCACAATCGCCTCTTTGGATTCAATCATTCTCTGCAACAGCTCATAGAACTCAGGGAATCATGTACTTATGTTTGCCAGTTTATTATACAATAAAAGATATGATAAAGGATACAGATAAATAGCCAGATGAAGAGATACACAGGGCGAGGCCTGGAAGGGTGCCTACTGCAGGAGCTTCTGTCCCTGTGGAGTTGGGGTGCACCACCCTCCTGAGAGGTAGATGTGTCTGCCAGCCCAGAAGCACTCTGAACCCAGTATTTTGGGGCTTCATTATGTAAGAGTGATCAATTATTAACTCAATTTCCAGCCCCTTTCCCCTCTCTGGAAAATGGACAATACAGGTCTACTGGATGTGGAAGTGACCATTTCAGTAGGTTGCTATGCGAATTAAATAAGGTTACACACACACAGAAGAAATTTTATAACCTCCTAGAGCTAGCATTAATGGGAGTTTTATTAGTTACTAACAGGTTTGATTCCCAGAGTGAGACAATAAATTAGGGAAGACCAGTATCCTGGAGGGTTATGCTGGTTTGATTTTAAAGACTGTATTGGAAATTTAGACATCATCTAAAATATGTGGGCTCCTTGACCCGATTTATATTGACTCTTCTTGCCTCAACTTCAACAGCTATTTAGCAATCCTGGTATCAAATTCAAGAATAAAGCAAATATCAGTGAGTTTATTTAAAGAAGAGAACAAACCAGTTGTATTTACGTGCCTACGATGAGGAAAGAGAGGAGGCTGTATGCTAACCAAGGGTGTTATAAATCGAGAACTTGGGTGAGAAAGATACCCACAGATTAATTTATAGAAATCTGTCAGCAATGCTGCTTTTAAAATAGCACTTAGAAGCTCTCTGGCAAAACAAAAGTGAAACAACTGGAATTGCTCCAGCCTTAGGCTTGTAAAACCACCAGTAAGTGAATCCAGTAAACAGATGCACATTCCTACCTTGAACCACACCTCCTCCCCCACAGTCTTCCATGAATTCTCCGTAGCAGCACTCACAAAAGTATTCAAACTTGGTTTACAAAATCAAGGCCTCAACCCACAGTCACCGCAGCCACAATCCTTCACACCCTTTCCTTTGGTCATTTCCCAGCACACTGAGTCTCCGTCCCAGCTGTGCATGCTACGCTTGTCAGAGCAGGAGGTACCTTCAGCAGAGTCCTTCACAAAAGGTATTGAATGTGATGGGGACTTGTGTCACAGCATTAGTGACCTTTATCTGTGTCTAGTTTTCTATAGGAATGTGGTTCAACCAGCCACGCATCCCTATGGTGGAGTCATTTGTTCATTCAGTACATATTTTGAATTCTATTTTTTGCCAAGCACTGTGCTAGGCACCAAGGATACAGCAGGGCACAAGTCCCAGAGACAAACAGGAAAACAAAGGTGCAGGGCATTGTGGAAATATGCTGGTGAGGGACGGGGTAAGGCATGGTTATGAAAAGCTCTTTGAAGAAGAGTGAATTAACAAGGTGAAGGTGGAGAAGATAGATAAATGTAAAAGGAATTGAGGGCAGTGCATGTGCCAAGTCCTGGGGGTACAATTCCACATTAATGCACCAACAAAGCTATTCTCAGAGATTAAAGAGAGTACTACATCCATTGTATTCTGCAGTCTCCACTGGCCACCAAGCTGCCGAAGTTGGAAAGAAGTCCTGCAGTGTTGGTGGGACGCTGGGACCACGGTGAGTTCTATTGGGCCAGAAGAATATATTTGAAATTTGAAGTTGAATGTCCCTAGGATGTATGCATTTTTTTGTAGTTTTCCCCAAGCCCTGTCACTCTTTGATGTTGTAAAGCAGTGTTCTTTTTGTGGAGATGAGGGTGACAGAGATACATAAGAAGTCATTTCTACTAGGAAGACCCAATAAGGCCATTCACCTGGCTTCTAGGTAGATCAATGTTCAGGGAAGTAAAGATTTAGAATCAGTACAAAGCAATGGAGGGAAGGAGGCACACAGAACATGCCCAGCTTCAGGCTGATGGTCTCTGGCAAACACTGGCCTCCAGCACTGTGGGAGAGGAGGAACAGAGAAAAAAGATAAGAACTAAGTAATAGTGCAGAAACCCAGTCACCAGAACTGGGTCCTTTGATCAGAGGGGAGTCAAGGCAAGGCTCTCTGGACGGTGTGTTATCTGCCTGGGGGCCGTTAGATTCCTTTTATATAGAATTTAACGTTGAGGATGCCCAGGGCAATGCTTAATTTGTAGGAAGGAATTAAGCTACCTCAGAGTGCAGATAAGAAGGACGATGCAGAGATCCAAGCGAGTCCACATAATCTATGCATCTGTGTCTTAAATTGCATGGTCTGAATTTCGTTTGATGTGACTGGGTCTGGGTGCATCAGTGGCTGCTCTTCCTCATTTCTACATTCCTTTCTTAGTTGCATCGGACATGTCTTACCCACCATCTCACATTCTCTCTGCATTCTTGTCCCTGAGGTTCTTGGCCATTTGTTTTCCCCAGCTGCTATGGCCACTACCTTTGCATGGGCACAACCCAACAGCGCCCTGCTTCTTTCTGCCCCTGCTGTGCATACCTGTGTGCTGTTCTGAGCTTTCTTGATAGCCTCTGAGTAGGAGATGCTATGGGAGCTGAACTGGCATCATGCTACACGCACCCTGCAGGTGTGCCGAGTTAATATTCTGTGAAGTGAATTTTGGACAAGGTGAGATGGAAACTAACTGATAAATTCTCCTTCTTTCTTCTTTCTGAGAGGCAATAGCTCATGTGTCTCAGAAGATTGTTGTATGAGATGGACCAAATAATTGTTCTTGTTTGCAAACAGTGGCCAAGTGAGTGGCCTCCTTCCCTGTCTTACTCCCCCTTCACCTCACTTCTACTTCCTGAGATTGCACTCTTAGTAAAATAGTAGTGCATAAGCTTTATTTTTATATCTTACTTATTGATTTGAGAGAGTGAGATCGATCACTTTGTTGTTCCATTTATTTATCCATTCATTGGTTGATTCTTGTATGCACCCTGACCAGGGATTCAACCTGCAACCTTAGTGTATGGATAGGTTGGATGCTCTAACCAACTGAGCTACCCGGCCAGGGCCAACAGTGCATAAGGTTTTGCCTTAGGCATTGGCAATATACAATCGATTTTAGAATTGTGCTGGTGTCAGTAGCCTCTAGCTTAGTAGCTACACAGCCCAATATTAGCTAAGAGACACATGTGGCTACAGAACACTTGAAATGTGGGCTGGTCCTAATTAAAATGTTGTATAAAGTGTAAAATACGTATTAGATTTTGAAGGCATAGTACAAAAAAGATATACAATACCTCATTAATAGTATTTTATATTTATTACATGAAGAAATAATAATATTTTGGATATTTGAGTTAAATAAGATATGCTATTAAGACTAATTTAACTTGGTTCATTTTAAAGTGTGCCTGTACTATTCCCATTGCATAGCACTTGTCTAGAATTTGTGGAATCCGCTTCTTAGCCCATTAAAAAGTTTAGAGCTGTATCTGGCCCATTTTCTTTTGTTCTTTGGAACTTCTTTTGTTTTCTAGAATTTCTTAAAGGTTGTTAATCAGTGACATCACCAATAAGTGATACTTCTAAGCCAAGGGAGTGTTTTTATGGGGCTCAAAAGCAGCAATAGCTTGCATAATTTGTTTGTGTAAATATTAACATAACCATTAATATTTGTTAATACCTAATTTTGCAGGATGTTAAGTCTGTAATTTGAGCTATTCAATGCCTTACTAGGCATACTAGGATAAGTTGAACAGATGTTTAAAAGGCTAACAGTTTTATAGGCGTTAATCTTCTGGTATATTTTATTATATGTATTTTCTATGCTATAATTGAATGCAATGAGCGTAGTGCCTACGGTTTAACTTTTGTGCTTTTTTCTTGTTCGCTGCTATTATCAATTACACGTTGTGATTTGGAAGGCTAAATTAAATTTGTTGCAGGATTTGGCTCTGCTCCTTTCTCTGGAATTTCCTTGTGGCTTTCTTGGCCAGGGTGTTTCATCATCCAATTGTCTTATGAAGCTCTCATGCAAATAATCTGACTCTCCGTGATCTGACACTGGCTATGCACTATACACAGGGCGAGTCAAAGAGCTGTAGATTCCACTCTGTGCTATAAAAAGACAGGGTTTTGGCGTGGAGTCACATTCCTTCTTTTGGAATTTGGTTCTGGCTCGATTGAAATAGTGTTAAAAAATAGTTTGGTGAGAAATCGCTTGAGGGATAAGAACTGAGTGAGTTCATACTTAAAAGAAATGTGACTTGTGGGGGAGGAACAGGGGGCAAGGAGTCAGCTTCAAGCTGAGCAGGGAATAGAGGGAACAGATTTTAAAGATCCAAACGGGACGGTGATTTTAAAACAACAAATCTAATTATTTGCCGTAACAACACCCTATCTAAATATAAGCCTTTTGGTTTTAATTGTAAGTCACCATGATAACAGAGTATGTTATTTTATTTTTTTGGTAATCAATTTATTGTTGAAGTCCAGAAAACAGAGTATCCAGGGATTTTGAAATATTAAAGGAGAACTAATATACTCCAAGATGATTGTAAAAATGACCTAGCGTAGTTTCTCAGTAGACACCATGTTTGAGTGGATCCCAACAGCTAGATTCTGAGGTGAATTTCACATGCCACAGATTTATTCATTTTCCTTCCTTTTTTCACCTCTAGATTCTGTTTTCTTTGAAGTTTTGTGTCTCTTTTTCTCAAGTAAAAGAAACTAAATGTACAGAAACAATCCTACCACAAGCTTAACTTTGATAAGAGAAGAATTAATGAAAACTTAACGAAATACATGCTTTCATCCAAATTGCTACATGAGTATTAACTTTGTTCAAAAGAGCAAATAAACAGAATGCCAGGACAGTTGGAGTGAATCGGGTATTTACAGCTGAAGTCCCTGTACTGTTTAGCAGCTTTTCAGGGAGGTTAGAATGACTGGCAGTATAGTAATAGAGGGGTAAACCTCTTGTCGCATTTGTGTCCCAGAAAAATCTTATCAATGCCAGGGAGGGTCACTTGCCAAGCTGATATGAGTTCATTCAACAATTAGCAGCAACTGTGAGAGGATTTTAAGGTTTGTGTTATTCTCCCACTGGATCAAAGCCCACTACCACAGTCACGTCCAGGCTGGTTTTATGTTAAATAAACATCTTTTAAAAATTACTGTTAACAGCTTTCACTGCTCATAAAATTAAGATTATGTTACTCTGTTAACATTTTATGACCCAGAGAAGTAGGTTATCACAGGCAGAAAGTGTGAAAGAAAATGAACCATAGTTTAGATTATTTTTGGAACAGGGGTGGGGGAAACAACCTCAAGTATCATTTTAACAGCAAATGGCATCGTGGTAGTCATTTCTGAAATTATACAAAAACATACCAGGGATAATATTCATGCTAAGCTTGGAATACAGGACTTGATTGGCTTGGGATCGGTAAGTACTGACAAGGCTGTCTGTAGCCTGTGGCCAGGAAGGGCTGTATTTTACTCACCGTTGTTCTCCCACTCCACCGCAGCCCCGACTCACGGCAAGCCTTTCCAGAATGTCTGTAGCATGATGGAGCGTGGAAGGCTAGAAGCCGACTTGGTGGCATCGCCAGCCCAACAGGGAGAGTACGGGACGTGTCATCCAGGTGGGAGACGGAGCAGGTGAATACTGAGGAGGTAGTGGGAGACGGGGACACAGGGAGGCTTGCTGAGCTTTTCTGGTGCCTTTTGCACCTGCAGGATTGCCCATGTGCTTTTCCGAGAAGCATGTTAGAGCGGATTCGCAGGAGAGGTGAACCGGATTCAGGCATGTTGGAACTGAGCAGATTAAGGAAAACTTTGTCATCACTGTGTTCACGGTGGGCAGAAAACATATTTTTGAAGATGGCGAAAAGGACCCCAGAAGAACTAAATAAGTATAAAGCTATTGAAAACACTGGAAAAAATTCTAAGTTCATTCATGAGAAAATGTTTTATACTGGTTCTTAAAAAAAGGAATGAGAATTAAGGTAGTAATTGCATTTGCAGTATTTATCATAATGTTTCCCCTTTTTAAATATAAAATGATACTTGGGCTATCACATCAATATGCTCATTGACATAATAGAGTGTAAGATGCTAATGACAAGGGTGTGGTGGGGAGGGCCAAAAAAGGAGCTAAGTGAACATACATTGTGCCAGGATTTATGATAAGTGCTTTGCAGGTACCACCCCCCCCCCCCAATCCTCACAATACAGGACTAACAGTTGAGCAGCTCACAATGCCTTATACTTTTTCCTTACAATTATTTTGTCAGTAATACACAAGTACATGCTTATTACAGGTTTCAAACACCAAAGAAGATAGAATATGACAGGAAATTGTAGCTTCGATCTTTGCCATTTTACATAATCTTATTTTTTATATATGTAGTTATTATTAACAATTTGACAAAGGGCCTTCCAATTCTTTTTTATTTGCAGGTATGTATATACTGAACTTTTTAGATGTGAAGGTAATTACTGAGGAACAAAACTCATCGGAATATAAATATTCAAAAAAATGAATTCTCCAATTGTGATATTTTCATGGTTTGGTCAGTGAGGTTTTGAATGAAATCTCAGCCCCTTTCTATAACTTTCTCTTACTTTCAGCTATTAGAATGGTTTAACCATTAGAATTGTTAGAAACAAATATTTATATTATATTTGTTTACAAATTTTTTTCTTAAATGCAATTCTGTTGCGTTCTCTCCAGCCCCAGGAAAGGTCAGACCTGTGTGTGGCTCCAGCTGCTGGGTCTGCGTGGGAGGAGGGGTAGGAAGCTTGCCTTCAGCTTTTTTTTTTTGGTTGTGTGTATCTGCCATTCTAGCCTTTGTGAGATCACCGAGGGTGGTCAAAGTGCTTGCTTTCATTCAGCACCAGTGTGTGTTGGAGCCATTTGCCATATTTAGCCAAGGACGGCCTCCATTCTCATTCCTCAATAGGGTACACATTTGTGCCCCACAAGAGCTGACTAGAGTAGTTCTAAGAAGAGTTCCTCCAGGCTCCACAACTTGCCGAAACTATCTCAAAAGCTGGCAGACACATAAGGGGTCCCATCTTCCATGTTGGTTAGAAATCAAGAACTTGAGAGGATGGGGACAGTTCTGACTTTCTTTCCCCTCTGCACTTGTCATCTCTCTCACATTCTTTTCTGTAAGTACCACACAGCAGATCATCAGCTCTGCTGGCCAATCAGCCATCCAGATAGGGAATAAAATGCCTATCTCTTCTTTTTTCAGTCGCCCCAATCTTTACAAGTACAATCATCTCCCTTGGAGCCTCATTAGAGTCTACATTGTCTTGGGAAGGGGAAGTGATCTCTTTCTCTTTCCTGTATGGGGAGCAAGAAGACAGACTCTTCCCATGAATTGCTATTCTAAGGTCATGACCTTCTCCTCTCTCCGTTCTCTTTTTATAGAGACTAGAAGCAGATCATGTGGTGGTGGGTGGTGGTTGAACTGGTTCCACATTTTTGCTTCTCTCTGTAAGGTCTGTGGGAAGCAAGATGGTCCCAAAGTTGACTGTTTTGTGTACTTAGTACCAAAGTGCTTAGTACCATCTAGCTTTAACCTTTACCCTTAGCTGAAATTTTGCACCATGAGAAAAATTCACCTTGACATCTTGTTTCACATCCTTAAATGCTAGAACTTGCTCTTTGTACTGGCTGTTCTCTATTTGTCCCTCTGCCTAAGAGCTAGTCTCCACCTTTCTCTGAATAGGGTCTGGGAAAGCTGATTTCTATGGACTAGCCACTTTGACTCTCCAGTTCCATTGCTTCTGGTTAGTTGTGGCCAGTGGAAGACACTGGTAGGAGATTGGACAGTGGGAAAGAAGGAAGTTGGAATATTTATAACTCTGACCCTTCCTCCGAACCCATGATCTTTTATGGCTGAAGGACCTACCTGGTGGTCCCTCTTCCTTAGCTCCAGCTATAACTGTTCCCTCCTCTTGCTTTTTCTGTTTAAGGCTGGTAAAGCTTCCCACTCTTGCTAATGACAGGGTACATTACCATCCCATGTTGTGTCCTAACCCTTCGCAGTCCCTTTAACCCTGTCTGCATATCTGTAAAGAGTCCTTTCACTAAAATAATTTCAGTTAAATTCTTTGAGTGGGCCATCTGTTTTCTGCTGTGACCATGACAAATATGCTCTCTTTTGCCATTAGTACAATATTCTGAGGTCTTCCGTGTCATTACATTTGTATTCCTTAAATAAAAATAGATCACAGTCTAATCAGGAGGAAACCTCAGACATACCCAAATTCAGGGGCATTCTACCAAATAACTGGCTTACACTCTTCAAAAATATCAAGACTGTGAAAGACAAAGCAAGACCAAGGAACTATTCCAGATTTAAAACATTTCAGAGACATGACAAGTAAATACGGTCCTGGTCCTGGATCAGAAATAAAAGAGTTTTATTTTATGATTTTATAATTTAAATCTTTAAAAATTTATTGGGGGTGATATTTGCTTATAAAATTCTGTGTGTTTCAAGAGTACAATTGTATAATAAACCATCTGTATACTGCATTGTGTGTTCACCACCCAAAGCCAACTCTCCTCCCATCACCACAGATTTGAATCCCATTACCCTCATCTATCTCCCTCACCCCCTTTTCTATCTGGTAATCACCACACTTTTATCTGTGCGTATGAGTTTTGTTTGCTTATTGCCTTGTTTGTTCGTCTGTTGTTTTCTGTCCCACATATGAGTGAAATCATAGGGTTCTTGATGTTTTCTGTCTGACTTATTTCACTTAGCATGATGTTCTCAAAATCTACCTTGTTTTTGCAAATAGCAATATTTTATCTTTTCTTATGGCTGAGTAGTATTCCACTGTGTGTATGTACCACATCTTCTTAATCCAATCATCCACTGAAGGACACTTAGGTTGTTCCCGTGTCTTAGCCACTATGAATAATGCTGCAATGAACACAGGGGGGAGTGTATCTTTATAAATAAATATTTTCAAATATTTTGGGTAGATGCCCAGAAGAGGGATTGCTGGGTCATATGGTACATAAGGAGGAAAATACATAATGAAGAAAAATCTGCATAATGTGATCAGTATAAATGATTTACACCAAGCTCATAACTAGGAACTATATCTGGTAAATTGGGTACTTCTGTTTTGATAGCTGGAAACTG
Source organism: Tonatia bakeri (assembly GCA_004024845.1). Classification (NCBI taxonomy): domain Eukaryota; kingdom Metazoa; phylum Chordata; class Mammalia; order Chiroptera; family Phyllostomidae; genus Tonatia; species Tonatia bakeri. The sequence goes on along the minus strand of PVIA01002066.1, from coordinate 137,514 downwards.
CATCAAAAGTACAATAATGCTGTATTACAAATATTTTAATATGCAAGCCTTAGAAAGTTTTGTCCAAGTGATAATTCTAGCTTGCTTTATATGCACAATGTCAAATATTACTATACTTAGAAATTACTAGCATTTTCTAGATAATTTGTCAGGCTGAGAGTTGGATGAATCAGTTTCTAAGTCTTCACAGTGGCATAACTCAAACTAAGATGACATCATTTAGCTTTCATAATTTAAATAAATAATTCTTTGAGTGTTTATGCCATAATGAGAAAAGATAATGTATAATTCAAGTATTAGCACTAACCCCTCTCACCTGTGTCAAATCTTTCACTTTTGCTTTATGAATGTTATTTTTGTACTCAGTTGAATGTGGGTATTTGCCACATTCTGAAAGCTCAGAAAGTTTCCTAAAGAATCCTCAAGTTTGAAGACCACTAGATCATAGCTGTATCTTTTTTATAACTCTGATGGGATAACTTCCTGAGCATATTAGGATCTTAAACATTTACATTGGCATGGGAAAAAATTTTGTAGCAGGGTGGGGTTCATTTGGCCATGGGCCTGATCAAGAGAAAAAGAATGACCAGTTAAAAAAAAGATAGTTTCTATCCCAAAGAGCCCTAGGATTGGGCCATGACTTGGATTGATCTGATTACCTAAGGCAGCGGTGTCAAACTCATTTTCACTGAGGGCCACATCAGCTTCTTGGTTGCCTTCAAAGGCAACCTTACATGCCTTCATGTAATTTCAACTCCTTAACAGTTAAGGAGTAGTTACATTTATATAGTCCTAAAATTATTTTAGCCCTTTAAAGGCAACAGCAAAGCTGATGTGGCCCCCAGTGAAAATGAGTTTGACACCCCTGACCTAATGGGATCCATCTGATTAGTGGGTGGCAGCCACAGGTGTTTGGTGATAATTTGGTGACTCTGAGTCTTCAGCTAGTGGCTGGGGTCTAAACAGAGTTAGTAATCAATGACTGGACAGAGGGTCAGGTCCCAATGAAATGGCTCTCAACCTTGACACATTCAATTTCCTCTATTTAAAACAATATTTTTGTTAGACTCACTTAACATTCATTGATAAAACAATCTACTTAAAAAAATCAATATGCCCTAACTATAAAATAGGAAAGAAGTTTAAACATAACTAGTAATATTTATTTAACATAGAATGCTTGTGCAGAACAGCACGGAAATAGGGCTTCCCGAAGTCAACTGTGCACATGAACCTCCTGGGATCTGGTTAAAAAGCAGAGAGATTCCGGTTCCGGAGGTGGTGGGTGGGCCCTGAGCTTCTGCATTTCTGACAAGACATGGGATACAATTTGAGTAGCTTGACCCTAGAAGACATAATGAAGAAATCAGAGGATTGCCCCGAGAAAGAGAAAAACAACTAATGTAGCCTGACACAGGTGAGTTGAATTGCCAGGTGTTGCCGTATTAACGTGATTGTTCAGGAAGTTCATGAATAACTCTTGGTAAAGACTGATCAAAACACAGTCCACTTTTCCCTGGATTTGCCCCAGGGGTTGCATTCCTGAAACAAAACTATGTGTTCATGTGTGAAACAAAATTCAGTTCCGGGATCAGATAGTTATGGGCAAGTGTTCCACCTACAGGAATACCCAGTGAGAAACTCAGAATTTTCGTGGAAGGCGGGGCCACTCTGTATGCAGAACTGCTGAAGGATCGCAGGACGTTTACTAACCTTGAGTCCTGCCCACTAAGTAACATTAGCATACTCGATCATTGTGACAACCCCAAATTGCCCTCCTCTGAAGTTCTCAAGGGCTCCGGGGAGTAGAGTGGGATTCGCACAGGATCAAGACAGAGCACTCAGCTCGGTCTGCTAATTAGTGAGTGGGCAGAAAACTGTTGTAAGTAAGGGCAAGCAGATAGGTAAGCCTGGGCACACTCTGTTGTGTGGCCCCTTTGTTTATGAAAGAAACACTACTTCACACTCCGCTGGAGAAGGAGTGGGCTGGAAGAGATCATGCCTCTCAAACCTTACTGCGTCTACCAATCACCTGGGAATCTTGTTAAAATTAGCGGATCTGGGGTGAGGCCTGAGATAGGGCATTTCCCACAAGCTCCTGGGTGCTGCTGCTGCTGCTGCTACGTGGAAGAGACAAGTACCTAACTCAACAGATCTGGGCTGAAGGTTGGAAACATCAGTGCCTAATGCCGAGAGGAGCTGTCACCTGTTTCTTTTCCTCGGTAAGAAAGCCTTTCCCCACTCCTTTTCACCCTTCATATGGATGAAAACCGGCACACTAGCGTAGAGTTCGCTCATCTGCATAGGCTCTCTGGTTCAAATCATCTCTAGGGTGGGAAAGCAATAGGAACATTTTGTTTAAAGGTCATTTTAGCTCTAATGGTACAGAAAATATGGCATAGAGATTTTATTTATGTCCTCAAAGGATTTAATTAGGTGTAATTTGACATATTGTTAACAGATGCTGCAAAGACAGTTTACTTGACCATAACATCTAATTCAAAGAATTACTCACAGGTAATTGAGAATTTTCCGTAAGAATCTATTAAGGAGAAAATCGTTATTTGGTTCTGCATTCAAGAAACAGATATACAACCCGCATGCTATACATTGCTACTCTTGTGTCCAAGGTGTGGCAAGCAGGTACCTAAGGTGCAAAATTTAAGGAGGTGTCTTCTCTCAGGGTTATGCTAGTGTGTGGTTGGCACGTGAGTGTGAGTGGCCCTTACATTTTGTACCCTGGGCACTTCCCTTGCCTCACCCTAGTTCTGACTCTGCCAGTACCTGAGACATACGCTGCTAGGAGAGGATGCCTATACCGGAAATTTCATGGTGGATGTTGCATTTACCTGGATGAAGATTTTCTTCCATGTATCTTTGGTTGATTACTTGTTATCTAGAACACTGTTCCTATTTGTAAGTTTTGTGGCTTGCCACAATAAACTCCATATAAAGCCACGCTAGACCTTTCTTTAAAGATGTAGAGGAAAACATCTCAATAATTCTCTAAAATATATTTCTCATTTCTCTGTATCTAACATTGTTTCTGGGTCTTTTTACAAACATCACATGCTTTACCATAGAATTAGATAGCTTGCATATTTCTTATTTTGAAAACTTACCTAAGAGTGAGAATCTCTAGGTTTAGTGAATAAGATGGGCAAAGCAAACTAAAAAACAGAACCTGAAAGTCAAAATCATATACACACTAACATCCCTCCCCCACATGACTTGTAGTCACGATTAAATTATGAACAATTTGTTATTTTTGAAAGAGAGTAAGATCCCAAAGGCCAAAACCAACACTTGAAATCTTTCTGTTGGAAAAGGCAGTTTAGAAGGCTACAGAGCTAGGTTTCAGTGGTTTTGCTTCAGCCCCGCTGAATCACAATGGCCAAGAGTAAGAAGGGGAGGTTTGGACTGTGGAGAGGTGCAGGAGGTGGGGGCAGGGGGATGCTGGGGCTCGGCCAGGGCTGAGAGCTAGAGCCCCAGGATGTATCTGTGTCCGGGGTGCCAGAAGATGCTCACACGGTCAAAACAAAGATTTTTTCTACCACATGTTAACCTAAATATGCTAGCAATTTAAAAAAATTATGGGATTAATGAAAAACATAATATTATAATGGCAATAACAAAAACAATACAAACAAATCTCATGACCCTTATAAATAACTAACTTGTTTTTATTTACTCTCTTTGCAGCTCATCTGTCCCCAGGCTTTGTGGGCATGTGACCCTTGTAATGACACAGAGTCCCACACTCAGAAAGGCCCCACAAACTGTGTAACTGGTCATGTATGTATAAATGTATGTAGCTGTGTATAATTTTACATAGCTCTGGGGCCACTGCTGATTTGAAGTTGTGTCTTTTTTCTCCACTCAAAATTAAACCATAATTTTTTTTTCATACTGTTTTGTGCTCTTATACCATCTTCATGATGATTACTTTTAATAGATTACATAGTATCAATAATTAAGTATATCTATAATTAAGCTAACATTCCCATACCTTAATTTTTCCATATTTGTTTGTTCTCATTTTTCATGAACTCTATAGCAATGAAAATCTTTGCGTATTTAGCTTTATACTTTGAACAATTTTATTCAGGATACATTCTCATGATGGGGTTCACTGGGCTACGCTGATCATATTTCTTGGTTTGCCTAAGACAGAGCTAGTTTATGCCCAGTGTGTTTGTTAATAGTGCCCCCTTTTGATCTCAGAGGTGCCCCCATGTGGGCTATAATTTATGGTTTTCTTGGTATAACTGGGATTATGGTCAATGAGCACTTTTAGAAGGCAGAACTGATAGAATCAAATGATGAACAAGACAATATGTACTGAAACACCAGGTTCTTCAGAAAAGACTATCAAACGAAGTTTAATTTTTCTAACAATCACATAATTAATAAAAATGGAATTAATTAAATGAGGAGTAATAATTTTGGGCATTTTTTAAAGCAAATATATGGTTATTAATGCCCCATGGTGGCAGGGATTAAGATATTAACTTTATTTTCAAAATCCACAAATACTTCAGGTATTTACATTGAAATTTCATTAATCCTCATAATATTATCAATTTAAAATCTGTGATACTTCAGAAAGGACTTCAACTAAGCTTTCTCTTTGTTCTATCAAGACAAAAAAAAGGACATTGCTAAGTAAGGAACAGTGTAAGTAAGAGTGTAGGAATGGATGTTTGTTCTTTTTTAATTACTTAAAAACTTCAGTAATTGCACTTACTTACAGCTGCTTAGATTTATTACCTGGTTTGCTAATTAAAATAATTCTTATCTATTCATTAAACAAGGGGCTTGTTCCAAGTATGAATGGGGTGTGCTGTTTTGGTCAGTGTCCGAACACGAGCAGGGAACAGCCTCATTTCCTTGAGAACAAGGCACCATCATTATATGGCTTCTCCCCATTCCAGACAGGCTTGCTCCTTGAATTTGTTCCAAATATGTGGTATTTTGCTTTTCCACTAGAACTAGAGGCCACATTTTCAGGATAAATGCAAAAGCTCACGTGTTTCTGAGACGTGCTTGGAGGTGACCTTTGTGAAACAAAAGTGCAGTCCAGGATGGAAAGGGCAGGGAGGTTTTGGCTGAACGTTTCCTCCCTCTCCAACGGGTGTGTGGAGGTCAGGGGTGGAGGCCTGGGCTCTTCGTAATTGCCTGGATCATGAGGGCGGGGCTGCTGGGGAGATCTGGGAGCCTGCTCTTGGAAGATTAAAAAAGTTTTGAAGATTTGATGAAGTGTGCAAACTGTCCAGTCTGAGATAGTATCAGTTTAATCTTTTCTTCAATACCTATTAGTTCTATGGCTAGGGACACGTTACTCATCCTCTCCGAGAATGTTTCCTTGTTTGTCTTCGATCGAGCAAGTTTCTCTGCGCAGTTACTGGGCAGTGAGTTGGGACCATGTTCCCAGAAGTGGAAGAAAAGACAAGGGATGCCTGTGAGGAGAAGCAGCCAGGAAAAAAAAAATCAAGAGAGTTGGAGTTTAAAAAAAAAAGGGAGAAAGAAAGACTCAGGCAACAGTATGGACGCAGACAACAGTGTGGTGATTGTCAGAAGCGGGTGGGGAGAGCTAGAAAAGGGACTTGGGGTGGTGAACACACAATACAATATACAGGTGATGTATTGTAGAATTGTAGACCTGAAATCTATATAATTTTATTAACCAATGCCACCCCAATAAATTTAATAAAAAATAAAATTAAAAAAGTTGCAGTTTGGTATAGTTTTCCACATGCCTGAGGGAAGGAGATAAGGAGAATTTGGGCAGGCTTAGCCATCTTGATTAGCTGGATCCGAATGGCTCACGAGCCATTTATGCCCAAGCCAGGAGGCATCTTTTCAGGTCGTGCAGGCTTCCGAGGGTTTGGTCTAGAGGTGACAAGCAGGTGGCAGTGGCCAGAGGTCCAAAACCAGGATAGTACGGCCAATAGTGCCTTTAAACTAATTTTGAGCTTGGCTATTCATCTCTTAAGCCTTTGTTTTTGATTCATCGTTTTCTAAAAACCACCTTTCATTTAGACTCATGCACGATTCTATCCTTCATTTATCGAGTGCTGACCAGGAGCCCAGCAGTGGGAATGAAGATGAGCAAGGTGAAGCCTCTGTCCCCAGAGCTGTCAGAGTTCAGAATGGAGGCATTTGTTACAGTTCAATGAATACATTAAGTTGACCTTGTGATGGAAGTGACATCCCTGCCCTTCTTTTTAGGAAGGAAGGCATATGCATAGTATTTGTCCGGTGCCCAGTTCCAGGCTGGTATTGCATGGACTAGTCAGCCTGCCAGACTGGTCATATTTCACTCATATTGTCTGGATTCTCTGCCATTTCTCTGTTGGAAAGCAGGGCTGGCAAGCACCTTCTAATTTCCTGGTCCTTCTTGGTCACTGTCCTACAGAGCCGACTTGGGTTTTCTTTGCTTTGAGGTCAGGCCTCCACCTCAGCAGGTGGGTGGAGGACCTCATCCTTCATGCTGGCTGCTGTCAGCACTGCTTCATGGAAAACCAGATCCTAGATATCTGACCTTCTGGACTAATCCTCTATGTCTAATTATTTTCTCTTATATATTTTATCTTTATTTCTCTTATATATTTTATCCTACTCTGGGGAATTTCCTCAATTTTATTTTTCAAACTTCTATTGAATTTTCAATTTTTAAGTCATATTTAAATTTCAAAAAACTTTACTTGTTTTACACATTTCTTTTTTTAAAAATAGATTCACTGTTTTGCAAATTTTCTCTGATTACCCATTAAGAAATTTTGAAATTTTCTTTTTTATTTCCAGCAGTTTCTTCTTATTTTTTTATTGTAAAAATGAACTTCTCTTTGCTTACACTAGCCTTTCTTTTTTCCTGTAGAAGACTTTTTACAAACACCTGGTAATTCCTGATTGTCTCTTTATGTTTTAAAATGAGGTGCTAACAGTTGATTGGGAGTTCCGTTGTGGGGGCGGGGCTGGTTGATTGCTATCTTTAAGGACAGAGTGATTGAACGAGGAGCCAGCCTGCCCTGGGACTCCAGGCTACTGCAAATGTGAGGATGCAAAGGTCCTTTATCTTGTCTACAGGAGAAGTTTCCGGTTTCCTGCCAGGGACAGCAGATTCCAGTGTGAAACATTCTGTGTGAAGTTGTGGTACCTAACTCATCCATATGTTGACTGTTCTGGTGATTATGGACGCATAACAAGTTTCCTCAAACCTGGGTGGCTTAAAACAACAGTCATTATTTGTTACCTCTCGAAGTTTCTGTGACAGTGGGAGTGGCTCTGACTGGCGATGTGGATTTAGGATTGCTCATCAAGTGGGGCTACAGAAGGCTTGACAGGAGCTGGAAGGTGCACTTGCAAGGTGACTCACTGGCATGCTGAGAATATTCGTGCTGCTGGTGCTGTCCTCTCCACACGATCTCGCCAGAGGGTTGCTTGAGTAGCCTCACAGCAAGACCAGAGTGGAGGTGGCAGCAAAGCCCTTTAAGACCTAACCTTAGAAGTTACATCTTGTCACTTCTGTTTATTCTATTGGTCACGTCAGGCCATCCTTGATTTAGTGTGGGAGGTGACTACACAAGTGTATTCCGGGAGGCCAGGATCACTGGAAGTCATTTTCGAGGATGGCTGCCACACAGACTTCCAGTTTGTCTCCCTGTTGTCAGCTTTATGTTTTCTGCTCGTTTTCTGAACTAATTTCTAATTCTAAGCCCCGCTGGGGTTCTGTCAAGAAGTCAGGCAAACTTGTGTCCTTGTTCCCATATCTGCTCTATGTGCACATTATACTATACCTCCCTCCTTAGGAGGAATAAGAGAGGAATGCGTTTGATCAATTTGTTATTTTTAACTTGAAGTCAGAAATTGCATTTTTTAAAAAAATGCAGCCCCCCAGAATGAGACATTGTTTTATTTTATGGAATAATTTTCTGATTATTTCTGGGAATGAATTGCCTTCCACTAATAACTAAGAACAACTAGTTAATCTAACTGATAATGAGAGATTTAAGGAAACACCTTCAGTTTATCCGTAAAACGTAATACTATGTGCAGTATGCTGCTTGACACTTAGATTTTGTTAGTCTTATTTTGATATTAATGTAAAATCAGGACTCGATTTATAATGGGTTTCATGTTATGAAGTTTACACTGTGTTTTAGTAGCAGGAGAAAAAGATGGGTTGGGTGACTGGCGACCCTGTCACTTTTGTGGCTGAAGCAACTCTATAATGTACCATTTCCTATCATTAAAAACATCTCCTTCCCTCACCACATACAATCCTCTCATAAATATTTACAGCTCTCCATTCCCTAGGCTTTTTATTACAGAGGCCTTCATTTACCATGATGTAGAGCTGTATTGCATTTTTCGGGTAATAAAAGGCGCACATTTTTCTTTCGAAGCCAGTAAGAAACCAAACTGAAAAGAGCCAAAAGATGTCTCATGATATGGTTAGTTTTACATTCAAGTGTCTCTTTTTGTCTTAAAAAAAAAAACAGAAACCAAAATCTAACTACTAAATAATTCATGTTCATTGAAGAATTGGAAAGCATATAAAACCAGAAATAAAAATAATAACCCAAATGACCCATAATTTTACCATTTCTTCTTGGTCTAGACCCCTTTTGGTTTGTTTTCTGTGATACACATTCATTATTCTCTGTGCAAATTTTGCCACTTAATGGTTTATGACCCTTGTTCCTTAGTAAGAAATATAAACCAGTCATTTGTCGATTATACCTCAATAGGGCCAAGATTTAAAAACTTAAAAAAGAAATACAAGCCTAAGTCATCAAATTTAATGTTAACATACTATTTCATGTTATGAATTCAGTAATATATTTAACTAATTCCCCACCAATGGATATTGAGGTTTCTATAAAATCTTTGTTATAATAAACAATACTCCAAAGAATATTCAAATATGTGTGCATATATATTTATCTATATGTCTATATACAAAGGTACTTGGAGTATTTCTGAGGGGTAGATCTCTGACATAGAATTTTTAAGTTACAGGATATGCACATTTTACACGGTCAGTTTGATCGCTGGAAGGGTGGAGACATTTATACAACCACAAATGTGTATTGGAATCTCCAGTTCTCCACACCCTCTACAGCACCAGTATTAATCATTCTTTTACTATTTGCCAATGACAGTATTCCATTTCCACCTTTACATGCACTCTCCACCCTTCTCCACCCTGCTCTTTGTGCTTAGCCGGCTCCTTGCCCTCTGGCTTCCTCATGGGGCAGCCAGTGGAGCCACTGGCAGGAGACGGACAGACAGAAAGAGAGTGAGGTCAGTGCATTTATTCTTCCACTCCCTCTCTGACAGGTCAATGTGGGGTGAGCTGCATCTTTCCACTGAAGACCGTGGCTCCTGTCTCATAGTCCCTACTCCTTCTGTGTTCCAGGAACTGCTTGTCACTTGTTTTCTGACCTGGGGTGGGAAGTGGCTTACCCCTGGGCCATTGCTGGCCCTGGGCCCTTCACCACCTCTGGTTGGTTTCCCTTAGCCCTGTCCACTTTTTTAAAGACCCCTCATATTAAACTCTCCCCAGTCACCTTGCTCGAGTGTGCCTTGTTTTCTGCCAGGACTCTTACTAATAGATGCGAAAAATAATATCTCATTTTGGGGGTAACATTTTGCCTCATATATGACCATCTGCCCCTCCCCTCAATTTGTCCTTCAACCTTGTCTTCACTATTTTTGTCATTCAGCATTAAATAGCTCTATGCAATCAGATTTATTGACATTTTCCTTGTTATATCATGTTTGGAATATTCTTCCCAACTTTGTGCAAATATCCATCTGAATTTCCTTGTTTTCTGTTTACCATCACATTTTTAATCTTTGTATCTTAAGTTCATCTACAGTTTATTCTGATTGAAGGGATAAATTAGGGATAAGATTTTCATTCTTTATTTTTTTATTATATATTATATTTTGTTAAATTCATTTTTAGAGAGGGGGGAGGGAGGGAGAAAGAGAGGGTGAGAAACAACAATGTATGGTTGCCTGTTTTGTGCCCCCTACTGGGAACCTGGCCCACAGCCCAGGCATGTGCCCTGACTGGGAATCGAGCCGGTGACCCTTTGGTTTGCAGGCCAGCACTCAATCCACTGAGCCACACCAGCCAGGGCTCATTTCTTCTTTAACCACAGATTTTTCTCCAGTTTTCCCAAGACCATTACTGAATATTTACCATTTCCTCACTGATTTTAAGCTCTTTCTTTATCATCATTGACCACTTATTTGTTATACTTCATTGATTTATATGTCTCTTCTGGTGCCCTCTCAAGCCTTTTTTATTTTTATAACTTTAAAATAGGGTAGAATAAGTTTTACCTCATTACTTTTGCAGAAAATTTCTGGATATTCAATTTTTATGTTATTCTTCTAAGTAAACTAGGAATTTTTTCAAGATCACTTTGTTCTAAAGGTGTGTTAGGATGTGATTATACTGTATTTACATATTATTTTAGAGAAAGTTGGTACTGTTTCAATTTTGAGTCTTCCAATCCAGAATTATGGTTAGTATATGACTTCTATCCAGAATAAGTCCAAGCATTGTTAATACAATGACAATGATTTGTGCAACCTTCAAGTAACCTGGCAGCCAAGGAGAGTGGACTGCAATGTGCATATACATGAACAATGATGACTTCACTGCACTGGTCAGTGGGGGCAGTAGACGCCATTGAGCGAGCATGTGTACTGTGTGGCTGTTGCACTCAAAATGAGTGAGTAGAGCAATGAATCTACATCACATTTTGCATTAAGCTTGAACATTCCTCCATGGAAACTATTTGGATGATTCAGAAGGCTGCAGTTATAGGCAACTGGTGATTGGCAGCTTCATCACGACAACATGTCCACTTATACATCACATCTTGTGCAGAGTTTTTGGTGAAACATCAAATCACCCAGGTGACTCAGCCCCTGTACAGCCTAGATTTGGCACCTAGCAATGCCTGGCTTTTCACAAAACTAAAATCACCTTTAAAAGGGAAGAGATTTCTGACCATGGATGAGATTCAAGAAAATACGAGGGGGCAGCTGATGGTGATTGGGAGAACTGTGTGAGGTTCCAAGGTACCTACTTTGAAGGGGACTGAGGTGTTGTTTTCCTATGAATAATGTTTCTTGTATCTTGTTCAATAAATATTTCTATTTTTCATATTACATGGTTGGATACCTTCTGGACAAACTTCCTCCTATATTTACTTTAGTCTTTTAATGTATCAGTTTAGTCTTTTTACTTTAAAAGTCTTTTTACTTTAAAGTCTTTTACTTTAGTTTCTTCACACATCTTATACAATTATTATATTAAAAATAAATTGTCATTGCTATTGTACAATTTTAATTTTTGTTGTGAAAAGATATGGTGAGGGAGAGAACATTTTTCCACATGAGTTTTGAAAAATCACTAGCAGATTTAAACTTAAATTTATTATAAGCTACTTTGCAAGCATTTCATTTTTCCCTAATATTTGTATTCATAGTAACTGAACTAGCAATTTCACATTACTCTATAATTATGTGTTATATAGCGTAATTGTTCATTCATAAATATATAATGGACTTCCACTTCTAAGACCATACAGTACCTTAATATTTGTACTTTAAATCTTACTAAACATTAGTGGCATCCCACAATGACCTTATGAGGAAAGATTCATATTTAAAAATTAATTATCTATAGAAATAAAAGCTCCTCAGACATACATTTCAAGAGAGCATCACCAATGCTAAAAAAAATTGTCTGGAGATTGAATAGCCCTAAATTTTTCAAAGCTCTCATTAAAGTGAACAACTTTTACTGCAATAAGATGAATACTAATATTAACTCTAGAGAATTTAAGTACAAGATATATAACAAAAGATACCTCTACCAAACATTCAAAATGAGCTTAGCAGTGTAGAAAATTAACATTACAAAATTTTTATAGATACTCAAACTAAATTTCTAGACATTTGTTAAGTTTTCTACAGTGCACTTAAATTTGGTATGCATTGTTTTGAATTCCTCAATTTAGTTAATGATCTTTTTTAAAAAATAGACTTTGTGTTTTAGAGCAGTGTCAGGTTGACAGAAAAACTGAACAGAACACACAGAGATTTTCCATATTTCCCCCGCCCCCATTCATACTCGGTTCCCCCATTATCAACATCCCCCACCACAGTGGTGGTACCTTTGTTACCAGGAAACCTACTCTGACACTTCATTATCATCCAATGTTTATAAGAGGGTTCACTCTTGGTGTTCTACATTTTATGGGTTTGGACAAATGCTTAATGACACATATTCATTATATTATCATACAGAATAGTTTCACTTCTCCCAAATTCTCAGTGTCCTGCTTATTCATACCTCCTTATCCCAACCCCAGGAAATTGCTACTGTTTTTACTGTCAACATAGTTTTGCTTTTTCCAGAATGTCATATAGTTGGAGACATAAACTGATGTTTTTCACTTAGGAATGTGCATTAAGTTTCCTCCTTGTTTTATCACAGCTTGATAGCTCATTCCTTTTTAGCACTGAATAATATTTCATTGTCTAAAGGTACCAGTTCATTTATCCATTCACCTACTGAAGAACATTTTGGTTGCTTCTAAGCTTTGACAATTATGAATAAAGCTTCTGTAAATATTTGTGTCAAGGATTTTGTGTAGCCATAAGTGTTCATCTCCTTTGAATAAATACCAAGAAGCAAATACCAAGTGTTTGGAAGATCATATAGTAAGAGTATGTTTAGTTTTGTTAGAAACTGACAAACCATATTCCAAAGTAGCTGTACTATCTTGCACTCCCATCAGTGATAAATGAGAGTCCTGTTGTTCCACATCCTTGTCAGCATTTGGTGTTGTCATTGTTCTATATTCTAGCCATTCTAATAGGTGTGTAGTGGTATCTCATTGTTTTAATTTGCATTTCTCTGATGACAAATAACATGCAACATCTTTTGATATGCTTATTTGCTGTGTGTATATCTTCTTTGATGAGTTGTCCATTTAAAGGGTTTTTCTTTTTGTTGCTAATGTTTCAGTTGAGGATGTAGCTGCAGGACAGAACATGCATTAGTGAATTTAACAAACTGGTCAACTGAGATATGGGAAGGTTAAATAGCTCATATTATTATATGTTCTGTCATGGCCTTAGTTCAGGTTCTTTAGACTTTCAGCTTCTCCAAGTGTAGGAGTCCTCCTGCCTATGTCATCTAAATCATTTATCGTGGTCCTTTGTACAGTGACCTTTGTGAAGACATGTCCCTCTTGCTTAAAGGTTTCAAAGAGAAATGAAAACCTTGAAAGCTCCTTAGGCCTATTGTACAAGCTTACCATGTCAAAGATTGTGTACGGTATCCCCAAGTCCATCCCTTCTGTAACCTGAGGCTTTAGTCAGCCTACCTTTTTCTTCTTTTCATATTCTGTTCACATTGTCCAGTTCTTCCTACCCTTTAAAACCCTATCCAAACTCTCAGGAGAGGTTCAAACACTAACTCTTTCAATGTGATTTTATTGAATTTTCTCATCTGAAATAAACATTTCATTTTTTCATTGTAATTTTTTTGTTCCTCTCTTATATACTTAATCATTTTTTAACATATTTTATTTATTGATTTCTAGAGAGAGAGGAAGGGAAGGAGAAAGGGAGAGAGATATTAATATGTGGTTGCATCTCATGTGCCCCCCACTGGGGACCTAGGCCACAACCCAGGCATGTGCTCTGACTGGGAATCGAACCTTAGACCCTTTGGTTTGCAGCCCACGCTTAATCTACTGAGCTACCCCAGCCAGGGCTACTTAATAATTTTTGGTGCACGTACTTTAATAATTGTTCTGTCTAATAAGCACCTGATAGCAGGCAGAATGTGTTATTTATCCTTGCATGCCTTGTTGTGCCTAGTATAGTTCAGTTATTACATATAGCAATTTGTAGAACTGAGTGATCGCTCCTAGTGCCAAGACTCACTGTACAATGTTGACATTAGCTATAGTTGGACTACTATATAATAGAATATGTACAAATAAAGTTGTAGGTTACCACTATTAATTTTATCTGAAAGAAGGGCAAAACGTTTTTTTACAACTATTTCATGTTCACTAAAATATTTCTCCTGCTCCATGATTCTTTAATTAATCACATTAAGTGTCCTTTGAAAAAATGTAAAATATGAAAATGAAACTAATCCTGGTTTTTACTTGAGTAGAAGAGAAAACACATTATATTATAGGCATCATTTTTACTCTGAGTATGGCTGTCATTTAATTTTTAAATAGTTTACTCTTTTAATGTCAGTTTAATGTTGATTTAGGAATAATTTAACTATTGTAAGTAGATGAGTATATTTTGCAAGTTTAAATATAGTGGAGACATTGATCATGAATATTTCTGTGAATAGCATAAAGAGAAGTTGTCAATTGCTTAATTTCTTAAATTGAAATATAATTGACATACAGCATAATGATTCAACATTTTTATACATTGCAAAGTGATCACAACAGTCAGTTCACCACCATCTGTCCTCATGAACAGCTACCAAAAATTCTTTTCTTGTGATGACAACTTTGAAGATTTACTTTATTAGAAACTTTCAAATGTGCGGTACAGTGTAGCATCACCCCCCCATGACTTACTTTATGATGGAGGGTTTGTGCCTTTCGGTCTTCATCACCCGTTTCAGCTCCCTCCCCTCCTCTCTGGCAACTGCGAATCTGTTCTCTGTATCTATGAATTTGGTTTGGTTTGCTCATTTATTCTGATATATTTAGGTTCCGTGTATATGGTGGGAAGATTATTCTCCCAGCACTTTGAATATGTCATGCCACTCTCTGCTGGCCTGGAAAATTTCTGCTGAGAAACCTGCTGATAGTTTTGTTGGGGTTTGTACATAATAAGTTGTTTTTCTTTTGCAGCTTTTAAGATTTACTTATTCTTTAAATTAAATTTATTGGAGTGACATTGGTTAATTATCTTTAACTTTTTATATTTTAATGATAATATGTCTTGGCATATTTCTTTGAGTTCAACTTGTTTGAAACTCTGAGCTTCTTAGATCCGCATATGTTTCCTTCTCTGGGAAAGAATAATTTTCAGCCATGGATTTCTTTGGATATATTTCTAGAACTGGGATGACTGGGTCAAAAGGCAGATCCATATTTAATTTTTTGAGGCATCTCCACCAATTTGCATTCCCACCAACAGTGCAAAAGGGTTTCCATTTTTTGACATCATCACCAGGACTTGTTTGTTGATTTACTGATGACGGCCATTCTGACCAGTGTGAGGTGATGTCTCATTGTAGTTTTAATTTGCATCTCTCTGACGATTAGTGACATTGAGCATCTTTTCATATATCTATTGGCCATCTGGTATGTCCTCTTTGGAGAAGTGCTCATAGCAATATTTTATCTGATATATTTCTGGCAAGGGAAACAAAAGAAAAACTAAGCAAATGGGGCTTCCTCAAGCTCAAAAGCTATTTGCACATCTGATAAGGGAGTAATATCCAAAATTTATAAAGAATTTTTAACTCAACACCAAAAGCCCCATAAGCAATTAATTAAAAATGGGCAAAAACCCTGAACTCTAGAATTTTTAAGGTACCTACCTTCTAAAAATTTTCCAAAATTACTCATACAAGATTTCACATAAACAACTCTCTTTTCACCCTCATATTTATCAGTTTATAGATGAGTCAATTAAATTAATAAGTATAACAAGTCCTATTGGCATTCATAATTTGGGTGAAAACTGAGCCAACTTTTGTTAAAATTTACCTCCATTTGTATAACCCCTGTCATGAAGTGGGGCGTGTGTGTGATCTAGTCTGGAGGGTCTACATACCATTGGCATCCACCTGCATAATCTCTGGGAGAGAATCAGGTATTCTGTGTTTTGGTGTGTGAGTGGAAGATAGTTATAAGTGATCCTCCCATAATTTACCTTTCTATATTCATGGTTTTCAGTTTTCTATCATAAAAAATGGTTTGACCATGAATGATTATCACATTAAAGAATGGTCACTAAAGTGCTTTAATAGTATTGTTTTATAGAGCCAGGTATTAATGTTCTTTGCATTAAATAGGAGAATGCATATAAAGTGGTTAGTAAGTGTAAGCACATGATAGATGTCTGACCAATATTAGTTGAATTTTAGTCCACATTCTCCTTTGAAGACTAATGAGGAAGTTAAAGTAGCCTTAGAGGCTGTCTTTGGGAGAGTCTGTAATAAGGGTAAAAATGTTGTTTTTTTTCCCTTAGGAATATTTAAGATCCTTTGGTTATTTAGGGATAAACATAACTTGCATTTTTTTCTGAGACAAAGAGACAGAGTTGGGAGTTGTCCAGAAAGAGCATCCATTTTACTTGTAGTCCTAAATTTTGTCCTAGCTGAAAACTGGTGAGGTTGGAGCAGTTCTTTTTGTACCCCAATGAAAGGCCCAAGGAGATCTTTATCCATTGCTGTGGCTTAAAGGGCAAACAGCTACCACGAGGGAGATATTTCTCGACCTAGAAAACATTTAGTTCAATGTGTTAGATATCTGACTTAGCTCCTGCACAATCAGGAAATGACACCATTATGTCTCTCTAGCTGGGGATCCCATGTGGGAACTCACTGAGTTCCTTTCAGAGGGTCCATAAAATCACAACTGTTTTCATAATTATACTAAGATGTTATTTGTCTTTTCACTTTCATTTTCTCATGGATATGCAGTGAAATTTTTCTAGAGATTAAATGATTTGTACTACTGCAACACAGTGAATGCAGAAGCAGATAGAATAATACAATTGACAGCTGTTAAACCAAATATTAACCAGATTTGCAAAAATGTAGAATAATGTTATCTCTCATTAATTTGTTTTGTTTTTAAAATACAGTTATTTTCTTTTTAAAATATATTTTATTGATTATGCTTTTACAGTTGTCCCAATTTTCCCCCTTTGGCCCCTCCACCCAGTACCCCCATTCCCTCCAGGAATATTGTCCTTCTTAGTTCATGTCCATGGGTTGTGCATGTAAGTTTTTTTGCTTCTCCACTTCCTATATTATTCTTAACATCCCTCTGTTTATTTTGTACCTACCAATTATGCTTCTTAATTCCTGCACCTTCCCCCCCATTCATCCCTTTCCACCTCCTAGCTGATAACCTCCAAATGATCTACATATCTATGATTCTGTTCTTGTTCTGCTTGTTTGCTTAGTTTGTTTTTTTAGGGTCAGTTTTTAATAGTTGTGAATTCGTTGCCCTTTTAATGTTCATAGTTTAGATCTTCTTCTTTTTCTTAAATTTAAGTCCTTTTAACATTTCATGTAATAGTGGCTTGGTGATGATGAACATCTTTTGCTTTACTTGCCCTAAAGTGTTCTGGGAAACACTTTATCTGCCCTTCCATTCTAAGTGATAATCGGTTTGCTGGATAGAGTAATCTAGGTTGCAGGTCCTTGCTTTTCATCACTTTGAATACTTTTTGCCAGTTGTTCTTGCCTGCAAAGTTTCTTTTGAGAAATCAGCTGACAGTCTTATGGGAACTCCTTTATAGGTAACTCACTGCTTTTCTCTTGCTGCTTTTAAGATTCTCTTTGTCTTTAACCTTTGGCACTTTAACTATGATGTGTCTTGGTGTGGGTCTCTTTGGGTCCAACTTTTTTTGAACTCTGTGCTTCTTGAACTTGTATGTGTATTTCCTTCACCAGATTAGGGAAGTTTTCATTCATTATTTTTCAAATAAGTTTTAAATTTCTTGCTCTTCCTCTTTTTCTGGCATCCCTATGACTTGGATGTTGATACATTTGGAGGTGTCCCAGAGGCTTCTTATACTAACCTTGTTTTTTGAATTATTTTTTCTTCTTGCTATTCTCATTGAATGCTTATTTTTTTTTATGTTCCAAATCATTGATTGAATCTTGGCTTCATCCCTTTCACTATTGGTTCCCTGTAGATTTTTCTTTATTTCACTTACTGTAAACTTCATTTCTTCCTGGGTCTTTTTTATGCTGTTTCCATACTCAGTGAGTTATTTGAGCATCCTGATTATCAGTGTTGTGAACTCTGCATCTGATAGGTTGGTTATCTCTGTTTTGTTTAGTTCTCTTTCTCTTTCTGGGGTTGTGTTCTGTTCTTTCATTTGGGCCATATTTCTTTGTCTCCTCAAGTTGACAGCCTTAGGGTGGGGCAACTGGCTTCCCTACTTTGTGGATTTGTGTGGGAGGATGGCTCAGAGAGGGTACAGTGCCACTGCTTAGGTTCTGGAGGTTTGCCTGGCACTCTCCCTGTTTCCAGTCACTTGACTTACTTTCTATACGTAACTGGTGCCCTTCCAGCTTTTGCCCTGGGGTTGAATCCCAGAGTGGGTGTGTCTGTGGAAGTTCTAAGTCTGTGTGGGCCCTTTAAGTGGAGTCTTCCAAAAATCTGGCAGTTTCTTCTGTTGCTGGTTTTTACACCCAGAAGAGACGGGGATTTATATTCCTGGTGCTGGAACTCTTCTGAGCTTTGGAGTCTGGCCTGAGGTTGGGATGCCTTGCTCCTGAAGTATCTCTCCTGATTTTTATCCACCATAGATGAATGTGGGACCACCTGTTCTGCTGCCTCTTGGTGCCAGATAGAGTCTCTGTGCTTCTCCACCTGTCTCCATGTCTCCACCTTTCCTACCTGTCTGGATGAATGTGGCTTCTTTAAACCCTTGGTTGTTGGACTTCCATATAGTTCAACTTTCTGAGGGTTCTGGGGGTTATTTGTTTTGAGATCTAGTTGTAATTTTTTTCTGTATAGTGCAAGAAGGTGAAGCGTGTTTACCTACACTTCTATCTTACCCAGAAATCCAAAAAATAGATTTATTTTATAAAAATAAGCTATTTATGGTAACATGATTTTATCATTATTATTTATAAATAATAAATATTGCAATGTATTGTTTTAATTTGAAATATGGTAAATATTATAAAATATCACCCATATGAGCAAAAAGCTTTTTGGGGTCCTTGATAATTTTTAAAGTAGAAAGAGGTTTTGTAATCCAATAGTTGAGAACCAATGATGTAGAAGGAGTGAGCTGTACTGAACCCTAAGAAATGGTACAGGCAAGAGGTATAGGATTTCTAATAATGAATATTTAATGGATTATATTATTATGGATACTTTATTCTAAACACTTTTAAGTGGAATAAATAAACTCTGAGAGCACTTACAAGTTTTGCCTCAAACCTTTCAAGCAAAACCAGACATACACAGATTAATGACAGGGACACACACTCTATGGAAATGCTGTAGAATTCTAGCAGGAGAGATGTTCATGTGAGTTGAATAAATTATCATGCCTGTGTAATAGCCAAGTCTTTTTAAATTTAAAATATTCTAAAATTAAAGCATAGTTGGCATGCAACAGTATACAGTATATTTGTTTCAGGTGTGCAACATACCGATTTGACGTTTATGTACCTTATGATGTGATCACCGCACTAAGTCTAGTAACCATCTGTCACAGTGCCAAGTTATTACAGCATTATTAACTATGTTCCCTGTGCTGTTCACTAAATCTCTGTGGCTTGCTTATTTTACAACTGGGAATTTGTACCACCATATTTTTCTTCACCTTTTTCACTCATCCCTCCCACCCCTCTCCCCATCAACAGGACAAACTGATGGCCTCTCTGCTTTCACTGTTATGGCAAAGTCTTTTAAAGATTTATTTATTTGGAAACATTGATGTATGAGAAATACATTGACTGGCTGCCTCTTGTAAGCCCCCACCTGAAGACCTGGCCCACAACCCAGGCATGTGCCCTGATCAGGAATCAAACCCACTACCTTTTGGGTTGCAGGCTCGGGCTCATTCCATTGAGCCACACCAGCCGGGGTAGTAAAGTCTTTTAAAATGAATGCAAAAAGTCTGAATTTAACTAGTAAGCTTTGAAAGTTTCTAAAAAAACTACTGTTTTATTTTCTATATTAAAAGGGAATATTTTCTGATATTGCAAACTGTAAATTAAATTAATTCATACTTTGTTAATATCCTTTATTAATATTTTTCTTTATTATATGTGGTGGCAGTTACCATGAATTGTTTTAAAGATATGAGGAAGATATAGATGCTCAAATACCAAGACACTGTAGTGATCATCAAAAACAATCATTAGTAATATAGATTCTCTGCCACGATTCATCTTCATGAATCGCAGTTAACAACATGACCTATTTGTACATATTTAGTTTTTGAGGATTGGGTAACAACAGGTGATGCATGCCAGTGGTATCATTAAGAATCAGGAGCTGCTACAAAGGTGCATTTTTGGAATAACATTTCATTAATTGCCCACATAGTTTTCAATTAGTAACTCACCCCTAATTATCCTGAAATTTCATCCTTGAGTGTGCCTTTCTTAAAATAACACATTGCTTGTTTCATCACTTGCAAAAGGAATATGTATTCATTGTAGAAAATATAGTAAGCATGGAGATGCTAACGGAATTAAATAAGTATCACAAGCAGGTCCTTCATATTAAATTTTGGTACATGTCCTTCTAGTCCTTGTTGACATGTAAATAAATACATGCATACTTTTTTGCAAAACAGGACCACACTGTATTGTAAATTGCTTGTTTTCTCCAACAGTATTTTATTAACATTTTTCTTTCAAGTATACATTTCATTAGTTCTCATACTATCTCAAGTTCCTCTGATATTTTTATTGCCATTATCTTAAATTATGAGACTGTGTCACATTGTCATGGGGGTTAGATCACACCAGAAACTGCTCACCAGACTCAGGACATGGACAATAAATGCCACCAACAATGAAGCACATTTCTGTTTAAATTAGTGCACATTTAAATAATTAGGCTTACCTGCTTGACTCTGTAGAATCTACTTCATTCATTTAGATTAGAGCTGAAAGAAAAGAGATACAGGCTGTGCCCAAAATGGTAAAAGATGAACAACTCAGATGCTGATAATAAATGGGAAGGACTCCTGTGGCTTCAAACCAGAGGGGTCATTATTTATGAGGCCAGGAGACTAAAGATCCCTCAGCTTGCTGCACTGTTAGTTAGATGGAAGACAGGCAGGTTTTCATTTCTCACTTATTGCTGTTTATGGAGCACACACATTTTTGTTATTTATTTGAGAGGTGGGAATGACCACAGTGGGATGGCTGCCTGCGGAGGCTTCTGAAAATTAGCTAGACACCAGGGCTTGGCTGCCTCAGTGTAAGACACTGAGAGTTTGTGGCAACATGGAGGAGCAGAGGAGGTGAATCCAGGCTGTGAAATTCACGCAGAAAATGTTGAAATATTTACTAATATTTACTAATTTTTACTATTATATAAATAACAATAATAAACTCATTATGTTACCATAAGTTAGAACCCAGTAAATCTTAACATTTAAGACTGTTCTATATCATAGTGGCAAATTGAGCCCTTTCATCCCCCCCTTTACCCCTCCCCTAAGTTGCTAAGTCTGAGACCATGTGTTAGTTTGACTGATAGAACAGCTTGAAACTAGGCCATTTAAAATATAAGATGAATTCTTGGGGGTAGGTGAGAAAATATGCCATTCTGAAAAGCTGTCTTCTACTAAAATCATTGCATAATGGCATTCGGCAGCATTAAAAATGACATGGAGAAGAAATAGTGCTTCGAGAATAGAATTTCTCTTAGCTCTCTTCAGAGTCGGAGTCCTTCCAGAGAAATGTACTCTTGGTTGGCTCAGTGAAATTGGATCTCCAACAACTGTTCTCCCTGGGAGAGGCTGACCTGCATACACACTGGGCTCTTCATGGCGACAAAAATATTAGTCTCTGTCCTCTTCCACTCCCTTTCCCCATCCTGCCCCACAAAAGGAAAGAGCCCTTAGTGATGCTTAACCCTTAAAATGAGAGCTTGCCCTAGTCTATTAAATTAGTTTTTTTAAAGTTTCATGTTTTCTCAGAAAATAAGGATTTCCAAGAGTTGGCAGTAAGAAGTCAAGGAAAGGGCAGCAGGAAAAAGAAAAAGGAAGGAATGCACATCTATTGAGAACCTACTAGTTCCATTTACTCTGTATGTGTTTTCTCAGTTAACTCCCTCACCTGCTCTGTAAGTAGGTGTCAGTATTTCCATCTTACAGGTGGGTTTACTGAAACTCACGGAGGATAAAAGATTTGCCCGAGACCACATGTGCTAAACAGAAGAAACCAGGCGCAAACCGAGGTTTCTTCCACTTCAAATCATTTTCACCATACTTGAAGCCAGGGGAAAGAAACAGGTGAAGTACATGGCAGTGATGGAGACAGGGGAGAGGAAGAAGTAAGACTGTTTTATCAGATTTGTAGTTGGTATTTGTTGTTGTTGCCATCTGTACTTGTAGTCAGTCCTACAAAGTAATATGAATGCAAAGAACTGATAATTAACTGACACTGTTTAAAAACATGGTCATTAACCACTGATTAACATGAGCGCTCTGTCCATGCTCACCTGTCCATGCTCTTTACATTATCAGAAGCATTTTTGCAATAATGTATTCTAATATCTGATAAGTTTTGTGAATGACCCCATTTATCATTATCTATCATCTATCATTTTTCTATCTATCTATCTATCTATCTATCTATCTATCTATCTATCATCTATCATCTATCTATCATCTGTCTATCTATCCACCCACCCGTCCATCCACCTGTCATCATTCCTCATGAATGCTATGAGTACATACATACTATATATACACACATACAGCTATATATACATATACTACACATTCAAAAAATTTTTAATTCTTGAAGCATCTTTAGGTTTTAAAGTCATTTAAAACAAATACAATAGCATTTAATGATCAAAAATAGTCTTTGCTCATGGAGGACAAGTTTAAAAGTATGATGAAAATAAAAATCACTCAAATCTTATGAACCAGTGGAAACCACTGTTAGCAGTTTGTTGCATTTCCCTATATTCTAAAATGTAAATGTTCAGAAAAAACCCTATTTGTTTTGGGATAATTACAGATTTACAAGAAGTTACAAAAATAGTTCAGAGCCGCCCCGTGTACACGCACACAGTCACAGCCAACGGTCACATTGCACATAAGTACAGCACATTGTAAGCCCAGGGTCTGACATGCGCGCAGTGTGTGTGTGTATAGTTCGGGCATTTGTATTACATGTACATACTAAACCTTCTTTTTAACCTTTTTCCGTTTGACAATATGCTACATTGGGAAAATTTTTTATTACAATCGCTATCGCACCTACATTGATGACACTTTTTATATTTATCAAGTATTCCACTGCATAGACATACACATTTGTGTGAACGTGGATGATTTCTTTACAGTAAATAGAATTCGGTGGTCTATGGGTATGGACATTTTAAAGGCATTTGCTACATACTACTGAATCACCTTTTGAGATGCATCACTTCTGTGAACCAAAATAAATGATAATGCCCATATACCAGTGACTTGGGCAAAGTGAATTTTAGCATTGAAATAAATCAATACCTATTTGATAGGTGAAAATTGTTATTTTATTATGTTTTAATCTATATGTATGTGATTCCTAGTAAGGTTGAATGTTTCTTGTTTATTGAACATTTATATATCTTTCTTATAAATTCTTTATTCTTATTCTTTAGCCAAATTTTTCATTGTGGAATTTTTTCCTGTATGTCCTTGTAAGGGCCACTCGTGTGTCATAAGTAGGAGATGCAGTACATAAGGGTCATATGCAGTGACATTTTTTGTGTTCGTTGTTGGGTTTTTACTTTTGTTCATCATGATATTGCTGTGCCAAAGTTAAGAATTTTTGCATTATTAAACCTACCTTATTTTTTTTTTTTAGTAATTTTTGCCATTGAAGAGTCCTTTTCTAAGTTGAAGTAATTAAGTTATATTTTCTTATGGTTGTTTAGGATTTCTTTTTTTGTATCAAACTCTTTAAGCCATCTGTCATGTATTTTAGTATTCATGTGTCTAGTTTAATTTTTATTCTAAATGGTTAGTTATCCCAGCCACAGCTATTAAAAATAACATTCTTCCTACTAACCTGAAATGTTTCATGTGTCATATATTAAAAATATATGTAAACTGTCCAAAGGAGAGAAAATGGACTTAAACTCATATTCATTCATTAATTTGCTAATTCATTCATTCACTTACTGATTTTTCCATTCATACATTCCACTATGTGTTGTAATGCAGTGGTTCAAATGATGCAGAAGATAGACAAGGCACCTGTCCTTATAGGCCTTTCATTCATTTATCAATAGGTTGGGGAGGGGAAGAGGTTATAGCAGTATAAGAAATAAAAGGTTATGAACATTTTAGATAGAAGTTCAATGAGAGAGAAAATACAACTGCTTCTCATGACCTCATACCCTAGTCCAACCCACCACCATCTCTTGCCTGGGTGATGGCAATTTTTTGATTGGGATCTTTGATCCTATACTTGCTCTCTTTTAGTCTATTCTCCTCACAACAGCCAGAGCAATCCTGAAACTCAAGTCAGATCCTCAGCTCTTCTGCCCAAATCCCTTCAATGGCTCTCTTGTCTCACTGGGGAACAAAAGACTACAGATTAGTGGCTTCAAACCACACACAGCTGTATCTCAGTTTTGGTGGGTCCGGAGTCAGGGATGAAAGGGGGAGCTTTTAGAACCTATCCGCCACAGCCCATGTCACTGAGACAAGAAAGCAGAGCCCTCATATGGCCTTGAGTCCTCTCATAATCGCCTCCGACCTTGATCCCTCTCTCACCACAGCTCCACCACTCTGTCCTCACCCCTCCACTGTAACTGTGGCCGCTCGGACGTCCTCAGATAGGCGCTCTACAGCCTTGGGACCTCTGCTCTGGCTGTTCTAACTGCATGGAGTATGCTTCCTGCACATGAACTCTGGCTAACTCTTTTGTCTCCTTCAACTCTTTGCTTATATGTCACCTCTTAGTGTCCGTGACCTCAACAAAATGATGCAGATCACTCCTCCCTATGCGAACTCCTGCACTGCCTATCTCCCTGCCCTGCAGTCTGTGTTCTTTCTTCCATAGCATATATTACTCTGACACGCTATGTTTGTGATGGTTATTCACCATCTGTCTCACCCCACTGGAAAGTAAACTCCCCAGGTCAGGGATCTTCGTTTTCTTTGGGTTGTATGCCCAGTACCCAAAATAGTGCCTGGCACAAAGCAAGCATTTAGTAAATATATGTTGAATAAATGGGGCTGGAACTACTTAATGGGGGAGGGTAAGATGAGGAATTTGAACTCAGACCTCCTCTGAAAAGATCTAGGGTAAGACTATTTCAAGCAGATACTTAAAAAAAAAAAGATTTTATATAAAAGCTGTTCTAAGCACTTTTCAAACATTATTTCATTTAATCCTCTAGCAATCTTATGGTATAGGTTCAGTTATTAGTGTCACTATACAGATGACAAAATGAGGCATAGGGAAATTAAGTAAGTCACCCAAAGTCACAGAGCCAGTATCTACATACAGGCGGAAAAGCAGGCGATATGGAGCAAAACCTGCACACATAATAACTATGCTTTGCTGCCTTTCAAGACATAGCCAGTGCAAAGGCCCTGAGGCTGGAACAAACTTGGGATTTTTGGAAGGACAGCCAGTTTGTGGCTGGTAGTTATTTAGGAATGAGAAATATATGAATGAGTTCAGAGGTAGGTGAAGAGAGTATAGGAGGCCCACCAGTGGAGGTAAATTGTTCTTAATGCTGGAGGCTTTAACAGCGCAGTGATGTGAACTAATTTAGGTTTTTAAAAAGATTACTCTGGATTCTAAATGAATAAGAAACTGTCAGGGTGAAAAAGAAGGTGAACTAAAAAAAAACAAACCCTTATGAACAATTGTGTTTCCCCTGGACATATTTAAAAAAAATTGTATTAGTTTATAAATGCCTCCTCATATCTGTTGGATTCTTTGTTATAGTCCTAATGGACTATCTTTACATTTTATTATGTTTTGTTGTTTTTTGCACAATGAGGTTTAATTTCTGAAAATGCAAATAATGCAAATGTAAAGGCTTCACATGCACTGATGGCAAGCTGTAACCAGTCCATACTACCCCAGCTCATTTCCAAAATTCAACCATATTTTTAAAAACAGCTTTATTGAGGCATAATGTACACACCATAAACTTGACCCAGTTTAAGTGAGTAATTCGATGGTTTTTCTTACATTTACAGGATCATGCAACCATCAACACATTCTCATTTTAGAATATTTCTGTCACCCCAAAAAGAAACTTTGTGCTCATTTGCAGTCCCTTCCCATTCTCAAGTTCAGCCCGAGACAACCATATATCTACTTTCTGCCTGTATAAACTTGCCTTTTCTGGACATTTCATAGAAATGGAATTGTACAGAATGTGATCTTTCATGTCTGATTTCTTTCACTTAGTATAATGTTTTTGAGGTTCATTGACACTTTAATATATTCATGCCTCATTGCTTTTTGTTGATGAATTGTATTCCATTACATGGATATACACTGCATTTTGTTTATTAATCACCAGTTAATGGACATAATAGCCACTCTAGTCTATTATAAACAAATAAATGTGCTTTAGACATTCTTGTACAAGTCTTTGTATGGACATTTCATTTCTATTGGGTTGAGATTTCTTTTGGGAGGAGAGGAATTACTAGGTCTTTTGGTAAATTTGTGTTTAGTGTTAACTTTGAAAGTCGTGAAATAAAGCCAGAATGTCCTCCCTTGTGACTTGATTTTGATAAATCATCATTCCCTAATCATTTTGATTATTGCGCTATTAAACATAAATGTGTAAAACTAGCTTTTGTTACATACTTGAAATATTTACTTATGTAATAAGGAATGTCTTTGCATTTTGTAGTGTTTCAAATATTGAGCAATAATTTCTCCATGCTCACAGATTTTTTTCTTGGTGCTTAATTTGTGATTTGATTAAAAATGTCTTTGAAATGAAGATGTTCTGTAAATTATTGTTTTAGAATATATAACATATGGAGCTATTTCCATCTTTAAACTAATCTTCAGTGGAACAGGAGGTTTGAAAATCACACAGTGAATATCTTTCTTCTTTGTTATTTTAGCTGCTGACATTTTAAATTCAATTTAGCTGTGGTCTTATATTTTTAAAGTTAATGAAGTGGATTTCAGGTTCAGTTAACAGTAATTTAAGATGACAATTAAATCATTAGTGAAGCTAATTATTAAATGGAAAACTCACTGCCGTACTCAAGCTTGCAGTACAATCCAGCCGTAGGTCCACGTGCTGCGCGGGCTCTGGCGAGCTGGTGTGCAGCTCTTTGAACCAGGCAGGCTGAGAGCAAGACTGCTAGATGACAGCCCCGCATGCGGCATTATTTCCAGCATGCTAAAATAGCGTGTTTGGGCTCATTTCTAGTCACGATTTTATTTAGCTAAGTCACATAGGATGTAAACTACTTTGCTTCACATCCTCTGAAGCAGTGTTTCTAAATATAAATATATTCATTATACTTATCCCACTTACCTCAAACTCCTATGAGAAATGTAGTAATTGCCATGTTTAGTCACATAAAGATACAATAGTAATGATGTTGCTAGGCAAGCTCTTGTACCTCTATTTTGGTAAGCAAGTATATGTATTTATTTTGGGTATATACCCAGAGCAAATAGCCGAAGCATGAAGAGTGCTGTGTTCAAGTTGGAATAATAAGGGCAAATCATTTCTCAGCGTGGATAGTGGATAAATCTCTGTTAATACTCCCACCCCTAGTGTTTGAGCATGTCTGTTGCTCTAACTTATTTTAACAGGTAGCCCTGGAGACAAACTGGGCCAGTCAGTGATGTGGGTGATTGAATGTGGTAGATATAATCCACATTTGAGCGTGGTTTCCTTCTGATTTCCCCCCACCCCCCAACAATAGGGCTTGGAGCTCTTTCCACACTAGAACATTAGAATCCCCTCATTCTTATAAATTGCTGATTAGTATTCAATAGAATGTTTATGCCATGGATTATTTATCCTTCCTATTAATGGACGTGTAGACTGTTACAATTTTTTATGATTATGAAACCACGGCTTACACACATCTCCCTATGCACACTTACAAGTTTTTCTCTAAAGTAGGTTTTGGGAGGTAGAATTGGCCACAGGGTATGCACATATAAAATTTTTATTAAAACTGTCTAATTCTTCTCTACAAATATTTTTCCAGTTGGCATGCCCACTAAGAACGTATAAAAAATTCATTTCTACCCTGTCATCAACACTTCATATTTTAGATATCATGGAAAGTGATAAAAATGAATGCTTACTGCTCTCAGGGAATTTGTGTGGAATGGATTAAATATATAAGTACTTAATAATATAAGGCAATAAAAATAATGCCTTAAAGGTCGCTGAACTCATGGAAGTACTAGCATGTGGTGCTCAGTGGTGGAGAAAGGTGTTACCCTGTCTCAGGATGCCGTAGTGAATTTTTCCCAGCCAAAAGTGGAGGCTCAGAAACCCAATCTGTGTGCCCTCTGAGTGGATTCGTTTTTCAGAAACAGATTCAAAATCACCAAACTCATAGAGCCTGAAGCAAAAAGCCAGTTTATTCCTACACAAGAAGATTGGACGTACCAAAGAGTCCAGACATGCCCTCTAGCGCTGTTACCTCTGTCCATGGTTACCCCACCCAGAAAGCCGAATTGCCACCTGAAGTCCAGCTAGCCTTGTGTTTTAGAAAACATAGCCACCTGGCAGTCCATCTGGAACGTAGTCTCTGAGAAGCCCCTTTTGGGAAAACCAGTTTATAATCTTGATCAGTGCGCATGAAATGAGAGAGAGTAAAGTGAGTGCCAGGAGTCACCTCCTCTGCAACGTGGGATATACCTGTCCCTGGTCCGACAGATGGCTCCTAGAAAAGGGCGTGGTCTCTTTTGACCAGTCAATATTTGCCTCTAGATTCTCTTTCCTGGGCTTTCAAGGATGGACAGTCCTTCATCTGACAGGTACATTATATTCCACTATAATCAAGTGTTACTCTACGAGCAACCCATGTTATTTAATTCTAATAATACAGTCAATAATTACAGTTAGTAATGTTTAGTTGGGACTTAGGATGTGCCAGGCACAGCTCCAAGTGCTTTAAAACACGGACTCATTTAATCCTCTTTAAACTATCTTTCTCTGCCTCCATTTCTGTCCATCATTTGACAGCTTATCTATCTGAGAGAGCAAACTCATTTATTTTGTTTACATATTCTTGGAGTGACCCTCAATATAGATGCAACATGTGGAAACAAAATTAAAATAGAGCAGAAATTCTAAGTAGAAGAAATTCATTTTCATTGCTTCAATAAGGAAAACTTCTTATGAAGGAAGAGTAAGGGCTTCAAAGCATGAGTAGAATTTTTATTGGTGGGGATGGGAGAAAATTCTATGCTTTAAAAAATAAAGGGCAGTATTCTTGTTTAAAAGGTTAGGTTTCACATACCTGGAAAGTTTGCTGATGTGAAATGCCTAATTCCCTAATAATGCCTGGTGAAGTAGATGTATTTTATAAAGAATTTATTATTGAGGGTAGAGGTGGGGAGAGAATATAGATATTTTCCTGTAAAATTGTTACTGTCTGATTAAACTAAATGGACATAAAACAAACTTCATTGGCTCTGTGAGCCTTTCCTATCTAATGTGTTTCTTACACACTTGTACAATTTATATCTTAATGAAAACGAGGCCCAAGAGATGCTCTTAAAACCCAGGAGGGGAAATTAGAGTGCATTGCTCTTGACTGCAGCATTTGTTATTTTACAGGGAAAAAGCATCAGTGGTCACTTATAAATTGTGGCTCTGACCTACATTGCAGAGCTAGCGAATTTCCTTAGGAACTGATCAATAACACCGGTAAAAGAGGACCTTGCTAATAGCCTCTCCTTGGAAAAAGCTAAGGTTGACAGTTAAAAAAACAATTTGTTCAATTTCATCTACTCTTCTGGAATTCCAATCAGGTAAAATTGCTCCTTGTTTCATAGTCATGAAAACATTTTATTTAAAACCTCAGTTTGATATTCATTTTAAATATAAAAGTCATGCATAGGGAGTACGAGTAGTAACGGTAGCAGCTTAGTTATGTCTGGTGTCTGACTCTCCGCCCAGCTTCCATTGCAGTGCCTTGAAAAGACACACAGAGAAGTCCTGAATGGAAACAAAGGAGAAAATTAAAGGTAAGACAGCAAGTCAAATTTTGCATGAAATTTGTAGTATTATTGATAGAGATAAATTGAGAATCTTATTCTTGGACTGCATACCACCTGCCCACATTCTACATCAGAACTGTGTAATCTCAAAGATGATAGGAAGAGCTAGTAAGTCAACCCCAACTGAAAAGCAGCAGTCCTTGAACTCAGGATTTCTCCACCTTGGCACTATTGATATTTGGGACCCATCATTCTTTGCTGTGGGGTTGGTGCCATGTATTGTGGAATATTTAGCAGCATCCTGGTCTCTACCTATTAAATGTAAGTAGAAGTCTACCCTCACCCTTAGTTGTGACCAGCAAAAATGTCTTCAGGCATTGCCAAATTTCTTGAAGGGTAAAAATGAACTGGCTTGAGAACCATGACCTAAATTATTAGAGAAGCCAGAGCCTGGAGCTTCCTCTCTGTCCCATCTCTCTTTTGTCACCACCATTAGACCCTCTCTTTTCACTTTTTGTGACAGGAAATAAGGAGGAACAAGAATCAGAGGCATCTTATCCCTAAAAATATTGTTTTTAAAAGTTTATTTGGACCCCAGTTCATCTATGGTGTTAGAAGTTAAAGTAATGGTTACCTTTGGGGGAGGGGATAATAACGTGGAAGAGACACAAAGAAAGCTTCTCCAGTGACAGAAATATTCCACATCTTGATCTACAGGGTAGTTATAAATATGTTAAAATTCATTGAGCCCAACTGTTAAGCTGGGTATACTTACTTATTTTATATCTTAATGAACAATAACAATAAAAGAAAGACTCAGAAAAAAGAAAATCCAACATGGGGCATATAAAAAGGAAAAGGGCACGGAACCGTTTCTTTGAAGATTGGTAGGGAGAGTGTACTTTTAGAATGCATGTGCTTGCATCATAGAGCTCAGCTGGAGAAGGCAAATCGATTCTCACATGGCTCATTCCCATGGCCTCCCATAATCCCTGTGAAGCAGAGGGGAAATTAGTATAAAAAACTGGGTTGTAATGTAATTCCACCCATTGCCCATAATCTTGGAGAAGTTTCAGCAAACTGCAAGGAAAATGGATTGGTTTTAAGAATACAATGGGTGGCCCATGCAAGCTGTGCCAACAGAAGCAGACCCAACATGCTCATTAGAAAGTCCAGAAGAAGCTCCCTATCTGCCATTCACCTGCATTCTTGAATGCAAACGTTGTACTAGCCAGTATTCTATGCAGCTTTTCTTCAACTGCACAGGCACTAACTTTTTAAGGCAGAGAGTTCTTTGCTCCCCAGCCCTCTACTAACGTCAATTCTTCAACATCTAAATCTCGAGCATAATATCCTAGACGATGATGGGGCAGGAGCAGAGTGCAAGGGGCCAGCAATGATTCATTGTTTGGGGGAGCACACAGGTGAAGTATTGTATCCAGAGCCATAACAGTGAGCAGCAAGCACACATTGAGTCAGGCTTGACACATGTGTGGAGCAGTCAGAATTTCAGAGTGGTCAGTGTGATAGTGGCAGACCTGACACCTCAAATCACATGTCATTTTTGTAACAATGGTGTGCACACTACATTTCATGACAGTTTCCTGAGCCCCCATTTCTGGGAGCTTTCCACCTCTGATGTTTCCCTATATAGAGCTGTGGAGGCTGCTGCTGTGCAAAGTGGCAACTTGCCCACCGTGGTCAGTGCACCTGCCAGTTCACTTTTCTGCTGGACTGTATTTTGAACATGATCATTCTGTCCAGAGTGGCCAGTGGGCTTGACTTGATGAGTGTGTTAGGTGTAATTAATCTGTTAGGTCTTCAGTGTGTCCACAGGGGTCAATTCATTTGTTTCAATAGGACTGTACTGTTTCTTTGCATCTCTCTAGGCCTAGATGAACTCTGCTAGGTTTAGGAGGCAAAGTGACCTGAGGACATACATGGCTGGGCCCTGCCTGTGTGATGGAGTTTTGCATGCCACTCTGGGATAGGAGTTTCCACTGTCCCAGGGCTGTTCTTTTCACTCGGCTGTTCAGGCTCTTAAGCAATGGCTTCTTCTCCCAAAGAAGAAGGAACCAGCCCTGACTTGCCCCATCCTAGCTCTAACGGTTCCCCAACAAATATCCAATAAGATTGACTAGTTGTACCTTGCCCAATGCAAGCCTGGAAGTCAGGGGACATTTCTCCTTAGCTCTCTCCCAGTTTCCCACTCTCACCCAGCGCTGCCAGGGATTAAGGGAACACCCATCAGTGACCTCAATCTATATATCTTTTATCTCCTGGCTTTGTGTAGTAAGAGCCGTTATTCATTGACTCACTTTTTTTAAAATTAGGATTCAATCAGCAAACATTTATTTAGCATCTACTGTAATCCAGGAATTACTTTGTGGGTGAGTGTTACAGTAGTCAGACACGAAGATCCTTATTCTCTTGGAGCTAATTTCCTAGTGGAGAAGATTAGACTAAGTGAATAAACAATCAAACAAAACTCTATATACACATCACACACACTAATGATAAGTGAGGAAACATTAATAAAACCAGGATATGTGATATTGACTGAGGTGAGGTGGGGAGTACTGAGAAAGTGTGGTTATTTGCTCATGCAAGATTGCTAGAGATCTAGGAGATGGCACCCATTTCCATCTTGTTCCATCCTAAACAAACCACTTCGCAGTGTCCATGTGTCTCAGGGAAGGCTGAATGTCTCAGCTGCAATTCTTGGCTCTGATTAGCATCACCTAGTCATATTAACATCATCACCTTATCAGTGATTGGTCTAAGGATCTGGGCCTGAGCCAATCAGGACATAGGATATTCCTGCCAATAGGATTGGTTTAGGAACGCGCATAAGCTCCAATCTGAGCTCCTGAGATGTGTAGGGGAGTTTTCTGGAAATATCTGAGAAGTTTTCTCTTTTAATAGGAAGAGATGGTCTCTCTTACTAGATGTGAACAAGATTACAAGCAGGTGCAGTTGTTCTCGGCAGCAGGCCTAGGCCATGAAGGAAATACTCCTCACAGGAAATCTGGTGTTCTGGAAAGCCAAGTGTAGGGAAGGAAATTATCTGCTTCTTGAAGATATCAGTGAACCCCCAAGCCAGTCCGTCTTGAAGGCCCAATCTTCAGCACTCAGCCTTCCGTGCGGGCCGCGGCTCCTGTTTGTCGATGCACACAGCGGGCCGGAGATCCTCCGCAGGCATTCCTCAGCGGTGGCATATGGGAGGTGATGGGTGACTGCCTGAGCTTTCCTGTCCCTTGTTTGGGACAACTCTGGTGAGCATCCTGTGTGACAGAGAAACCCTCTCCGAGTCGGGAACATTTCCACCGATCTGTGAATGACAACAAGAAGCTGTTTGTGGGAAGAATGGTCACAGCTGAGGCACTGGATTGGCAGAGTCACTGAGGAGGGATTAGTTTTGGCGTATTCCAGAATCAGAAAAAAGGAGGGCACTTATCGCCAGGCCCTGGATAGCTGACAGCTGGAGTTCTAGAATCAGGGAATCTGGCAAAGTCCTCTCCTCATCTTGCTTGCAGTTTGGTCTTGAGCAAGTTATTTATCCCATCTGAGTCTTTGTTTGAGCATCTTTATATGGGCTTGATAATAGCACCCCACGACACGGTCATTATGAGACTCCAGTGAGCTCATGGATGTGAAACATTTATCACAGTCTCTGGCCCTGAGGAGTTATTCTCTCATCCAGATTAGGTTTGCTCGCCTAATGTTTGATTTGCAATGAATCTGAAGTCTTTTCGGGGTCATTGTCAGCATGAGCAGAATAAAATCATACCCACTTGGACTCTGGGGAAAATGGAATACAGACCAAGGCTGGTACAGCCCAAGGAGCCATAATTAAGCTTTCCTCCCCCACCCACCCCCAAGAGATTATCTGGATCCATTTAGAGCTCTAGCAACCCCAGAATTTATCTCCTTGCCAGAAAATCTGGAAGCATGTCTTAGAAGCTTGTAAAATGTTAGATAAGTGCATTATCAGAGCAAGAACACGTTGCCCCTCCTGTAGCAGTGTCTGCCAAAAACTATCAAAAAATAATCTGTCAAAATCCACAGATTGTGGTCTACAATAAATACTTTGGCCAATTTTCCCATCAAATAAAATTAAAAACCCACTACAGACACGCTACCAAGAGAAGCTGGAAGCACTAATGTGGTTTCAATGGAACACACGTAATGAGTTACCCAATGGACTTTGACACATGTAAGGAGGGCTGCTCTGAAAGCCAGACTCTGCACCAGGCTCGCTGACAGATAGTGCTGCTCCTGCAAAGACCCTAAAGTAGCCGTTAGGTAGAGGTCCATCAAAATCCTACTGCCTCTTCAGGCCATGTTCAGCTTCCATGGAAGCTACTGCAAGACTGTATATGTTAATTGCTCAGATAATTATGTGCAGTGATTGCAAAGCTTACCTGCAGGAGGGAACATTTCCACCCCGAATGCTTTTAAGCAGTGCACTCTCATGAGCCCAGGGAGAAAGCTATTGAATTTAATAATGTGTATTCACTTAGAACAACAAAGACCAAGAAATTGTTTCTGCTCACCTGTCAGTAGTGATATTTCCTTTAGTGCTCTCTGTCAGAGAAGTCTAATAAAATAATAGAAACTGCTAAGTAATATTTATCTAGGGCAGGTAATATTTATATGACCTCTAGTAAGCTCTTATAGTAATCAGACCTCTCCAAATTTAGTCAAAAGCTATTGAGTGACCATTTCTATCTACCGTCATATACTAATTTTCTATAATTATGTGCTAATAAAAATGAAATGGATAGAGAGGATTAATCCCTAGCTCTGCCACTTACTCATTCTTTGACCCTATTAATAACAACAGAAATAAGGACAGTTAATATTTATGATCGCTCAGCAAGTCCCAAGCACTTTGCTCAGCACTTAACTTACACCCATCTCATTTAGTATTTGCTGAAAGACTTTGGAAGGGAGATGTGTTATCATTATATCCTTTTTATAGTTGAGAAATATGGACTATAAAAAGTTAATACACTTATCCAAGATCACACTCTTAGTATAATAAATGACTCAGTTGCATTTCCAAGTTGGTCTGCCTGGTCTGGAGGATCATGGGCTCACTGTGCGTTGAGCCTCCTCTGTGGCTCATTTCCATATCTGTAGTTTGTCTTCCACTTTTAGGTAGCCAGGGAGTCCAGGGCTCAGCCCACAGTGAGTTTCCAGACTTGGTGTGGGAGTAAGAGGGGCTGGCCCACAGCTGAGGGAATGGAGCACAGTGTGGCTGAAACTAGGGTAGCAGGTCATGGGAAGGCAGGGCCAGAAGCAAGGGGTCATTTGAAATGCCCACTCCCAGTCTACTGATCCAAAGTGAGGGATCAGATACAGAGAACCCACAAGACTGAACACGCAAGTGTGGGAGGCAGGCTGGAAACATTGCCAGAGTCTGGGGAGACTTAAGTCATGGGAACTTATTCAAGGGTGTTCAGGGCAAAGGATGTCAGTGACTAGAACTCTGAAGGGTGCTGAGCACATTCCTGTGATCTGTGAAACAGAGGAAATAACCCCATCTCTCTTGTACAGATCTGTGGAGAGTAAGTGAAATAATCTATGTGGAAGCACTATTCAAACTCTGAAGTGGGGATTTTTATTACAACATGTTGTCTGTGTTTGTGCACGCAAGATAAAATGAATCTCTGAGCTATAGCAGCCTGGGCAATGGATTTCTGACCTGGGACACCTCAGTAGGATTTAGCACTAGGAAGAAAGTAAGAAGGTTGTTTTGGCAAAGAGAGAGAGGGCAACAACTTTCCAGCGTTGTCTTGTGTGCTGAGGGGACAGTACGCAAGTGCTCCAAGAGGAGAACCAAAGCCCTTGCAAGAAACAATGCTCGAAGGCTATGGTTTCTAGGTGACGACATGCAGTGTGGTGACAGCTTGGATACAGGATTTAAAATACGTGTGGCAGATTTTGTGTTGTAGCTGCATCAGTGAGTGTCAGAGGGAACCTCCAGGGTTTGTGGGTGTTGTCACCATCCTGAGCAGAAGGACAGCATGATGGGGGAGCTGCACTCAGATGCAGTCAAGGGCAGACCTTGGGAGAATTTAACACTTCTGATCTGTCGAGCACAGACTGGAGGTGCACAGGGTGGGTCATGGGGTCACAGAGAACCCACTATTGGGTTTCATTTCCACTCCAGCAGCCCAGGGAGCTGGAATTAGCAGCACTGGGCAGCAGCTGGTTTCACACAGCAGCCTCAGGGAATGCATCCAGAAGAGTGGTAAGACTTGTGTCCTGATTTGGCTGGGAGCAGGACCGAGACAGGGGTGGGCAGAGACACAGCTGTTAGCTGGCATCAGGCCTGGCAAACAGGCCAGAAGCAGAAGGCTGGAAGCTTTGCAGCTTCACCAATGCTGGGGAGAAGCTGTGCAGACATTTCTCTGCTGGGGATGCCCTTAGCCCCCAATGTATACCATTTACTTCAGGCTGAATAGGTAATAGACATCAACCAGCCCCCTGCATTGTAATCTGGCAGGAGGACTCCAAGGAAATCAGGAGAAATAGGTGAAGCCAGCCTTAGTTTGTGGAGGAAACACTAAGCCAGAGAAAGCTTTACCTTTCTCTAGGATGAATAAGTAGGGAAAAACGAGAGGAGCTATTGGAAAGGAAACAGAGAACATACTCTTAAGGACATAGAGAGAAAAGAAAAGGAGTTAAAAATAACAAGTGGGGAGTGTTAGAACAGAGGATAGAGACTCAACAGAGACAATGGAGGTTTCTAAAAAGCAGATCAGAGCAAAAGGATGAGAATGACAGGCAAAATATAATAGAAGAAAATGGCCTGAGCTATGGGAAACCTGATTATGTATACAGAACTGGCTAATGCAGCATCTATATTAATTAAAAAATGACCTGACACATCCCAGTAACATTTTAACATTTCAAATACTTCCAAAGCACCCAGGGAAAAAAAAGTCAGGTAGCTTACAAAGGGGACAAAATATATTTCCCTTTGATATCTTCTCTAAAATATTAAAGTTCAGAAGAACATAGGTCATAGGGATAGATGGGGCAAAGGTTTGGTACATAAATTGTACAAGAATTTCATTCCAGGAAAATATATATATATAATGCATGTATTCTATTTCTGAAAAGGTAAGCCAAGTAGCTGCAAAAGAAAGTTCCCTGGAAAAAAAAAAAAAGACTCGAAAGTGAACTTGAGTCCTGGCTGGGTGGTCCAGCTGATTGGAGCATTGTCTGCACAGCAGGCGGGTAGTAAGTTCGATTCCTGCTTGGAGTCTGTAACTAGGTTGCAGGTTTGGTTCCCGGCTGGGGCGTGTGCTGGAGGCAACTGGTCAATGTTTCTCTCTCACATTGGTGTTTCTTTCTCCTCTCTCTCCCCCTCTCTCTCTCTTCCTTCCTTTCTCTGTAAAATCAATAAACATATCCTCAGTTGAGGATTTAAAAAAAAAGGTGAACTCTAGTTGACCTAAGGACATAGAACTCAGTGATGGGAAGAAATCATTGTACAGAAGGGTTTGCACTAAGCGTAAGATACACATAAATTAAATTTAAAAGTTTATTGTAAATAGGGTTCCAAACCAACGGAAAATGTCTAGAACACAATTTGAAAGAAACACACCTAATAATAAATTTGGTAATGTGGTTTATGCATGTTTGTCCAAAGTACTGAGCACATAGTCGTCATGCTTCATAAATATTTCCTTAATGAGTACAGGACCCTTACCATGTGCGTAAAAATAAGCTGGAGAAATGGGGATGGGCAGCGCTTGAAGGAAGCTGAGTCATTTCCTTCTTCTGCTGGGGAAAGTTGGGTGTACGGTAGAACTTTCGGTTCCCTTTATGCCTATGACACAATTTTTTTTTGTTATTTCAAAGTGAAAGTCAAGTTCATCATTTCTGTGTAATTATTGTTATTATGCTCAAAGGGGTTGGGTCAGTTTTCCGAGCAAATAACTGAGGTCATGCATTTAGAATGTGATGGGTACTCTGAGGGCCTTTTGCTATGCAATGTAAAGTATCCCCAGGTCAATGGGCCTAGAGGGATAATGTGTCTTTCCTGGTTCCTAACTGTCAGCCATGAACTGTAGCTCAGTAATCCCACATTTCCCCTCACCTCCGTGTCAGTGTGATTCACTCTCTCTTAATTTTTCATTTTATTCTCCTGGATTTACATGATTTATTGAATTCAGTTAGTTTTTTTATTTATGGAGAATTGATTGCAAGCTGATTTATAACCCTAATTCTTTTAAGATGACTACTTAACAATGAACCACAAAGCTGGCTTTTATAGGTGTCGATATCCGAAGCTCACTCACTACTGTTTCCCCATGTAGAAACTGTCTGCTCTGAGAACGTGGGGACTTCACTGCAGAACAGAGAGTGGATTTGTGCTCTTAACGGAGTGCTGAGTTAAAGTAGCAAGAGCACTTGGCATAATTTTTTCCAGAAGCTCTTAAATGAATGAGATCTCTTCTGAACTAGGGATTAATACCAAAACTGACCCAGGATGTTCCAGATAAAGAGGCTTATTCTGGATTTGACTGATTCCAGAATCAATTTATCATAAGCCCCAGTAATTGTAGAATATTTACCTTTGGCCTTATTATTAGTCACACATATTGCATTACCTTTTTGATACTATGAGGTTGTTCCCTAATTTGGGGGTGAAGTCTGGAGAAAATCTTTATCTTTGTTCTTGCAAATAAGTTTCAGGTAGTATTAAGAATGAATGATTTATCTCCCTCCTGAATTTGACCTTGGCTCAGAATAAAAGTGTCAGTGGGTTGGGGATTTCCTGGGAATCTGTTTGTCCTGCACTAAATGTGTCAAAGACATACAGCTCTGTTCTTTGTCCTCTACTGTGTATGGTACCCGGAGAACATTTAATCCTCTCTTTGAAGAAGGCTAAGTGTGGATTATCCACTTTATGAGTTATCGGGGGTGATTTTAAGACCATTTTCCCTGAATATAAACACGTGCTAAGAAGTGGAAACTCATTTCAATAATAGTATAACGTCAGTATAACTATGAACTGGCTGCAAATATATATAGTGTTTCAAAGCCAAACAAAAATTTTATATCATCAGTTTTAAAATTATTGTTTAAGACCTTTATTAAAAGGCGCTTGCAGTTTGTTGACTTTTTTGAAAAAATCAAGCTGTAAACTTTTATTACAAATTAAAAATGAGGTTCTTAAAAATCTCAACTTGACCAGATATGAAACAATTTAAAAACCTTTAAGAAAAAACAGGCTTATTTAAGAAAAAAACAGACAACATGCTTGTTGTTATCAAAAAGAGACGTCTTTAGATAAAAATAATAGAAGCCCCATGCTGCATAGATAATGCAGCAGATAGTTCTAGTCATCTGGTCAACAGGGAAGAAGCAAGCACTGAAGGTCTTCAGCTTCAACCTTTTGTTCATTTCTTATTGCTGGAATTTCATGTTCATTTCTTCTTGTTGGGTGACTAAACCGGGTGATGGTAGAGATGGTAAGCCAGCATTTACTCAGGTCCACCCTGCTCAGCCTCAGGAGCAGATGAATTCTCAGCTAGTGGATTGGCTGCTTCTGTTTCTTTGCCATCTTGTGGTTTAGGGTTTTCTGGGCAACTGCGTGGGTAATTGAAGTTGCGGCGGTACTCATGTTGAGGTGGCTGCTGCCCTTGGGTCTCATCTCCTTGATTTCCTTATTGTCTTCATTGCTGTCCCCTCTAGGCTGCCTTTGGCGAGGAGGGCTCCTGTGAAATCGTGGTCTGTAGCCCCGATATGTATTGTGTCTCACTGGTCTACCTTGTTCTCCCACACCCTGGTTGTCAGCACCCTCCATCACTTCTCCCTGCAGTTCCATCCCTCCTTTCAGGAGGGTGGGAATGTTGTGGCCAACACTCATAGAGTCTCCGCATGTAGTAAGGTGGGAACCGTGGCCTGCGGTAGGGCTGGCGCTGTTGGGCCTGGCCTTCAGGAGCACTGTCCGATCCCTGGTTCTTTTCCCCACTCTCACTATTCTGGTAATTCTGCTGGTAATTGTGTGGAGGACCCCTGCGACGTGGATAGCGTCTGTAATGGTGACTGCTGCATATTTACCACCTTGCACTGGGACTCCACCAGGGCCTGTAGTGTTTGCTACCTTCGCGCCCTTTTCTCCTTCAACAACATCAAACTCCACAGTCTCTCCATCTCCTCCACTGTGAAGGTACTTCCTGAGGTTATTCTTCTTTATGGCAGTTTGGTGTATAAGTACATCTTCCTTGGTGTCATTCCTGTTGGGGAAACCATATCCGTTTCTTACATTGAACCATTTTACTATTCCCCAACCTTCATTGCAATGACCTTCTTGTTCCCGCCAGCAAGCGCTGCCTATGTGAGACTGCTGATGCGAGGCCGCCCGGGCTGCTGCTCCCTGCATGGCTGCTGGTGGTGCTGGGCTTGGTGTTGGCAGTGCCGAGGGTGGGGGTGACAGGGGAGGTGGCAGGCGGCTGCTGGGTCTCGGGCTCACTGCTCATAGTTGCACTGATGGTGACTGGGGACCGGCTGTGGCAGCTAGGGCCCCTCCCAGGGTGTTATGGTAACTAGGCTGGTGGCAGCCGTGGGGCTGCTCAGGGCTCTCTGGGGTCTGCTCTCCACTCCTGCTACTGATCGAACTCTCATTTCTTTATATATAATACATATTAATATGGGATATATATCATGTATAGTATACATGTTATATATTATATATCATATATATGTCTTATATATTATATATCCCACATATATATTATATATTTTATGTATTATATAGTATATATTTTATATATTTCTGTGAATAATTTTTGACTTTATATTATGTTGCTTAATAGATAAAATAACAACAAATGCATGAGGCAGAATCATCCTCTAAAAATATTTTAAATGTCAAATTTATATCTGCTAGCATCTGTGTAATTTTTCCAATAAACTGATTTTTATATTTTATATGTTATTAGGATCCAAGAGTTTATGGAACATTCTCACTAACAAATGTGTACATATGCCATGTATAGAGGGATGGTGTGTACATATAGAGATAGAATATAGATATATGACATGTCTTTGAAATATCACTGGTTTCATTCGTGTATTTCCAGTCCTATTGTCAGCAAAGACTTCATGCAATTGCAGGGCTACTGAGAAGAAGAACAATAGTTCAGGCCAGTGGTTTTCAAATTAATTCATTTGTTTTATTTGTGTGTTTGTTCATTTACTCAGTAGGAGGGAGAAAAGAAGACATATTTAGTATATATTATAATTTATATAATAAGTTAAAATTATATACATATATACAGACACACACACATCTATGTGTGTACACACGCCCACATACAATCTTCTGAAAGTTTGAATCTGCCAGCTCACTTGTGGTGCTTCCGATGTACATTAGGGTGCTTGGTGGTGGGTGTGGGTATAGGGGACAGGAGATTCCATTAGAAACAGCAGGGAGAGAGTATTCAGTGTAGGGGTGAGGGGGCTGTGGGGAAGAGTGCATAAGGGAGCACTGTGCTTGAGGAAGAGGAGCTGAGGAGAGGTGAGAAAGCCTTGGGGTCACTCCCTGGGTCTGGGAGACACTAAGGGTTTGGAGAAAGGGTTTTAGGAAGACTGTGTTGGATACCCTTTGACATCCCTGCAGATACCATTAGCGGTAGAGTTTTTCTTTCCTTCTGGCTGCTGCACAGTGTTTCGTGGAATGAGAGCCTGCATGGAGACTGGATGTGTGTGCTAGGTGCTGGTGATGTAATGGCAGGTACAAAACACAGGCTCTCTGCTCTCAAGAAACTCACACATTAGTAGGGGAGCTGGCGTGAATCAAACACCCACCCAAGTATCATTCATTCATTCATTTACTGTTTTTTTAGCACCTGCAATGTGCCAGGCACTTCTTAGGTCCTTGGGATTCAGATTCATCAGTAAAACACATGCTATGATTTCTGCCTGTGGTGGCTTTATAATATGCCTAGCTATCTAAGCTGGAACTACATTTCCCAGGATTTCCTTCTCTAGAAGTTTCTGGGTTAGGGATGGCCACAAGAAGAATTTGCAAAAGATGTGGAAGATAGAAGCAAAGCTGCATCATTAGTCTCTGAAGGTCAGCGTGGGTACCAAGCTCTGCGGCAGCTCACACGCGTTGGTTGGACCACCTTCCGAATGTGCGGTGAGTGACCTTCAGGTCCTGCTGGATCTCCTTCTCTTGCTCCTCTGGGGCCTGGGCCCAGCAGGGTGCAGCTCCATGGCAAAGGGCCAGCATCTCCAGCACATTCCTCACAGCACCGAAGCTGGAGTCATCTGCAGCTGTCCTTGTGAGCTCTGCTTTGTCCCAGCTCTTGTGCACGGCACAGCCAGGTTTTCTCTGCAATGGCCAGAATCATTGACTCATGGCAACTTCAGACAGCACACCAGATGCAGAGGCAACTGGCCGCATAGCTGCCCCACCTGCTCCGACAACTGCGTGACAGCCCATCCTGGGATCAGTCCCCATTTTCTCTCTCACAGTCCTGCTGCTGCTCTGATTGATCCCTGATGGATACGCTGCCCTTGTGCAGTTTACATTCCAGACGGGCAGGAAACAGCTTAGTAAAGGTGTCTTGGAAAGAAAATTAGAGGAGAAAATGAAAAAAGAAGTAAGAGGGATATAGGGCGCCATCAGGGGAGGGTTAGAGACAGGAGCTCTCTTCAGTAGGGCAGTCATGATGGGCCTCATTGCAAAGGCAGGATTTGAACGAAGACTGGAAGGAGGTGAGGGACTGGCCAAAGGAAACCCTCCGAGGTCAGAGGAAACATGGGACACAGCCTGTAAAGCAGGAGAATGCCTGGAGCATTCCAGGAGCAGCGAGGGAGCCAGTGCGCAAGAGCCCAGAGGAGGATACCAGGCTGGAACTGCAACAGGGGTTGGCAAACATTGGCCTGCGGGCCAATTCCAGCCCCTCTGCCTGTTTCCGTACATGTCTTCTTGGCGCACAGCCATACTTGTTCATTTGCATATCGTCTAAGGCTGCTCTGGGGCTACCACAGCCGAGCTGAATACTTGTGACAGACGCCATATGGCCTATGCAGCCTGAAATATTTACTAAAAAAGTTTGCTGACCTCTGAGGTTTTGGCTTTTACTCTGAGTAAAGTGGGAACCACTTGAGGGTTTTGAACAGAGGAGGGCCCGGCTCTGTTTTACCTTATAGAAGAATTATTCCTGCTGCTGTGCGGACAGCAGATTGCAGGGGTCAAGGGTAAAAGCAGGGTGACCCATCAGGAAGCTATTGCAGCAATGCAAGCAGGCAATGATGTGGCTTGGACCAGAGGGGCTGCAGGGGAGGTGGTGAGAGGTGGGTGGATTCTGATTATCTTTTGAAGGTTGAGCCAAACTGACAGACTGGATTTGGGGTATGGGAAAATAGAGGAGTCGACAAATGTATAATTACAACCGTCTAAAGTGCTGGTATCAAGGGATTCCTTCGAGGTGCCTCAGGGACCAACAGGGATGGGAGCGATGCCAGTTTCCCCACCCAACTCGAGCTTTTCTGTCTTGTCTGTTTTATGTATTGGACTTTCTACTAATTTGGTTGCTCTCAACCATGCCTGCCTGTTAGAATCATCTGGGGAGCTTTACAAAATATAGAGGCCTGGGTTACCTTGCCCCCAGTTCTTATTTAATTGGCTTGGGTTTGGACCTGAGTGCTAGGATTCATAAAAGCTCCCAGGTGATGCTTCTATCCGCCAAAGCTGAGAACCACCGCTCTAACATTTTCTAGGAACAAACTCCCTACACCTTTTGAATAATGGAAAAGGGCTGTTTGAAGTCTAGAACTGTGTGGTAGTATTTGTCTTTTTTTATTCTTAATCTTCCCAGCACTCAGCACCTTCATCAAACCTCCTTAATTTCCTTGGAAGGAATTTCTTCTCCCCTTTGTTTACAGCCTTGGGGGTAGCAGTGGCCCTCCCCACACTGTTGAGGTGAACTTCCTGAATCTCCTCTCTCTCTTTTCCTGGTGTAGTCACGTGGCAGCTGTGTGACTTGAGCCCCACCCCCTGGACACAAGGTTATCAGAGATGGGTGCAGGTGACTTGTAGCCATGGCCAGAACGGCAGCCTGTTCCTGTCCAGGGTTTTCTGCTGTGAAATGATTGGTGAGTCCCGCTCTCAGCTTCTTGGCCCTCAGTGCTCTCTTGGTTCTTTCAATGCATTGCCAAGCGTGACAACCTGGCCTCCTGTTGATTCTGTCCGTCTTCTTCCCCTCACCCTATATTATGTCCATAAATTCCCTACTGCTTAAGTCAGCTTTATCTTGTAACCAAGAACCCTACTGATACAGAATGCCCGGGTGGCATTCCTTGCCTTGTTTGTATCATGACATCATTCATTTGGCAACTATACACTGTGTGATTTCATTGTTGGAAGAGAGCAAACAACAAGAACAACAATCTACTGAACTTCACTTACTCAGTAGGGAACAGACAGATAAGAGTTGGTGCCAGATATTTGGAGATTATAAGAATGATTTATAAAACTGG
Organism: Tonatia bakeri; assembly: GCA_004024845.1. Taxonomy (NCBI): domain Eukaryota; kingdom Metazoa; phylum Chordata; class Mammalia; order Chiroptera; family Phyllostomidae; genus Tonatia; species Tonatia bakeri. Next base: position 92,840 of record PVIA01002066.1, on the reverse strand, counting down.
CATGGCTATCAATGACAACAATTTATTAATCATCTACTTCCTGAAAGGATATAAATCTGATTTAATATTTTTGCAGATGCCAAATCTTTGGTTGAGAATGCAGTATATGCAAAATCTTCTAACTGGTGAGTTAACAGGACCTCAATCTTGGGGCATGTGTTAGATATCCAAAGGAAGAGGAATTTGTGCCATTTGGGGTCCTGATGGAAGCAGACACCAAGGCAGAATTAGAAGTGCAAGATATTTAGTGTAGGAAATATCTCTGAATGATAAAGGGGGAGGTCAAACAAGCAGATGGAGAGACATTTCAGATGCTGCTGCAGGTCTGACGCTTGTTACTGGGAGCAGGGAGGGAGGAGCATCTGCAGAAAGAAACACAGGTTGTAATGCAGCTCTGAGAAGCTCTAGAACAGGGCTAAAGGGGAGCTTCAGAGCAAAGATCGCTAGTTAGTGGAGTCTTGTGTTGTCTGGGAACCTCTAGCCAAAGCAGCCCCATGTAGCTCTGTCATTGGCTGGGAGGAAACTGGGAAGAGAGTAGCATTAGTGTGAAGGCTGGAACTGATTTCAAAGACGCAGCAGCTGAAGGTGGTCAGCTAACTACTCTCCTTGCAGCAAGTTCTCTCTTGAAAACTTTGAGCAGGTTACTTCCACCGAGGTCACAGAAGGGCATCGGAGACAAGGGAGGAGGAGTTCAAAAGCTTTTAAAAAATTCAGGTGAATCTGTCCCCCCACAATATTCTGACCATTATTCAAGACTGCACAGAGCATGAACACTCAATATGGGAGGGGAAGGGTTATTGTTTTGTGTGCATATGCTTTAGTAGGGAGTCTTTTGATCTGTTGTTTGAGGAGGGTGAGTCATTACAAAAAACTGATGCATTTCCCATCCCTGAGAGGAGGTGGGCTACTTGGGAGAACAGGCATTCATTCTGGTTCTAAGACGGGGACGCTTCAGGAAGGGGAAATCTATTTGGGGATATTCAGATCCCATCTCCTCTTGCCTGCTCAAACTATGCTCTTCTGTTTCTTTCCTTTCTCAGGTACCATCACTTGCTCCTTCTCTACTCAATTATTCCTGCCATTATAGAAACATGTTTTTCAAAAATAAAATTTCCCCTTGTACTAAATTCCTCATCAATCACTCCACAATTATTCTGCAGCCATTCAAGGCCAAGTAAACTAGAATTCTCCTGTACCTTTATACCCATTCATTCTTCATTGTATCTGATTTTACTCTTACTACCTCTTAGAAACTGCATTAGTCAATGACACCAGTGACTCCATGGAGCAAACTCAATGGCCTATTCTGTTATTGTCTCATGTGACCTCAGTGGCCTCCAACACACTGAAGACATCCTTTTTGAAAGGATGTCTTTTTGAAAGACAATACCTTTCTTGATTTTCCACTTTCCTGTTTTGTTAATTAATTAGATTATTATTTTTAGACAGGGGGAGGGAGGGAGAAAGAGAGGGAGAGAAACTTAAGTCTGATGGGAGAGGGAGAAACATTGATCTGTTGCCTCTTCCCATGGCTGGGAAGGAACTCACAACCCAGGCACGTGCCCTGACCAGGAATCGAACTGGGGACCTTTTGCTCTGTAAGGTGATACCCAACCAACTGAGCCACACCGGTTAGGGCAGCCACTCTCCTGATTTTCTTTCTTTCTTGTTATTCCTTAATATCATTAGTTGACTCCTCCTCCGCACCCAAATCTAAACTTTGAACTTTGGTTTTGGTCTGAACTGAGTACACTTTTCTCTCTCTCTTCCCCAGCATGTCTCAGTCAGAGTTCTATAGACATTTTGGGCAAGGCGGTTCTTTGCTGTGTGGAAGTCCTTCGTTTTGAAGGACTTTTAAATCCAAGGCACTGGTCTCCAGGCACTTAAATCCCACCTTACCTTCAGAGTTTTTATCAGTTCTCCAGAAGGTGACCTTGAAAGGAGGAAGTTTTGCAAAGGGTTTACTAAGCAAGAGCTCCCAGGACAAATGGAAAGTGTATGGGGCAGTGGGGCAGGCAAGGACAGGCACTGAAACTGTTGTTTCAGGCCAAGATCCAGCCTCAGAGCCATCCCCAGAGAAGCTCTGAGCATAGATTACACCTCAGGGTTTAGAAAATGAAGCTGGGTTTTTGTGTTCTTACCTACATCACTCATGGGTAAGGCCTGCTGTGTGTGTGTGTGCCAGGGCGTCAGTTGCGAGTGGGTCAGATATGAACTCCTGAGCAGTCTCTTGTAATCTTGAGGGTTTTCCTGTAATAGATCCAAGCCCCATTGACTTGAAACCTTAAGATTATTAATGTTTTTTAGAGGTAACTACATTTGTTAGAATTTTTGGGCTAGAGAACACCTTTTATTTAAAGTTGTTTATTTCTTAAAGAAGGGGTCTTTGCTCCTGAACCTGGTGGTCATTAAGTATTAATTGCCCATGACCTCACTAATCTGGTTACAGTGATCTCAGCTTTTTAAAGCATTTCATTAAGTATTTGTAAGCTTTTCCTTCTTATGTAAGTTACATAGGTCAAAATAATTATTGTAATATTATAATAGAAACAGCCCTCAAACAAAAAAAAGATATATCAATTTTTCTCTATACTCTTTTGATAGATTATAAATAGGGAGGAAATTTTCTTATGTTAAAATGTTGATAATCCTTGAATGAAATGTAATGTTTGTAGGTTTTCAAATAGCCTCATAGGTGAGAATCTGCACAGTACAATCCACCACCTTATTAATTCTGTGTATTCAGATGCTTATCTATTTCTTTTCATCATTATTTTGAATTTCTAAAGCTCTTTAACTGTTTCGAAGCCACTTTTGCAAGTGGAATTGGAGAGAGTGGCATTGCCTGTTCAATCACAGAAGCCTAAAACGGGATGTAATACTGTTCCACTAGCGGCTAATTGGATGTTTGGTGGCATATGCAAGGAATAGCAAGACATATAGCATAGAAAGAATAACACAGCTGAATTGAAAAACAACTTATGATACTTATTAGCATTTACATTTTAATTTACCACTCCTGAAAAACAATGAAGTAATTTGTATTTCCTGAATTAACTCTTATGTAGAGTGGCAATCAGGGAACTTCTGGAGAGGCCTATGGTTTGCATTAATTTTTCGTTTTTTTAAGTACATAAATGAAATCCTCCAGGTTTGACATCTTACGCTATAGGATTTTCATTATAAATGTACAAGTGGAAAAGTAATACTTCATGAAGTTATATGTAGCGCCCATGGAAGCATTAAGTGAGCTGGCTGCCTTCTATTTTTAATAAATGTATTTATTTTTAAATATAAATATTTTTATTTCAGTGTATTTTAAATGCATCAAAACTGTATCTTTCTTCTGTAGTTCCAGAAGATGGTGCATAAACAGGTTTGTATTTTCTCACTTGATCAAGCCACCTTCAATTGTTCTTGGAACAAAGTGTACAGAAACAGACAGATTAGCAATTTGTCCATCTTCTGGTATCATAACAAAATTGGTGTTATTTTGCTGCATATTTTTTTGTGGATCCACGACTCATGAAAAACTATAAGAAATTCTCAATCTTGTAATAATTAGGAAAACTGTGATCTTTGCCCTTGCCCTCAGGTCCTCTCAACCCTTGATTTTAGAAGTAAATATGCTTGACCATGTTTATGCCTGATATCACAGGAGAGTTTGTAAAGTAATGTGAAGCCACTGCATTTGGCAGAAACACTAATCCTTTTGAATTATGAGGGTAGAGAGTCATTTCAATGCAATCCTCTCCCCTACTATGTCTTTAACCACTGCATCCCATGAAGAAGTTGCTGCCTCAAGGTAGTCAAAAGTCAATGTGACGACTACAGTGAGCTCTGCTGTACGATGTATAGGAAAGGTGTTAAGAGAGTAAATCCTAAAAGTTCTTATTGGAAGGATTTTTTTTGTTGTTTTTGCTTTCACTTTTTTTTGCATCTATATCAGATGATGGATGCTAACAAAACTTATTGTGGTAACCATTTCACAGTAGCTGTATGTGAGAGCATTATGTCATATACCTTAAATGTACACAGCGACACATGTGGACTATCTCTTAGTAAAACTGGGGGAAGAAGTTGCGACCACTCTTTGTTGGTTGGTACAGGACTCCGTCTGGGTCTTTCCTCACAGAGTTGGCTTTGAACCATCTCTCCTGCCTCTCTCTTATTGCCTGCACACCTGGACCTTTCCTCCCTGGTGTGTGGCATAGGCTAGCGGGTTCTACACACAGGCCTTCCTGACACCTGCGTGGCTCATCACTAACACCTGATGCTGGACCTGGGCATTTGGCATCCACCATCCCAGGGCTGGGTCCTCAGTGCCCTGGGCCTTCATTTACCTAGAAGTGGGAATTGGACATCTGCAGAGACTATTCCCCTTAAAAATAAAGCAAGTCTGCAAACAATAAAAGTGTCCCCTTTAAATTCCCAGGAGCCGCCATGATCAATCCGGCGCAAACCTCTGTGTGTGCTCTCTCTTCCTAGAGTTCTCCATCGATCTGCTATTGATTGATGGGTTCCTCCCCAGGACCCACCCAGTCAATTCCCCTGTGAAATCCTCTTGCATCTTCTGCTCTCAAATTGAGTCCATCCTACTTTACGCCATGGCTGCATGTCACATGTGACGCTGTTGCTCACTGGCTTATAAGAATGTATCTGCCTGTTCCAGTCTTTGAGCTCCTGGAGGGCAGAGCCTTCCTTATCTCTTCTGTGGCCCCTGAACCTGGGTGCTCACAGAATGTGTGTGAAATGATGCCGAGGAGCAATGAAAAGCCAGAACCAGTAGTTCATTTGAGATATTAAAGCATGATATGGCCATCAGACCCCAGGACACAAATTGTTCTTGTCTTCTCTTAAAAATATTAACTCTTGTCCGGAAGTTTGGACCCCATATAGCCCTGGTGTGGGAAAGCCCATTTGACAGTGTCTCAGTAATGTTCCCTCGCTCCAGCTGGCTAAAGGAATGCTAAGTCAATGCTTTTCTCTACAAAACCAATACATTTTTATTTGGGTTGTCATTTATCAACCTCTGAATAACCTGTTATAGGGAGAGTGATGGAGTTGAGAGAGGGATTTCTTTGAGACGGGCTGGCTGGCCGCCCAGGCAGGCTCTCTCCTGAGTGCCTTTGTCCTGGCAGGGCTGCCCTACTCTAGGTTTGGTTCTTTGCCTTGAACAACCTTGATGTTTCATTCAGCGCAGAAAGAATCACAGAACCAAACCCACGAGGCTGATTTATATTAATCAAGATCCTGATCAATTCACTTACAATGAAAAATGTAACTGGCAAGCAGAGGAGAAATTCATATAAGCTGGATAGGATGTCCTTACTACTTTAGGAAAACATGTATGAGAAACTAATGTTTAAAACACAAGTTGTGCAGTGGATTCAAACGAAGAGAGAGGGGTTGCAGGCCACTGAGTCGGGAGTCTGATGCTCCACTTCCCTCACTGCCCTGAGCTGCTGAGCAGACTGGGTATTTGTATTCAGGGACCCTAGATGGGAGACACATTAAATAGTCTTTGTATTTTAACCTCCCACTTACAAGACCTCAGTGCAGTCAATTCTGGCTATCACCAGGATTTCCTCAGACAAGGCAGAATGGAACTGCCGGGTGGCAGATTTTCATTTTAGCATTATAAAGCAGTAAGACTCCTTTCCCACTCTGCCTGGTGGCCACCTTGGTTGGACTTCAGTACTTTCAAATCCCCACAGACCTGCATTTTCTTGAATTAATTTCTACACTTAGCTAATCTCATCCATTATGTATTAACTCTTATTAATTTCATTCTTAGAAAATGGTTACATTATTTATAGGTTTTAGGGGATCTGGGCTTTGCTTTTAATGTTGATAACACAGTTTGGGGGCAGTTAGTTCACTACCACACTCCCTGTAAATACTAATTGATAATTATTCATTAAGCAGTGCTTTTCAGACCACCAGTCCTCATGCATTAGTGTGCCATAAAATCAAATTAGTGAGACCCGTGGCTTAGAAATGAAATAGATTAGAAAATGTTAGAGTGCATGGCACATAGTAAGGTAAATGTTGTTTTATATGTATTCTGTGTACTAGATTGTGATGTAAAATTGTTTTCTCACTCTGGGTCAGGATATATATATATACACACACACCCCACTCTTAGAACTCAGAACTTCATCCTGTGCTTTAAAGAACAAAGATGTTCCTTGTGCCTGAAGGTGTTAGAAAATTTATTTGAATAAAACCTTTGCCAAGAAGAGCCATGTTATTGAGGGAACAGTATGTACTCTGTGTCAGGAATCTGCAGAAATATCCCATACTGGGAAGTGTGTGACAGGCGCAATGCTTATAAAATAGGTATAGGCATGTAAAGCCACACGGGAAATGGGAAGTCGGCTGGTGGAGACAGGAAGTTATGGACACCGAGGGTCAGAGCCACTCTGTTGCTCCAGCCCTTCCTCTGGACTGGAGCTCGGGTTCCTGACTGTCAGAGCAGAGCTGCCCCAAAGTCACAATTTCCACGTAGACAGGGTCACAGTGATTTCTGCTCAGACTCAGCCACTCAGGACAAATGAAAAGATTTTCACATGAAATTCTAATTGTCTTAGAAAATTGCCTTCATAAGCACAAAAAATGCAGCATATATTTGAGTATTCAAAGATAAGTGTTTGGCCAAATTTTTGAGGCACAAATACATTTTAATTTCTTCCCCCTGGAGTCCAGTTTATTTTATTCAGCTTATGTGTCCATGGACATGTGGTGCTAAATACTTGAAAATGTCAGACTGCATTTTCCATCCATCCATCCATCCATCCATCCATCCATCCATCCATCCATCCATCCATGCATCCATGCATCTGTCCATCCATCCATCCATCCATCCATTCGTGTGTCCATCTATCTATCCGGCCACCCCTTCCTGAGCACCTACATATTCTGTGCAAGCAGTTTGCCCTCACATGGTGCTTCCAATATCAGGAAATACTGGTTGAAAGGGAATTGAAAAGTTATTTGGTGTAGTTCACATCAGACGAATGCATCTTCTCTACAGCTCTCGTGGCGGGTGTTAATTTGGGTTTCTGCAATCATGGGAATATACCCTCTGGCTGTGAAATTCTTCCCTGTGTTAAACTGAAACCTGTTTTCTTCTAACTCCCCTCAGAAGCCTCTTATCTGATCCCAAACAGCTGAAAGTACTGAAGAGCTGCCTGCTGCCTAGTTACCCACACCAATTCCTGAGCCAATTCTTTAATAGGCAGGTTTCTGAGCTAATCTTCATCTAGCCTGAAGGCACATTAGGATTTGCGTTCCCATCAGAAGATGGGATCAAGGCCATGTCTGATGTCTCTAGTGTGTGCCCCCATTGCAAACTACACCATTTCAGTTCCCGCTTTGGTGCTCAGGCCTGTGTCCTTAATTCTTTCTGGTTTTGGGTGGTTTGGATCCCTCTGGGACTGGCTTCTAACCCTGGATCTCATCATAAACGGTGTCTTGACAACTTTCCAACCTTTTCCTGTCCTTCTATCCCTTGCCATTGGATGGATGGGACTCGACCTGAATGGTCCTCCCCCTGGCACTATAATGCCCACATCTGCCAGTGCAGATGGAACCCGTGGAAATGATGCCATCCAAAATTGAGGCTAAGCTAGCCATGCACCTTGGAGCATTCTAATCTAGAGTCTTGGCTTGTTTCCTCGAGGCTGGTCTTAATGCCAGATGAGTCCCACAGTGCTGGCACTCTCTTCTAGATGTCTCTGCCTAGTCTTATCTTTGAGGTTCCAGCCTGCCTCTCAGTGACTCTGTCCAAGTTCTGCAAATTGGTTCTAATTCTAGCTTATGGGGTCATGTATGTGATAGCTCTTCATATATTTGGAGGTGCCTACTGTTTTGGTTTTCTAGTGCTGTACAACAAACCACCACAACACTCAGGCTCAACACAGTAACAATCATATTTTTCCTAATGACTTTGCCATTTGGCAAAACTCAGTGGGGGAAAGCTCATTTTTGCTCCATGAGGCATTAGCTGGGTAGCTTGATGAGGAAGAATATATTTCCAAGTGGTTCACTTACATGGGCTGGCAGGGAGTCGGGCTGAGCCGTTGGCTGGGTACCTCAATTCTCCTACATATTGGCTTGCCTTTTTAGCTGCTTGAAATTCCTTATAACAGGGTGCTGGATTCTAGGAGGGAAGAAATGAGAGCTGTCGGTCTTAAAAACTGGGCCTGGAACTGGCATTATATCACCTTTCCTATATTCTGTTGGTCAGAGTAGTCGGAGGTTTAACCCAGACTCAAGGGTTGGGATAATCTATAACCACACTTGTTGATGAAGGAAATGGACGAAGATGTTGCAGCCATCTGTAATCTACCCCAGTTACTACGGCACATCTTACCCCATCCTCTTTGTCTCACCTCTCCTCCTACCCCATCGGTCTTCTCTTCTATAGACCAAAAAGTCTGTGTTCTTTGGCATCAGTCTGAGTTGGAGCATTCTAATCTAGATTCTTGGCTTGTTTCCTCAAGGCTGGTCTTAATGCCTCAGAGTGACTGAGAGGCAGGCTGGAACCTCAAAGATAAGACTAGGCAGAGACATCTAGAAGAGAGTGCCAGCACTGTGGGACTCATCTGGCATTAAGTAAGCAATTACTTTATAAATAATAATTATGGTCATGTCACAAGTTATGATAGTTGCTGGTGATGCTGAAGTGACTAAGCCATGGGCCCTGTTCTTAAGGGAACCACAGATCAGAAACTAAATTTTTTTTCCTCCTCTGATCTAGTTTTAATCATTTGCACCCCTAAGCATCTCACCATGAACTTAATGCAATATTTTAATGTTAGCCTATTATGGAGAATAGTATAATATTTTCACCTCCTTTGTATTAAAGCTTATATCTTTCTAGATGCAACCCAAGGTCATGCTAACTTCTTTGAGTTATATTTCATTGTTAATTAACACTAAACTTAATGATTATAACCCCAAGGCTACTTTTTCTAATGTCCTAGTGGTGTGGTATGGCACTTCTATATTGCACTTGGAATGCTGGGTTTTAGACACAATTCAGCTATAGAACACCTGCCCTTGTAAAGATTCACCTTGTTGGATACAAACAATTGCTCTAGCCTGTCAAGATCATTTAGATCCTCATCTTCTGTCCACCATACCAATGTTGGGTCTACATGAAGTTGATGACTGTGTGATTTAGGAAAATAATGGATAAAAATGTTAACAGACTGAATAGAGAAATTTAGGTTGGTGCAGGTATTGTCACTCAGTTTTCTGGTTTTTCTTGCACCTAACCCATAAACTTCATTGGATCCAATAGCAAAGCGTGAGATCATCTCTTGTTCTCTTAGAATTTCATGTAAATGGAATCATGCAACACATACTGTTTTGTACATAATGTTCTTTCACTAAACACAGTGTTTCAGTGATTCATTCACGACGATTGCATAGATCTGTAGTTCTGGCCTTCCTTTTGCTGAGTAGTATTATGGTATAGAAATACACTACTGTTTGTTTAGCCTTCATGCTGTTGTTTTGGGTTGTTTCTGGCTCTGGGCCATTATGGATAGGACTGCTGTGAACATTTTTGTGTGGGTCTTTTTGTGTCCATGTGATTCCATTTCTCAGACAAACACCTAGGGGTGGAATGGCTGGATCATTGGGTAGGGATCATAGACTAACATTTTAAGAAACTGCTGAACTATTTCCAAAGAGTTTATGATTTTTAAACATATTCTAGGGTCATGTGGTTCTGGACTTCTGGTCTGTAGAAAGCGTACCACAAGAGTTGATTAAGAAGGCAATATACATGCTAGGCTTACAATGATATTTCCTATGAAAATGTGGACTTTTCGATTATAGATGGCTGGCTTAGGCATCGACACCATTTCCCCCATAATTATGCTATAAATTAGGGGTGACCCCTGAGCCTCTTAGAGTAAGAATGCAGTGTCTGGAAGGTGAACACAAAATTCTCCAAGGTGTTCTTAAGTGGTGCCTAAAGGAAAAACATGCTGTAATGTCACATAAGTTAATAATTTTAAGGAGCCTATAGGCCTGGCAGTGGAATTAAATGCTTAACAATAATTCAAAAACGGCTTATAGAAACTTACAAATGTGAATCATTTAGTGGGGCTGAAATTATGCTCCTGACATATATGTGTGACACTCGAGAGCACTTACCTGGGAATTTATTACCAGCTTCTGAGCAAACAAAGCCTGACCTACATTTGACTAAAGTCAGCTGTCTTTAGTTAATCCTATGGGCTTCTTTTTATTAATATCACAATTGCTAATGTGGTATAACATTGTCATTACTGAACAGCACAGCGGGATCAGCTGTGGCTGTTATTCTCCTTCTGAACCTACTGAGTCATTAAACCTGAGTTTGGGGGAATGCAAGTTGTAAAGATTATTCAAATTCTGATTGAGAAATAGGACTACTGGGAAATTGTAGGTACATAGAGTAAAACTTTGAATCAATCAAGTTTCTTGTGTGTGTGTGTGTGTGTGAGAGAGAGAGAAGCTTGAATGTTCAAAATTGTTCCTTATGTTTAATTTGAAATTGACCACCAAGGAAATAGAAGGTGAGTGTAAGAAAATAAAAGAAAAATAATAATTACATGCTAAGTCTTTTTTTTTATGGCAGGAAAGTCATGTGTTGTTATTGGGAAAATATTAGGAAGATTATTTTCCTTCAAAATATCATAACATTTTGCTTTAAAAATCCTAACATTAACTTAGGAAGGATATGCTTTTGTGCCAACAAGCCGGAGAAGAATTGATTTCTCTGTAATAGCTCAGGGAAATTTTGTTGTATTGTTTATAGACGTTCCTTGCAAAAGTTTCTGTCTCCTTTTGGAATTCTTTCTTGGCCTTTGGTCATGATTAGGACTTGTAAAGGGTATGACCCTGCAGTTCCCAAACCGAGCCAAGTCACCTTAGGGTGCCTCAGAAAATGTTCAGTTTCTGAGGGAAGTATAGCAACGTTCAACAGTCATTGTATATCACATAAACCACTAGACCAAGACAGTCAGCATTTCTCTGTAATACAATTGCATGAGTGCCTCTCCCTGGTGTCATGTATATGTGAAGGTTATTTTTTGACTGTTACTGTGATAAACAGCAATTAACACATGCAAAGAATCGTGGGATGGGGGATGAGAGTGGAGGTGCCCAACCTGATTCCTAAGTTTGGAAAATTGTTCAGTGCCTGGAAAATAAGTGCACACATCCTAATTCGTAAGTGCTTGTGCTTATTTAAGGATAAAGTAAAAACATGTTTTCTTTCCGTTTATGTGCATTATTTTTTTAAAGGGTGACTAAGTTGTTAGGACAAAAAAAAAACCTTCCCATGTTTTAAACTTAGTAAATAGAACAGTTGGTTATTTCTTTTGGGCTAGAATACTGTGAAAAAATTACAAAGTCAATAAGGATCCCTTGAAAGTGATTTGGGGAACCACTGGTATAATCTGATGATCTTTTAAAGTAATTTCTGACCTGTTATGTTTATTCAATTACTGTGTTTTTGATGATATTTTAAAATGTTGGGAGCAATGGGATTCAGAGATTGGCATTTCTGAAGCTCATTTCTTCTAGATAATACTTTGGAAATCAGGCTTCCGCAAAGACTTCATTGACTCCAAACAAAAACTTTAAGTTGAAAAGCTGTCTTTTGCATCATACCCAAGGGGCATAGAGGCCCCTGGGTGTCTGGCCAGCCTGCCTGCTCCCACCACTCAGAGTGGGGTCGGTGGACCAGCAGCTCACCAGAAGGGCAGCCTTCAGGCCCCATGCTGGACCTGCTAGATCACAATTTGTATTATAGCCATGCTCACTTTAAAGCTTGGGAAGCACGGCTCACCACAGTCTCCCTCGATGGAACCCCCCCCTTCTTTTCACATGTGTCTTTAAAACCTGCTTTCTCTGTGTCCTATATGTTTGGGACTTTACTATCCCCACCCCCCTCCCCATTAAACCAGGCCTTCCTAATGAATTAATGCCTGATGATAGTTGACATGTCCTAGTATTTCCCAGCTGATGTAAGAATTTTGAAGGAAGCTTCATATAAACATTTATATAACTCAGTATTTTAAAAATACCTGTGTATTTTGGACCAAATATTTGTGTTCCCCCACCCCAAATCACGTGCTAAAGCCCTAACCCAGCAATGTGATGCTATTTGGAGGTGGGACCTCTGGAGATGATTTGGGTTAGAGTAGGTCATGCAGGTGGGCTCTCAAGGTGGAATCAGTGCTCCTCTAAGAGATGCCTGAGAGCCCTGTTCTCTCCAGCCCACCTCCCCTCCCCTTTCTCCCTCCTCCTCTCCCTCCTCCTCTTCCTCTCCTCCCTGGCTTGACAACAAGTAAGAGGCCATGTGAGCCCACACTGAGAGGGCTGCCACCTTCAGTCTAAGAGAAGAGGCCTCAGAATGAAACCTACCTCACCGGCACCTTGATCTTGTACTTTCCAGCCCTCAGAATGGTGAGAAATAATTTTCTGTTCTTTAATGTCACAGTCTATGGCATTTTGTTTTGACAGTTTGAGACAAAACACTGTGCAAAGCCGCCACCTGGCACTCTCAGGGGGCCCTGCGTATTCTGACTCAGTAGTTGTTTGGTCCGGCAGTTGTTTATGTGTAGTCCACCCAGTGAATATTGGGATCAGATATTTTGTTAACCCAGCATTTCCCAAACTTCACTGACTTTTAGAGTCACCTGAGGACTTGAAAACTCCTAGGACTCTCCTTTAGAGCATCTGATCCAGTGTGCTTGGGATAAGACACTAAGAATGAGTGTTCTTAACAATCACCCTAGATGGTTCTGATAACTAGGTAGTCTGGGGAAATTTTTTCCTAACCCAGGAAATAAAACTGGTGAAAATTTGGACACTTGTAGGCCAGTGGGAAAATATTAGGAAGCCTGCCCATTTAGCAGATCCTCCTACTGAGGTGGCTCCGGGAAAAACTATCAGGTTGGCAATGGTATAATATTACTCAGGTCCTTTCGGCATCCGTTGCAATGTTTCTGTCTTCCTTTCTGGTGACCAAGGCTGTCCACAGCCTCTTACAACCAGGTATGCCCATGGATTCTGGGCCACTTGGAAGGCATTTGGTAAGAAATTCAGCTAAGTTATGCATGACAAGTTGTAACTTAATGTAATGTTCTCCCCATGTGGACTTGAAATTCAATGTGGGCAATTCTTGTCCCTCAAATAAATGCAGGACAGTGTATGTGTAAATGTATGGAGTGGTGATGGTGGTAGATAATTTTAATCTACTCTAACTAAGCATAAATAGGTTGGTTTGTAGTTTTTGCCATTGCTTCTAATCAAGCTGACTCTGAAAAAAAAAAAAAAAAAACAACCAAAAAACCCTAGCAGAAGTATCTAAAACACTTGTCCAAGGATGATTTTCTAAACATAGAGACTTTGAATGTAGAGACCGTCATATTGGATTGTCACTTTTGTCTTGTACAAGTCTTCAACATTTCCCGGGGTAGCCAATTCACCTTACTCTTATCTTCTAGCTGTATTTTGGAGAGTCATGCTCACTGTATACTCCAAAATCGGCTTTCCTGGTGTGGAGCAAAAGGCAGAAATATGAGGCCCATGGGAAGAACCTTTCTGCACCACCCAGAGAGGGGCCCACATGTCGTTCCTTGCTCTGCATTCCCATCTCATGTAACTTAAAGGGAAACTTTCACAATGTCCAGAGCATCTTGATGTCCTGTAATGAAGGAAGAGCATGTCCTTTAATTCCTTACAGCAAGAATGCACCTAGGTGGCACTCATGTTGACCTCCATAGGGGTCAGTACATCTGCAAAAGGAAAAGTGATGGCATCTACCTCATAAATCTGAAGACAGCCCGGAAGACACTTCTGCAGGCAGCTCATGCCATTGTTGCCACTGCAAACTGGCCAGCAGGCCCCTATTGCTGGCTGTTGCCCTCCTGGAACCTTGCTTACAGGATCCAGACAGCCTCCTGGGATCCACCACTTCCTGTGGCTGCTGATTTCAGGGCTGATCGGCAGCCCTGCCTCCTATCACTCTGTGCAAGTCTGACTCTCCTCTGTGCTATGTGAATGTTAACCATTGGTGCAAGAACAATGGATTTCAGGTGATGGCTGCTGGCTGGGGAGGTTCTGCGCATGTGCGGCAATCCCCCAACTCCCTTGGGAGGTCATATCTGCTTTCCACTGCTTCAGAGACCCCCTAGGAGATTGGAAGGGAAGAGTAGGCTGCAGCTGAAAAGGCTGTGCCCAAGAAGGTATTTCCAAGTTTCAGAGATTCCCGGATTTACTGCGACTCAACCCTGAGGTCACTGTGGGGGCTGAAGGGGCTGCTGGTGTCCTCGTGCCTGCCCAGCGTTGCCCTGCTGACGACTTCAGTACTCTGCCACCTGGAGGACTGGTCCCAGCCCCACCGGTGGCTCAGGCCACTGAATAGGTAAGAACAACCACTGAATGGTCTGAAGCTGTTTTTTCATCGACTGTCAAACAGAAAATGGGAATAAGGTTGACAGAAAATAAACAGTGTCTAAAAAAAAAAAAAAATGCCTTGCAGCAGCAGACAGTCAGGCCTTGGGGCAGTGACGGCTCTGTGTTCCAAGGTCAGCAAGAGCAGGGCTGGGACGTACCTTGGGGGCCCTGATTCTAGTTCTGCTTTTCCAAGTAACGAAAGCAATCACAGCAAACATTTATTGAATTATTGTGTAACACGTGCCGTTCTATAGTCATCACATTTGTTGGCACTCTTCCACGTACACACATTGTCTTGCTTTACAGTCACACCACATGCGAGATAGATACTATTGCTGTCTGCATTTTGCAGATGAGCGAACTGAGAGCTAGGAGATGCTGTAGCTTAGGTCCAAAGATATTTTATTTGTTGAGTGCTGGATGCCTGTGTGGTTACAGACAGGACTTGTTGGCATTTTTGTTGCTCAGAGGGGTGGTGGGAAGCTGTGTTGGTGGAGTGAGCTGGAGGCTCATCACAGGAGGAAGGGGCTCTCGGTTGTTCTGCTTGCTGCGTTTGCTTTCTCCTGATCCTGCGGCCCTCAGTCGGGAGTGTGAGTATGAGGGGGGGTCAGGTGGTGCTGTACCCCAGCTGTGCACTGAGTGGCAGTCCCTTAGCCACTTTGAAGCATGAGCCTGGGCCCAGTGACTTCCTTTCTCTGGCCCTCCTGACATGTACATTGCATGTCCCATGCCTTGTGCCCACAGTGGCACCTGATTCTTTCTGGGCACTATTCCATCAGTCTTGTGTAACTCTTGCCCATGTGGTTTGATTCCTGTGGCTCTCCTGGTGTGGCCATGATGGGCTCCAGATCGTGCACCTGCAGGCTCACTTGTCAGCTGTAGTTCTCCTGGGCTCAGCACAGTTGCTAATGCTTGCCCAGTAAGTCTGGCCCAGCTGTGGGCCGGGCAAGACAGTGACATTTTTTCCCCTCACCTTCTTCCATGAGGTCTGAGCCGCAGCCTTGGGGAGGGGATCCTTGTTTTAAGTGTATCCTTCCTTATACATTCTTCTTTTTTTTCCAAGTTATCCTTTAGAGTTCTATTTATATCTTTGTAGTTATCTATTAGAATTTAGTAATTCTTTATATTAAACATCTGTTTAATTACTCTCTTCTGGCTTCCTAACTGGGTCCAGGAGATGAAATCTCCTCCCTTCTCCCTCTCAGAATAATCTCGACTGTCTACTGTACTTTATTTATGACTTACTTAAACAAAGGTTTTTTTGTCAATTGTCCTATTTGAGCTGAGGAGCAAAATGATCTCTAATAACTGATTGATTCCAAAACACATATTCATAAAATGTTTTTCTGAGTGCACATTTTACACAAGGGGCTGGGATTAGGGGCCGTCTGTGCCTTGATGATCTCACAGTCCTGCAGAAGAGGCAAAGTTTGAACAGATGAGTTGGAATACAACATGTTTACTATTATAGTTGAGAAATGAGCCCAACTCTCTGGACCCGTGATAACAGAATGACTCATTCTGAGGGAGTCAATGCAGCCCCCTTTGAACTGGATCTGGAAGAGTTTGCTGAACTCTAAAGGGTATGAAAATTTGTTTATATAGATTATGGCTTTATAAAGGGTTACATAGATAACTATAGGCCGAGTTTCTAAACTTTGTCAGAGAGAGAGAGATTGTTAACATGCTAGTATAGCTAGCACACAAAAAAGGATGGTAAGGTAGCATCACTGTGCCGGAAGTCTGAGACCAGGACTTGGACATGGTCCTGGCAGTGTCATCACCTCACTGGGAGATGCTGGATGCAAAGACAACTTTGTGAAACTGAACTTCTCCATCTACAACACTAGGCCATTCAATTACATAGTCTAGGATGCCTCTTCTAACTGTAAATGGTGTATAATTTGATAGAATACATGTCAATAGCAAATGCCAGATTATGAAACCAAAAGAAAATTTTAATCAGAAAGCACTCTGAATTGGGTTTTTGTAAATTATATTTTTATTGGTTATACTATTATAGTCATCCCATTTTCCCCATTTATTCCCCTCTGTCCTGCACCCCACTTCCCACCTGGGTCCCCCCCCCCACTTAGTTCATGTCCATGGGTCATACATATAAGTTCTCTGGTTTCTCCATTTCCTATAATATTCTTAACCTCCCTCTGTCTCTTTTGAATTGGATTTAAAAAAAAAGTTATGGTAATGTTTGGATTTAATAATAGAAGACATCATGGAGGAAGTTTCATGAATAGATGTTTTTTAATCCGATGAGTTAGTGGTGTCTATTGTTAACGTATTTGTCATCAGGAAATGTTTATAATCATAAAGTGTGGGCTCTGTAATGGATACTTTATATTCTCTAAGCAAACGATAAAGTCAGCTCCGCTCACAGCCCTGATGTTTTGACACATCTTTAATTACACTGGTGGCTATAGATAGATGTTGCTAGGCATCAAATGGTAAAAGGTCAAATCATCAAATCTCACATTGTGAACATTTTTCAGAGGCTAAAGAGAGAAGCTGAGAAATAAATTCTTCAGTGAATATCATGGGTGAGGAGGAAAATGTCCAGAATATTGTATATTAATTTATCAGTATGGTGTTGTTAAAGGTCCCAGAGAAAGTATTGAAATTATTTTACGATATTTAACACCAGAGGTGTCAAATGGGCTTCTGAACAGATTCTACTTATGCTGTCTATAATAGCTTAGTGTTACGACTGGGGAGGTAGGCTTCGGAGTGAGATTGCTGTGGCTGAAATTCTAGTTTCAGTGCTTAGCAGCTGTGATAGGTTTGAAAGTTTACTTAAGTTCTCTGAGCCTTACATTTCCAGGTCTGCAAAATAAGGAGGGCAATGATGATACTTACACTATAGGATGAAAAAAGGTGACATGTGCCATGAATTGTCCCAGTGGCTGGCAAAGAGGAAGCCTCCAGCAAAAGTTAAGATTTATTATGACCACTAGAATGCATATCACAGGAAAACAATACAGAAGGCCAGATGCCAAAAGGATGGCTACAAGTCTTAGATCAGGAAGTTAGTAATTGAAAATCCTTGGGTTAGTACATCATGATCTTAAAATCCTGAATTTTTTATTTGTAAAAGTGAACTTATTGTGTCTGCTTCCTCCCCTCCTAGGATTGTTGTAAGAATCAAATGAGATTTTGCATGCCATGGGCCAAGGGAAGTGATTACGGGGAAGCAGGACCATCTTTCTCCTTAAAGTTCCTCGTTCTTTCTTCCACCATCCAAACACACAGAGTGAGTCTTGAGTAAGACACAGTGAAGACAGGAACTTTTTTTACACAATGGTACATCTTTTCCGAAGCATATTCTGTGGATTCTTTTTCCAAACATTTTGAAGTCTTTTACTTCTCTGCCTCCTTTGCTGCCATGTAGTCCAAGATACCATCATCTGTCATTGAGGGGAGCGGCCTCTTTGGTGGTTTTTCTGCTTCTCCTCCTGACCCCTTTTTAACCCATTTCCCATTAGATTTCCAGAACAATGTCACTCTACTGCTTGAAGCCCTCCAATGGCTTCCCATCATACTTAGAATAAAATTTGAACTCTTTACCACAAAGTCACGCATGATCCACTCCCTGCTTACCTCCTTACTCTCATTTTCTGTTGCCTACCACATGCTAGCCTCATGGGCCTTCCTTCTATTTTTTTAAGAAGGCCAAGTTCATTCTCAAGAACATTGATTTAGTTGCCCTGACAGCCTAGCATATGCTTTCTCCTAATGGCTTCCCCCAATTCTCTTGCCATTTCTTGTCATTCTGTGGTCTTCACACAGAAGCTTTTTTTCTGGCTATTTGATTGCACTGTCCTATTTTATTTTTTTCCATAGCATTTATCACTATCTGATATTTTCTTTGAAGCTTAACTTCAGGAGAGCAGCATCCATATGTCTTATTTTGTGCTTTATTCCTAGGGCCTAAAAGTACCTGGCATACCATAGGTGCTAAAAAAATTCATTAGGTGAATGTATAAGTTAAACTTTGAAAAGAATCAACATTAGCAAGGAAATGCTATTGTTATTATATTTTGGTTGTTTCACTTGGAACATGCTAAAGGATCTACAATCTCCTCCAGGATAGGACCTCAAGGGTTTGAATATATCTCTTTCATCTACTCACCTCAAAGAACCTGGAATAGCTCATAACTTCTAGAAGGATCTGACTATCTCCTTTTGTGATAGAGCTGACTCTGGCTAGGATAACAAATAGGGGAAAAGACTGAGGGCACTATCAACAGTAGAGTGGATTCATAGCGGTAGACTGTCTCCAAAGGAACCATTGTATGTTCATGTAGTGAAATATAAAAAGAGGGAAATGCTGCTATTGTACATTCAACAACACAGATGCATTTTGCAATCATCATGGTGGATTAAAGAAGCAACAGCACACAAACCATAGACTGCGTGACTCCATGTATAAGAAGTTCATGAACAGGCAAAACTGATCCATGGTGATGAAAGTCAGACCAGTGGTTACCTTTCAGGGGAAGATATTGAGTAGGAGGGGGCATAAGAATGTTGGAAATATTCTATATTACATATGTAAAAATGTATCCCCTTTTACAGTTACTAAAACTCAATGAAAATGCTTTAAAATTTCATGGGTATAGCTATAAAAAAAGCCTGAACAGGAGGTCTTGGGGGAAGAGAAGGGAGAGGGAGATCAGAGGTTGTGCAGGTTCATTTAAGGTGGACCCAGCATGGACCCATCATCCTTTGACTCTGTGGGTTGGTGAGATGAGCCAACATGAAATTTCTCATTAAGATGTCAGCTACCTATTTAAGATCTTATCATGGGGTCCTAACTCTGGTGCCCAAAGAAAACTCAGGAGATTCAACACTGATCAAGAGTCAAGATTTTAGTAGCAAAAGCAAGCACAGGAAATGCTCAGCTCTGGAATTAAAACAAAAAAGCATAAACAGTGATACATATTGCATGCAAAATTTAGCTGTGTGATAACAAAAAAGCAATGAGGCCGACTGCCCTCTGAATTTTTTTGAAGAACAGGGTGTTATATGTTTTTCATGCACAGTAGTCAGAGGGGCTTTGATGACACAAACTAATAAAAAAAACCCTCACCACCTAAATCCTTCCCTGTATAAATCTGTATTTCCTGCTAGGTTACAATGCAATGTCTTTCTCATGTGTTGTGTTCTCCTGAACTCTGTGGAGGGAAGGTCGTGGGAATAGGGTCAGCTGGCAGGAGACATGGCATTCTGAGGCTTGTGCAGCCATTTAATTAGATAAATAACAGCCAATGCCAATAGACTGCTGCTTGGATGATTTGCATTCTCCATAAATAATGGGGCAGATATTTATTCTGTGTGGAGAGAGGTTACTTTCCTCCTTTTTGGCTCAAATTCCCTCTGAGTTTTCACAATGATCAAGTGCTAGCACATAAATTTTGTGTGATTTGTTTTATTTTTAAAGATGTGAGAGAGCATGTGTGTGGTTGAAAAGCCAATTCCTAAGGCGAAGTTCTTTCCTCACTTCTACACGTGAAGCTTGCACATTTCCATGAGCATTCAGGGCTGGCATTTTGAAGAGCATTATGCAATTCTTTATTTAAGACTCAAGGTTGTCTTGAAGAGTTGCCTTGAAAAGCACAGCTTGTTTCCTTATTTCAACAGAACAAAATAGCACATCTAGTTTGCAATCTGCAGCCATTCAGGATTGGGTAGCATTTCAGTAAGTGGTGGTTTAGTTTCTGCCTTTTTGAGTCCCTGTGGATTTCCTCTTTGGTTGCCCTGTTTTATCTGTCCATTCTTGAGTATAAGCCATGTTCCTTCTATGCTTTGTCCACATTTCTGCAGCGTGTGCATAGAAGTGGGACTATATTATTAAGAATTGTCTGGTTCCTCTGGCTTTGGATGTCCCCAGTGAGCATCGCACTGTAATAGATGATTACAAACCAGCCAGGCTCATGCTGGGTACCACCATGTCAACAATTATGGGTTTGCCACATGTGAGGTCCAGCAGCCCATGTGATGGCAAAGCCAATGTGGGGAAGAATGTGTGGTGGTTTTAAGAGGTAGCTCCAAATTCTTTGATGTTCCTTTTATCATGAAGTCCAGTGTGTCTCTTCCCCTAGAATCTGGGCTGGTCAATTGTTGCTTTGACCACTAGAGTATGGAAGGAATGGTGCTATGTGGCTTCTGAGGTTGGTCATAAAAGGCCATGTACTTTTACTGGGCTTTCTTGGAACATTTTGTCCCAGGTGTTTCCTCTTGGTATGCTCTCTCTTAGAACCCAGTTTCCAGGCTATGAGAAGACCAGGCCTTGTGGGGAAGCCACATGGAGGGGATTTAATCAACAGTCCTGGCTATGTCCAGACTTTGTGTCACTCTGCGTCATTCAAGCCAGATCTGTGAGTGAAGAAGCCTCCAGATAATTCCAGTGCCCAACTGTCTGAATTAACCCCACCCCTTCCTCTCATCTCAATTGAGGCCCCAGGCATTGTGGAGCAAAGGTGAGCCCTTCTGACTGCTGCCCTGTCTGAACTCCTTACCCTCAAAATCATGAGATATGAAAAAGTGATTATTGTTTCACACCTCTCGGTCTGGGATGGTTTGCTATGCAGCAGTAGATCACTGGGGTAGAATGCCTTGCTCTTCTTTTGGATATTGTGCTCTGCTTTGCTTGAGGGGTCCCAGGCAGTGCTGTTTATGCCTCTGAGCTCACTCAGGCTCACAACTGCCCCTTTCCTCCTACAGCTCAGGCTTCTTACTAGGCGAAGCCTGTAGTAATTGGTTTCCTTTTTATTCATATGAAGGCTGAGAAGCTTCTCCAGGTACAGAGGCCCATCAAACCTGTCTTACATCTGCAGACTTCTTCTCCCGAGCATTCTTCAGCACCCCTGTGTCCATAAGTCTCTGGTGGGTACAGTTCATCAGTTTTCCATATGAATCCAGACAATAGTTAGTGCTCATGACCCTCCATCTACTGATAAACTGCTGACTTTCATTTAAGCTAAAAAAGGGCTGGTGTTCATTGATCAGGGATGACATGAACAGGTATCAGGGAGGAGACTGGATAGTTCTGTTGTGATATACACCTGTAACCCAAATACATGAGGCCATCTGCACCCTCTCCACCAAACCTCAGCAGTCTGCAGGTGAGGCCTTGGGAGAAAAATACCCTTTGCTTTCCCTTCTTATGCTTGATTTTAAAATGGGGTGAAAGTAAGGAAATTTAATGTTTCCTATTTGGTGATCCCACTTGGGAGTAATATCAAAAGTCTAACCCCAGGAAAGAAGGAGAAATAAACCATGTCAAAGATTTCTAGTGAATGCAAAGAAGCAGTGATAACACTAATCTTTCTCATGATGTCACCTGAGTCACTACGATTCTGTGGGTAATGGAGCAGCACGGTCGGAAGGCTGGTATCTGAGTTTTAAATCGTATTCGCGTTGGCCTTAAAATTGAATCACAGGTAGCTGAACTAGATGGGGCATTAGGATCTCCAATCTCCTTTCTTCAGCCATGGATAAATAAACTGAGGTTCAGGATTTAAAAAACAATTCTCACATAATAAGTTCTGTGAGACTAAAGTCATAAGTTGTCTAAAATCACACTGTGCCGGTAAAGTTTGACTTCTGTGTGGTGAATCAATAAATTTAATGAATAAATTTAGAAGTACCTACAAGATGTAGATCATACATTCTGGTTGAAATTCCTCTGTGTCATATCATAATTTTGAAATCTTATTTCTGCATCTTCCAGTACCCATCTCAGAGAATGTAAATGGGATGATAAGGCAGAGCCTGAGACTCACCAACCTTTCCATCCACTCTCACACATTTCTCAACAACCATTGAAGTTTGGTGGGTCATGTATCGTTCTAGTTAATGGATGTGAAAGTACTGTGTGTCACTTCTGGAATGAGGCGTTAAAAAGTTGGAGTGGAGTGATTTGCTCCTCTCCTTCCCCTGCCGTGACAGCCAAGAAGGTAGCATATCCTAGACAGTATAGCTATAGGGTGGTAGAGCTTCAGTCATCCTGGGTTCCTGAGTGACCCTGTGGAATAGAACTCCAGTTACTATAATTAGATAGGTAGCATTAATGAAAAATAAACTTTAATAATGTCGAGCCACTGAGGACGTGGATGACTTGTCACTGCAGCATAAGCTTAGGCTATTGCAAATAATATGGGTATTGTAGGAAGTAGGGTGCTATTGTAATAAAAATGTAAAATATTTAGTGTTTGGTTTAATGGTTGGGCAAAAGGCAGTAAGAATAGTGGTCTCAGAGGCCAGAGGAATGGCACCCCATGTTATGTCATGGCAAAATGTTTGCCAGTACTTTCATTTGCGATAGGTGGAGAAGCAGATCATATTCTAATGAGCTTAGAGTTCTAGGGGAAAAGGATAAAAATAGAGTATTTTCTGAGATCATGATTCGCAAAGAACTACGGATGAAGATGTCAGACTATGAAATTCTGGGGAATGAAATAGGAAGAAGTCTACGAAATTTTTAGTTCAAAAAGGAAATTACAAGCCTTGATCAGTCTACATACCTGAACAACTATATGGATTGACCCTGCCGATCCCTGTTAGGTGTGAAATGTGTGCAAATAATGAAGTTTTCTATGGTAAGTCATTGAGATCGGGAATTATTTTTTTACTGCCGGGGAAGCCTTGTCTGTAGGGGCTAATACAGTGTATAACAGCTTAAGTACAGTACTCAGCAAGCAAAAAAAACGAGCATCCAATAAGTGAGATACTATACCCCTTATTGTTGTTTTTGCAGTAATTGTTAAAAGTGTGTGATTACAGTAGATGGAGTTTACAGGAATCTGATGGAGGAAAAGGATAATGCTGTGGTCACCTGAGTAAAGAGGAGTATTCTTGCCTTTGATTAATACAAGGACCGTAAAGTGAAATATACGTCAGAGAAAGAGAGGTGACGTGAGTAAGTGAGGTGAGCTGGACATCGACAGAATGTGAGCATTGTGCTCCTAAAGGTGTGGTCACTCTTAGCTCCAGCTAATACAGGTCTAGCTTTTTCAAGAGAGGCTATAAAATAAAAGTTTTATATACATTTCCCAAAAATTGGAAGTGCTGGCAGTGAACTTACATATTTAAGAAGTGCGAGGTGGGCCAGACACAGCTCATGGACCACTGGCTGGTGACTTCCACCTGAAGTTCGGCCCTGGGAACTAAAATGTCTACTAGCCACAAATGTCCCTGAGGGTAAATTTCACCCCACTCAATAGATCATAATTGGCAGAATTATAAATGTTCAAGGTTATTGTTGTTTGGGTTCACCTGCCACCCATCTGAAACTTGCATTCCTATTGCAACATCTCTGCCACACTGTTTTCCAGCTGAGGACTGAACACCTCTGGGAGTAGGTGGCTTGCTGCTTCGTGAGGTGTAGCCCACAGCATCTTCGGTGTCCTCAGATTGTTAGAAAGCTCTCTGTATATTTGAGGTGAAAGCTGCCTTCTTAAACCTCCTCATACACTTTGCTTTTTCCCCCTTTCCTCCTGCAGCTTTCCTGTGGGCTTACATCCTACAGTCAGTTTTCTAAAGCCGGTCACCGATTCACCCGATGACACTGCAGTAGCCATCTTTTCATTCTTGTTTTATTTTTGTCATTGTTGTTGTTCCCTACTCCTCTTCTTCTCTGCACTGCCATTCTTCTTCTGGCAATAGCAACTTTCTTTCAGTATTCTGTGTATAAAGGGCTCTAATATCCTGTTCCCTATTTCCAGCTCTTCCCTCACCCTAGCCAGGCTACAGAGGATCCAGAGCTGGCCGATTATCATACCCCATCAGCAGGCTTTGGGGATTGGTGTGGTGATGAGTATATATCCCAAAATGGTCACTGTGAGTCTTTTCTGTAGACTTAATATAAGGCACTGTGAGGGAAAATACTGCGTGTCCCCTGGGGTCCCCAAGACCGTGAATATCTGTAGTCATTTCTTCTACCCCAGACCATGCTGCAGGGAGCAGGCATGGAAAAAGTGAGAAGAAAATTTGGAGGGTAGCAGAGTGGAAACCAGAGAGGGAGGGAGGGAGGGAGAGAGAGAGAGAGCATAACTTTTGATTCTTTGTGGTCCTCTTCATCATTGCATCCTTGTGTTTCTTAGTTATGAAGAAAATAGTTGCACTAGTTTTCAGGTGAGTTCCTGTCATTTACACTGAAAGGGTCCCACTTGATCTTCTAAGCTATGTCAGAGATCACGTTTACAACAGGTCACATGTGATGCTGTAGTTTCACCTTCCCTTTGAATTTTTACATCTTTTTGTACGTCATTATTCAGGGTAACTATTTTTAGTGAACTCATATATTTTTTAGTGAACTCATCTGCAGTTACTTGTGACTTAAGTTTCTATTTCCAATAGGTATAAATTATCATGCATTTTAGATGCAACACATTCATTTTAGTTCTTGAGTATTTTTGTATTGTGTTTAAAAATGTTTATGTTTTATGAATTTATTATGTAATCTAACTATGCAAAGTCGATTCCTACTTTTTAATGAGCTGTTTCTCTTTTGACAGCAGCAGCAAAGAGACGTGATGGCAATAACTGACATGTTCTATATTTCGTGCGTCATGTAGCAGTACTGCATCATGAACTACTAGCCCACATTCCCCATATTGTATTACTTGTTTGCAAGCAACTGCAGGCACTTACACTTTTTTTTAGGTTACTCCCACCCTTATGAATTGTGACCAGGAACAGAATTCTGTAGCACTTTGCTTTATTGCTATTTCAAAGTGAGTCTTTGTGTTGAGTGCAGTTTTCTACAGGAGTCGCACATGCAGGGTAGTCCAATGGGCTGTGTCAGCCACACGGAAGGAGTGCAACAGTAGTGGAAATTTAATGTATTTTTGCATCTTGAGTAGTCCCTGACTGTCATTCATGCTTTGAGGACATTTTTAGGTTTGAAGCATGATCCATCACAATATTTCTACCTGTCCAAGGGATGGTGCTATTACTATGGTTACCTTCTGGCTGAGTGGTCCCACAGAGTTCCCAGCATTCTTTATTATACACCAGCCCAAGTGCTTCTAGCTGGAAATTCTAGACACACTGGAAATACAATGGGACTAATAAGTGCAGTGAGGATAAAAGCTGTGGAGAATTAAGGCAGTACAGGATTATCTTCCTCCTCAGGTAAAACATTTCAGCTCCCCAGGATGGAGCGGGGTCGCCTGCTCCCCCGGCTCATGTACACATGGAATATCTCATGGCACAAGGGCTTTCTACACATCAGAATGTGTTGAAAATGAGATTTTTTGGGACAATGTTTCTTGTGAGAGCAATATTCCAAAGCTGTAATTCTTATTAAGTAAGCGATACAAGAGTTAGAAGGTCCCCAGTGCCCTACTAGTTGGGGATCTCTCTAATGCAGGCTGCCAGTCACCAGCTGTATGTGGTGATGAATGAAGAGAAAGATGATTTTTATTCACATCTTAAGTATGTCCTACTTCATTTTTTACACTGAGGATGGAACAATGGTAAGATTTATTCCTTTTGTTGCTGCAAATTTGTTAAAGCTATCCTATTATTTGATGAAATTACTTCTGAGAGAAGGTAAATACCTATATTTTACTCTAATTTGTACCAGATGTTGGCAAGAATGTTATAAAAAACAACAGGTTTCAGTGAGGATGTAACTGTAGTATACAATATACCATGTCATACACACATAAAAGTGCTATTTGTAATAGCCAGTAATAAACTTATTTTTTTCAAATGCACTACTTACATTTCAAGCCCACATTTTGTGTGGGTTTTGTGCTTTATATTAACAAAGGTCTTTTTTTTTAAAGATTGCCAGTCAGAATTCACCATGAAAACTGGCATTGCCCACAACCTCGCAAGTATACAGCCACAAGGAGGAGCTCAAGCATCAAATTAAAAATTAACACAAACCATTAAGTGCGGCGTGAGCAGCTTCTGGCAATGCATTAGGCAATATTTATTCTCAGGAGGCAAGGTAATCTGTGGGCCTTTTGCCCAAATTAACATCACTCTGGGACGTTTATGTTGATACGCAGGTATGTATCAGAATATTTAAATACATGAGATAACAGACATAATCTATTCACCCGGCAACCAGACGGGTCTTTAAAGAAATGCAGATGAGATCATGCCACTCCTTGGCTTAAGGCTTCTTTTCGAGCAGAGAATAAACTTGTGCAGCCTTTACTGTGGCCTGCCTCGAGGCTCTGCGTGGTGCCGTTCCCATGACCCTTTCTGACTTTATCTCAGGTCTTTTCCCCACAGGCTCGCTGCCAGCCACAGTAGCCTTCTGACAGGTTCTCCTTCTCTGCCAGGGGGGCTTAACACTTCCGGTTTCCTCTGTTCTTCCAGAACTTTGCATGCCTGCCTCCTTCTCATCCTTTGGCATTTGGCAACTTCTAGAGACTTGTTTCTTGACCCCTGCAGAATGTAAGTTAACCTGCCCTTTGTCCTCAGTCTGTGTTTGTTCTGTCTTAGCATTCTTCACAAGCTGTAACTCTTTTGGTCCTTTATTGTGTTTCCCACTTAGTAGCTGGCTTCTGCGTTTCGATGAATGTTAGAGCAGACCCCGTGGCCGCCTTAACCACTGTGGCGTCGGTCTGCAGGGCCAGCGCCACTCCTGGCACAGAGTGCATGTGCCATAAGCATTTGTTGGACAAATGTGTTTCTACAACTGGAACTTAGGGAACATGGTTGGGTCTGAATAATGGCTGTGGAAACACTGTTTAAGAATTAGTCTTCCACCTCAAAGACCTTTGCTTAGTTAGAGTTGCAAGGGCTGCTAACTGATTCACCGACAAGACACATGCTATTCCTTCTGCCCCCAAGAAGAGGCAGCAAATGCCATATAATGAAATTTTAAAGAGCCACCAGGAAAGTTTCTGACCAGTATTGTTGGACAAACATAATTCAATTTAAGCAAAATATGCTGATGTCTTCCACTGCAATCTGTATTGTTTGACTTGTGAGGATGGGAGCTTGTTCTGAGGACCAGGGTCTCCGGCCCCATTAGTTGGAACCTAAAACCTGTGTCACCAGTGTCATGGTTTTGGAGGTGCGGGTAAGATGGCTCTCAGTGCACCCCCGGGTGTTTGATGCCGGAGGGTATTTGACTTGTTGGGAGCTGCTGTCACTCCAAACTGAAGCCTTGGAGAGGGCCCCATGCCTGCCTTCCTCCAGAAGCCCCTCTCTGAGTGCAGGCCAGCAGGTTCCTTTAAGATGGAGTCTCACGAGAGCGTTCCCAGGAAATTTCTGGCTCTTCTAAAACCACATCCTAAAATTCATTAAACTTTAGTTTCTGCCAAGTTTATTATTTCACTAGGTATAATGTATTTCACTTTTTATTTGGCTTTTATAAATAGTCTCTAATTCTTTCAGAGTTGGCCAGTGGTTAGTTATTCACCCTTGCTCATTTTCTCCTTCTTCCCAGGACATTTTTTTTCAAAGCAGTACATTTATTTACCAAGAAAATAAACGCTTGTTTTCTGGCAATGTACTCATGGAAGATCTGCCTAAGAAAGATATAAGGTATGCAGTATGTTAGTTTGATACGTTTACATATTGTGATATGATCGCCATGGAAGCATCTATCATCTATCATCACAGTACAATATTATTGTCTATGTTCATTACACTGGGCGTTGGGTGTCCATGGCTGACCTACATGCGTTTCCCTACGAAGGGGCAGAGACAGTCACTGGCAGCTCCAGGCTTCCACTTTACCGGCTTGGCAGCCAGAGAGGGAAGAGTGTGCCCCCTTCCCTCCGTCCTGGCAGGCTTGCTGTAGTTGGCGCTGCCCTGGCTCAGAACACACGCTTCCTGAACAATCACAGAGGCTGGGGCAAGGAAAGCTCTCATGTGGACATTTGAAACCCACCGTCTCAGAGCGGGGAAGAGTGGTTTCTCAAAGGAAAATGGAGGGCTGGGATACAGGGAAGTGGGAAGGGATGTTAGGAAGGCTAAACGATAGTTTTCTACGACAGTGTGCCTGAGCGTCTAGGAAGAATGTGGAAAAACAGTTATTTGTGTTCATTCAATATTGTTTTAATCACTTACAAGGCACAGAAAGGTGCAAAGTCATAGACAAGGGCAAAACCTGGGGCTTAAACATAGAGATATAATATATGATGGACAGGTATATGAAAAATTATAGTCAGGGATAAAAATGATAAATGCCATGACCTAGGCACAAATCCAGAGTTGATAAAAAAACCAGCAAGGGCAGGGACAACTTAGAGAATGTTGGAGAAGAATTCTGGCATTCTTGTCACCTGTCCAACAGAGACGAACGCCTCAATCTTCGTTGTGCACACGAATCATCTGGGGATCTGGTTAAAGTGCAGGTTCCGACTCAGTAGGTCTAAGGAGGAGCTGAAGATTCTGCATTTCTAATGAGCTCCTAGGTATCTCTGGTGCTGCTGTTCAGTGACCTTGCACGGAGTAGCCAAGCAGTAGAGGGCTAGATCACTGCACAGCTTGTACTGATCTCCTGTTCCTAAGGAAGATGAATTAGCGACCACTGCCTGAGACATTTGGGTAGCATTTGGATAGTGTCCCCAGACCCAGTGCAGGAGCATAGGGTGTGAGAAAGCCCGTTGGAAGGGACTCTCCTAAATAGCTCAGCCTAGGTTGCATGACCCTGGAATGCTAATGTTGGCAGTTTTTCCTTGTGCTGCGGCAGCACTTGCAAAATCACATTATGCTGCTAAATGAATTACACACAGTGAGATAATCACAGGACTCCACTGCCAACGGACAGCTCCCACTGAAATGAATTTAGAGAGGGAGAGTATTAAAAAAATAGCCGAACTGCAGGATAATGTGTTATGAGACATATTTTCAAAATAAGCCATAAAAGGATGTTTGGAGAAAGTTAATTTTTAAATGTCTGCTCCCACCCTGTTGTGCAGACTCTCAAGAAGATGGAGAATAGCTTTCCTCCTTCTATTGCTCTCCCCCAGGCTGTGTGCGGAAAATATTGATTTGTCTCCTTTATTTGTTAAGCAGCAAATCCAACAAGTTTTAACTTGCTTACTTGAATTTTCATAGCACGGTCATAATCAGACCCAGCTTAGAGCGGGAAACCCAATTGTATGTAAATTGGATACTTCTTTTATGTTAGGAGAATAAATGGTGGTACTCTTCAAAATATTCAAGGACCAAATGATTGAGCCCAGAACTAAAAAGATAAAACACACACACACACACACAAAATCATGGAGGGAATATAACACTGGGAATTCAGGACATACTACATCTTAGGATCTGCCTATTTTTCATGAAGTTGTTGGTTATTTTGACTTTGAAGTCATTGGTTGTTAGAAATGGGAATTTATGACGTAGAGTAATATATGTAAAAATAAATTGTTTAATAGTGTTTTTTTCTAGGATATAATAGCTCTTGAAAGGGATCAAAGGTATATAAAATCACTAAATCAACTGTTTTCCATTTTTTACCTCATTCAATTTCAATGACAAATATAGTCAGTTGGCACAAGGCACATTAGATTGTTCCAACAAACACAGCATTCTTACCTGCAACTCACCTGACTTGTCCTTCGACGTGTTTCCTAATTTTTTTTTTTTTTTTGCAGTAGGGGGGCAGGAGGCAGAAGAAGTTATTCCGTAGCTGGGAGATCCACTAACTCCTGTGTGTCTGTTTTGTTCCTGACACTGGAGGGTAGTGAGAAGGCAGTGACTTTGGGAACAGGAAAGCAATTTTGTAACTCAGGGGCTCCAATTCTGAGCCCTGAACTTTTGTTTAGTTGGGTTGATATTGATGGGTTCATGTCTTCCACCTGATCTTTCTCATTTGATAAAAATGTAAAGTTATCTCAGTGTTTATGTCTCACAAATATAATTGGTAAATAGCTTGCAAATAAGGTTAAGAGAATGAGTTGGCATTCGGTCTTGATAACCAGACAGGTCCTGCTCTGGGACCACCCTGTGTAGAGCCTCCACTGGGGCCCCCATCCCTCTCTCTACCCACTTCCCCCCTCCCGCCTTGTCCCACTACAGCCCAATCTCCCTGACTCTCA
This sequence comes from Tonatia bakeri, assembly GCA_004024845.1. Taxonomy (NCBI): domain Eukaryota; kingdom Metazoa; phylum Chordata; class Mammalia; order Chiroptera; family Phyllostomidae; genus Tonatia; species Tonatia bakeri. Next base: position 62,331 of record PVIA01002066.1, on the reverse strand, counting down.
CCAACGTTTTTCACAGCATTTCTTATCTTCTCAGATAATCAATCATTTCTTTGTTTATTGTGCTTATTGACTATGTCCCTCCTCCAGAATATTAGATCTACAAGAGCAGGGATCTTTGTATTGTTCACTGATATATCCTGTGTGCCTGGAGTAATGCCTGCCTGGCCCTTTCTTTCTTTAAAAAATATGTTTATTGATTTGAGAGAGATTGAGGGAGAGAAAAAGAGAGAGAGAGAGAGGGAGGAAGGGAGAGAGGGAAACATCACTTTGTTGTTCCACTTATTTATACATTAATTGGTTGATTCTTGTGTGTGTCCTAACCAAGGATTGAACCTGCAACCTTGGTGTATTGGGACAACACTCTAACCAAGTGAGCTACCTGGCCAGTACTAGCTAGGTTTTCAGTAAAGGAATAATCAGTATTTTTTAAAGCATTAAGAATAAGTTATTCCCATTTTCTTAGATGAGGTTGTGATGAAAATAAGAATATAGCCATCTACTTATATCATGTCTCAAACACAACAAAGATATTGTGGAATGCTATCTCATACTTTTTTTTCCAACTGAAGAAAAATTATTTTTTTATGTCATGGAACCAAAGAGACTACTAGATATGATATTGGTGAAAGCTCATTTAGTAATAATAAACATTTCATTTCTATGAGGATCAGTTAGCTTTGTCCTAATCCATAACTGGTGTTCTTATAGGAGAAGTGATTAGGACACAGACACAGGCAGGGAGGAGACCACGTGAAGATTCCCCCAGAGGATAGTCAGCTAAGAGTCAGGGAGAGAGGTCTTCAGAAGAAACCACCCCTGCCAGCCTCATGATCTTGAACGTGTAGCCTCTAGAACTGTGAGGAAGAATATTTCTGGTGTTTAAGCCATCCAGTCTGTGGTACTTCATTATGGCAGCCCTAGCAAGCTAATGTAACAGATGAGAAGACAAACTCAGAAAACAAATAAATTTCTGTAGGACATATAGCTAACACAGCAGAGATTAGAGTCTTCGAACTCCATGATATTAACCCATACACCAAGTGATTCCTTAGCTGGCCAAGATGAAGGGTGATCCAGGGGACTAGAACTATTGACAATTGACAGAGGAAACATCTGAGACATGCATTTACATTCTGATGGTGGCTTACTAGCTGTTTCGTCTTGAATGACATGCTGATTTCAGAAATTCAATTTGCTCATATGTAAAGATGTTATTATTTTTCTACCTAGGATTGCTTTGAAAATTAAAATGGACAATGGATGTAAAAGTTCTTTGTCATATGTAGGACACTGGGCAAATGTGAGGTGGTATTATTAAAATGTTACCCATACTGTGAAAAAGATTGAGTGAACATTATTCTGGCAGCATCTTCCAGATCTCATACATTTAATGAATGCCCATTTTGAAACTCAAGAAACATCTGAAGTATTCTTTAGCTGAGGGGAGCAAGAACATGCAAGAATCTATGTTTGCTTTTGGTGCTTCTTTCTAAAAAGCAATCCATGTAGAGTTTATGGTTTGAAATTCCCAAAGGAGGCATTATCAAGAGTGGTGTTCAGAAAGCCAGTGGGAACACCAACAGCTATTTAAGAAAGAAGGGAAACTGTCCACTCTGATTTAGCTTGTTTGATGTGTTATGGGATAATAGTAAAAACTAACAGAAAAGAACTACTTACTTGTGGTAAAGTTAACAAGCCATCTTTCCCACAGGAGACCAGTGTGTTCCCTGAGACAGTGGCTCCATGTGATGTCCTTCCATGGGGGAAAGCATTTATTTTAGTTCAAAACTCTGAAAGCTTCTCCTTTGATAATATCTACTCCCACAAGTGATAGTCTTTGTATACAAAATGACAGAAGCTTCAAGTGATTCAAAAGGATCTACAAGCCCCATTGGGCTTGCTTCATTTGTGCCCTTTAGGAGAGGGTCATAGGGCTCCTACCCTACCATCGAATTGCAGTTAAGCATAAGTTTAGTGTCAACATGAGGAGCTGGCATGCTTTCTCGTAGGTGTTACCAAAATAGCATTACCTACTGATTCTGGCATCCAGTAGCTATATACATAGCATTCATTTTTGTAAGATGTCTTTTTCTCCCCTCCCTGTCTAGGGTACTTCTATTCAAACTTCAGGTCCTAGCTTAAATGTCACCTCATTTGGGACACATTTTCCGTCTTTCCCAGATGTTGTAACTCTCTCCCTATCTGAGTGTCTGTAATGCCTAATTCAGATCTCAACTGTACTATTTACTGTCTTATATAATAATGAATTGCTTACCATTTTGTATAATAATGATTTGTGAGGTTTTCAATCACACGTATATTTATGTTCCCAGCATTATGCCTAAAACATAGCAGGTGTATAATATATTAATGAATTTCAAATCAAAGGAGGGGTTTTGGATAGCGTGTAACAACAACTTATTTTAAATAGCTTATTTAGCAACTTCTTTAAACCAGGAACTTGACATCATCTCACCTAGACACAGCAATTATATAAGGTAGGTCTTTATGTTCCCCATTTTATGGATGAGGAAACTGAGTACTGAGGCCAGGTGATTTGCCCAAGGTAATTTGGCTAGTGATGGGCAAGGAGAAGTTTCAGACTAAGGTGGACAATGTATACTTATTTATATCAGAAACCAGTGAGGGCTGATATAGATTCAAGGCAAAATGGGAAGAGAGTACAATGTTTTTGTCCTTAACATTAGTTTTTCTTCTCTTCTTTTTTTCTCTTTCTTGCCTCTGTAATGTGCCTTCTATGCACCCACCAAGGCTTCTTGTGTAGATAGAACTGTTCTTCTCCAACCTGGTGAATTACGTCTGTGCCTTTTGATGTGTGACTTTGTAGTATCTCCCATTAGAGTGGGCAGAGTATTCTTTCCCGCCTCATTGGTGTTGGGCTTGGCCTCATTACTTGCTTTGGTCAATGAATTGTGAATGGAAGTGATAACGTGCCAATTTTGAGCTGAGATCTTAAGAAGCATTGTGTGTTTTCGCTCGCCCCTCTGAAAAATTCATTATGAGAAGACTTTGCCCTGGGTAACCATGGGTCCAAGAAAGGTAAAAGGTATATGGAGAAGATATGAACTTTACCTGAAGTTCAAAGCTGATATGTTTTAATTTATTGGTAGAGTACACCTAGCAGTGAGAAAAAAAATGTTATCTTTATTGTAAGCCTCTGAGACTTTGGGACTGTTTGTTATGCAGAAAGAACTGACTAATACACTTGGCCTCCTCAAAGCAATATGTAATCACAGCTGTGATCTCCTTTTCCTTCACCTAATCAATGAAAGGGGGAGAATTCCATTTATTTAGCAAATATGAATATAAGCTCCAGAAGGCATCCTGGAGCCTGGCACAGCACATAGTATGGGGTAAGAAAATAACATGAAATGCTACAAGTTTCTCTGAATGTTTTCCCCACTCTCCCCATCCCCCTACATTATGGCTTTACTGACACATAGAGTTTCTTCTTTAATGCCTGCTTCCAGTTCCAGTCCCTAAAATGTGTCTCCAGGAGTATTTCTTAACAATGTCAGCCTCTTCATTTTCTCTTTCCAGAGGGGAAAAATATCCATGAAGATGCCAAAGTGGCTCCAGTGATCTCTTCCTACCTGACTGCACATTATGCTACAGTGTGTATGTGTGTAAACTCTGCTTTTAAACATGCTTGGAGCTCTTCCTTCCCTAGAGCTCAGACGCCCATCTGGAGCGAGAGGAGGAGAAGCCCAGCACACCCCCCTCAGACAGCTCTCTTCCCGTCTATTCTCCTGACTCTGCCTCTCCCTTTCCTCCTTTCTCTCCTGGTTATCCATCTCTAGTCCCGTTCCATCCTGCGCCACCCCTACCCACCAATTCCAGTCATGGTCAGGTGTTTGAAAGAAGTCTTACGTTTCCCCTTATTTTGCTGTGTATGTGCAACTTTACTGGGTCTTCACAATAACTCATGAAGATAGGAATTACTTTTCCTGATCTTACAGATAAAACTGATCAGTTCATTAATGTTGGGTGTTCAGCTAGAATTCCGGGTCTGTCTGACTCTAGTAGATTGATGACTTTTAAACTTTTCTTTAACACAGCTGATCTTTTTTATTTTGTTCCAATTAAATCTTAACCCTGGAGTCCTTTAGCCACGGAACATCTTGGGCTACAAGTAAGGGAACCCTGATTCAGGTTGGCTTGGATAATGAGGGGAATTAAAAATCCCACCTAATGAGAAGTCAGAAATGGGCACAGGCTACAGCCCCATGTTGGCACACTGTCTTGGCACCAGCCTCCTCTGTGTCAGGCTTTAATCCCCAGGCTGGGAGCAAGGTGACAGCCGTGGTTCCAGTTATCCCAGCTGGACTGGAAAGCCTACAGAGTTGGAATTGGGGTGATTGAACCTGATGAGGGAAGAACATTTCTAAAAAAGTTCCTTGGCGGACTTCACTCTGTGTCTTATGGCCTACACTTGGATCACATGCCAGCTTTAAACAAATCCTTGGCAAGGGGCCATCGTATCTGGCAATGTAAAGCAAGATTTCCTCTGAAGCTGAGGAGAGGACTCCCCTTGCCACCCGTGGTAGTAAAATTCCAAAACAAGATCCCCACCTCCTGGAGTACTGGTCTGTCCTATATAATCTCTTGCCTTTGCGTGCAGCCAAATGAGGAAATGCATTTCCTTGATTAGATTGTATTATATGGCAAATGGCGGTGGAATAATCCTTCCTGTGACTACGTTATTTTATATGAGACTCTGTCATGTATAACAGAGACTCTCTCTCTGGAGGGATTCAGCACAGCAAGATTCTGAGCTGCTGGCTTTGAAGATGGAAGCGTCATATGGCAAGCATCTGAGCGGGGGTGTCGGAGTGGAGAGCAGCCCCTGACAGACACAAGCAACCCCCGGAAGTAAGTTCTTCCAGCAGCCTGAGTGAGCGTGGCCACAGATGCTCCCACTGAACCTCCAGAAAGGCATGTGGCATGGCTGACATCCAGATTTCACCCCGTGAAACCCTGAGCAAAGAACCCAGCACACCATGTCCAGGCTTCTGACCTGCTTTAGAACTTTGAGCTAATAAATGGATGTTATTTTAAGCCATTAAAGTGTAAGTTATTAGGCAACAGTACAAACCTAAAACAAAAGCCAAAGGAACCAAATTCTATCAATGGCCTGAATGGTCTTAGAAGAGAACAATGTTCCTCAAAATGTATCTCAGTTCCAGCTGATACCTTGATTCGGCCTGGAAGACCTGAGTAGGGAGCCCAGGTCCTCTGCGCCCAGGCTTCTGACCTATAGAAATGAGGTGATAAATGGGTGTTGTTGTAAGTTGCTAAGTTGGTAGCTTTTATGAAGCAATCTATAGCTAATATGCACCCCCACCAGGGTTGTATTGGAGGTAGACAGCTGTAAACATTAGACTCTGTCAAAACAAAGCAGATGTTATGTGCTGGATAAAAATAGATCAATCACAGCAATGTTTTATTAGCATAATTCTATATTCTAAATTGAATGAGATAATAAAGTTAATAAAGAAAAATCACAGCACCGTTCTAAAGAATATATGAAATTGAGGGTTATGAATGACAGTTATGGCACCCATTTTTTTTCTCTATTTTCTTCTGGTTGTGTGCATCAAGACAAGCTTGACGTACACATGTTTAGTAACCATGCAGTCAATTTAATAATTTTATATACTGTAGACATGTATAGGCTTGAATGAAAAAAATAGATCCCTGCAGAGCTACAGACTCTGTAATCACTGATACACTTACAGGAAGTCCAATTAGATACAAAGAAATGATTGATTTTTATCCCAGGATTTATACAAAGTCAAATTTTTGTGGTTGAAGGATTAATGCAGTCTTTAGTTGTTTCAATTTGATATGACATTTAAGTGTGCAAGTTGATTATATTTTAAAAATAGATGAATACACACATTTGCATCTAGGTTTTAGAGGACATGGGAGTACCTTTGTAGTCCCCTAGGGTTCCATAGAAAGTAACCCGAAACTCTTGATAAGAACCAATAATTCTGTGTTGACAACTGCTGGTCTTTCCATAGAGCTGACTGCATCTAGGAGAAAACAAAATGGATTACATAATTAACAAACAAGCAAACAAACACCTTGCTTTAAGCCACTGTGGGGCTGAAACCCTAGTGGGGAGAGGAAGATTGTCAGGTCCTGGATGACAGCGGCTCCTAGCCCTGTCAGAGCTCATCTTCTGGAATTGATGTTCCCTCCAAACTGGGAGGCTCAGCAGTAACTTCTTGTACCTGGGATTCCACATGTTTATGAGCCATGCAGTGCTGAAAGATGCCTCTGATAGAATAGACGGCTGGGATCCTGGGCTGTGGAGCTGGCCTGACCTCACCCCACAGGCCACTGGAGCCGACTTGCTTCTCTAGGCTCCAGTGACGGAAGTGTGGCTTAATTTTTCTAGCCAGTGAAGAAGACTAAATGTCAAGATGGCAATGGAAATTTTAGCCCAGTGCCTGGTACCTATTTCAGTCTCAAACAATGGACTAGCCCAATATCTCTCATCTAAAACCCTTGGAGCCAGCTGCTTTTTTGAATGTAGAGATTTTGGGATTTCAGAAAGGAAATTTGGCATGAGTATTACATATTGTAATGTCTCTGGTGCAGTGTGAAACAGCACCCCATAATCAGGCATGTTAATATTCACTTTTGTGATTCACACTAAGTATGAATAGTCATATTAAGTGGGCCAAATAAAGATTATAATAGCCCCCCCCCCAACATTAGGGACATTTTATAATAATGAAAGAGTTATAAAATGGTTTCCAGGAAATTATAACGATTATAAATACAAGGGTGAGAAAAAGTAGCTTACAGTTGTTCGTATGGAAAAAGACATGCAGGTTATAATTATTACAATAGCTTTGTTAACTCAAAAGAAGGCCAGAATGGACACAGGCACAGCCAACTGCAAATATATGGGAGAAGTATGATATGGGTGTGTGTGAACTATTAACCATAGTCTCAGCTGCGGTCATTCTGAAATCGTGCTCCTATCCTACCCCATTTGCTCATCACTGGACTGTTCCAGATAAAACTTGTTCTTCTTTAATTATATAAGTCAGAACTAACATTTATAGAATGCTTTCTATGTGTCAGCCTGTTTTTAAGGCACTTTATGTGGGTTAGTGCAGTCTTCACAAGAAACCTATGAGAAAGGTATTATTATTCTCGTGGAAGAGAACATTAAAGCACAGAGAGGTTAAATGGTGTTAAGAGAAATTATGGATTTTAGGGCCATCGGATCTGATCTCTTTCAAGGGATTTGGAGAGTCTCTCTGGTATGATTTTTGCTTGTACATTTTTGAAGAAAATGTTTATTTACTTTTCTGTATTAAAGATTCAACGACAAATTAGGTGTGGCATACCTTGTTGCCAAGTTAGTTTAAGAGGAAGAGTAATGTGAATGCTTTCTGGCTTACTGCATATATATCTTTAAACGTACTCAGGATGCTTTCTTTTAGTTTCTCTAGGGATGCTCACAGTATCGATAATATTGGGCACGACTCTTGCTGTGGACTCACTCTACTCTTTATATGACATTTTGAATACTTACATGAAGTCACTTCTTCACAAGAACATCTTGCTGGTGTCACCTAAATTATATGCTGCCAAAGAGACATCTCATGACTCGTGTAAAAGAATCATTTGTAAATTTTTGGGCAAAGTGCTCGTTTTCAACTTGCATTTATTGGAACTGTTCAATGTAGGTGAGAATGCTGTGTAAAGTAGTGCTCTTAAAAAAAAAAGTCTTTGAGTTTATTTAGTCAGTAACATGATGGACTCGACCCCTGGAAAATACACAGAGGTGCTTTTCTGTTTCTAAAAGATGGCTGTCTAATTTGCTGTTTTTCAAAGTCTGAGTGCCTTTTTGACTAACTCATCAACTGGGCACATTTTAGGATTTCCCAAAACTCAATCTCACCTGGCAAAGACCCAGTCATATTTTATTTCCTGGGTCTAACTTTTATTACAAAGTGCTCTAAAAGATTGAGGAATTAGCTGCTGAAGTTGAAGCCTATTAATAACAGTCGAGATGTGGGCTGCAAGTGTGGGCTGAGGGTTTAGGATCCGTGGAATGCTTGACCATGGAAACTATTCAAAATATTTATGTAACTTCTGACTTGATGCATGATTTTTTTGGTCTTTTTACTATTTTTTTTTATTTTGGAAAAATGTGGTTATTTGTCTATATAAACATGTTACGTTAACATGTAATGGGTTATTGTGGTAATTTAAAATAAAATAATAGATAATTCTTTTTAAAGTTCTCAGTTTTTACTTCTGACATAGTAAACATCTATAGATGCAACCCACATAAACAAGATTCCTTGGGGTCCTCAATAATTTTTAAAAAAATATAAAAGAGTCCTAAGACAAAAAAATTGAGCCCTGGCTTATGTAGCTCAGTGGATTGAGCACCGGACTATGAACCAAAGGGTCGCCGGTTTGATTCCCAGTCAGGGAACATGCCTGGGTTTTGGGCCAGGTCCCCAGTAGGGGGCACACGAGAGGCAACCACACATTGATGTTTCTCTCCCTCTTTTTCTCCCTCCCTTCCCCTCTCTAAAAATAAATAAATAAAATCTTAAAAAAAAATGAAAACTACTATCCTAGAGTAATCCTATTCTCCAGGTTTGAACATATTTGTGATGGTTTAAGTATCTTTCTTTTTGCTCGGAGGTATAAAAGCAAAAGCATATATATATGTATATATCTACCTACCTACCTACTACCTACCTATTCTCTCACAAATAGAAATATATCATACAGCTGATTTTAAATGTTTACTTTTTATTGTTATATATGTTTGGTAGATTTCATAAGAATTCTTCATGAAGCTCAGACCCTTGTATAAAAGGTAGACATGCAAGAATCACAGAGCAGAGAAAACATCCACATAAAGGGATACCCTGAAATTGTTTTCTGTAACATTTTGTCATCCTTAAAAGCATATAGTAGAGATGCATGAATTTTTAATCACTGTGTGCCTGGGAAAAGGGTTCTGGGTTAAAATACTGCTAATTATTTACTTTGCAATACATAGCACACCTCCCTATCAGTCTAATTTTCATATAAGCCCCCAGTTCTAGAGAATAAACAAATTCTAAGAAATTTAAATCTGCACTGTCCAGTACAGTAGCCACCAGCCACATGGGGCTGATGAGCACTTGAACCATGGTGAGTCCAAACTGAGACGCACTATAAAATGCACATCTGATTTCAAAGACTTAGGATGAGAAAGAGTATAAAATAGCTTTTTAATGACTTTTGTATTGGTTACATGTTGAAATGATAATATCTTGGATATAATCAAATAAAGTATTTTATTACAATTAAATCCACTTGTTTCTTTTTCACCTTTTAAATGTGGCAATTAAAAAATTTTAAATTATGTGGCTTCCACTTCTGATTTGCATTATATTTGTATTGGACAAAGCTGTTCTGAACAATTAACAAAGCCTGTAATGACCCTAATATATATTAATTTTTAGCACAGATCACTACTGAGCAATATTAACATTTACAGGTCTTGGTAGGACTGAGTATATTTCTCATAAAGCAGTCATAATTAAAGTGCCAATAAATTCTGATTGAATCATGACACTTATTTCTTGCATGAGTTCACCCATTCATCTTCCAACTTGTATCCTTAAAAAAAACTCCCCAGAATAGACTTGGATGTGCATGTTCTGGTGTCTGAAATAGTCTCTTTGATTTGAGTGGATTATAGTTGAGAAGCAGGAGGCACATGGTTTGTTTTGACAGCTAGGAATGCAAGCGACTTTCTAGTTTAGATTTAACATTCCATCTGCTGTGTTTTTCCAGTAGAAGAGCTGACGCTCAGTGAGGAAGGACCTATGGAATGGGATGGTGGTGGATGTTTTATCCTATGTCTTCCTTTTAAGAAAACTTATGAACTAAAGAGGAGACATAATAAACAACATCACTGTGCATCAGCAACTTTGCCAAGTGTAACAGATGAACACACTTCTATTGAGTATCACTCAGTCCAAGCCAGTCAGATTGCTCACTGCTCTGCCTCAACTACTAGGGAAATGCATCTCTTTAAAGCTACAGATTCCATTTACGATTCAAAGAGACCTGTTTCCTGTGGATTGCTAGAACAAATCAAAAGCTGAAGCCTGCTTCCTTGGATCACATTGAAAATATTTCCAATTACTGGGCCTTTGTGGAGTTCATAGGTGGAAGGGATTTATAAGTGGGGACTCAAAGGATTTATTTCTCTGGCTAACATTTAGGCAAACATAACTTTTAGGTTCAGGAATCTCGGAACAGTGTCCTGCATAATGGGCTGAGGATTATAACAACTGCTTTTGTTGACTATATTTCAGCGTAGCAGTATGTAGCAGACTCTATTGCAATGCCTTAAATAAACTAACTGCTATATCAGAGACTATTAGCTGTATACAAAAATCTGTTCTTTCTTTCATAGTAATAGAGTTGTCATTGAGATGTGGTTGGCTGGCTCGAGATTATTTTTTCCCCCAAATTTCCGTGAAGTTATGTATATAGCTATGTGGTTAATTTCTATTTTAATGGTATGTGAGAGAAAGTGAGTCTTACCAGTTTCGTGCCAAGCTTTTAAGTGAGTGAATATGCTTCTACATATTCTTCTTTTGTCTGTGGACTGGAAGGCAATGGCCAGACTGACCTTGGAACTTGTATGAGGAGGAGCCTCTATCAGCGGCACCTGTGAATGACCATGTGGAAGAGACACACCTGCTGCCTAGGCTGTTCCGAGAGAGGGGATACAATTTCACATATTTGAACTGTTGCACTTTGGGATTTCTGTGTTACAGATGATTGACCTCCCTTAACAAATATAAACTATATTAATTGTTACATTGGTAATTATCTGATTTGAAAATAAGGACATGTTACAAGTCACATATGAGATAATTTTCTTTTGTTTTAGGATATACTTTTATCTGCAGTATTATTCATTTATTGGCCTTTCCCTTAAGCTTCATACATTAGTTGTAAAGGTAGAGGATACCTGAACTGGGAAGGGGTCATTAGTACAAATTCCTCATTGTGCAGACGAGAAAGTACTCTTAACTTGCCTGCCTGCTGTGATGTGGCTAGGGGGCTGCAGGAATTGCACTAGAATTCAGGTTCCCTGTTTTCTTATTCCAATATCTTTCCAATATAACTAAGAGTATAAATAATTTTTTATCTAACATGGCAACTCTGAATGATTGAGAGTGCCTGTTCAGACCATCATTTTCAAGAGGATAAAGCTACTTTCTGGAAAGAGAGTGGAGACAATTATGCATTGCATTACCAGTTTTGCATTACTCAATGCAACTTCACACCAAGATAAGTTGTATGATATATCTTGGCAGTATTGAAAAAGTGATAGCTTTATTTATCTTTTGAATAGTGACAGTGTGAATGGAAAATTCTGATAGTGTCATCACTAACAGAACATCCCAGTGGACTGAAAAGCACGAAGAACTGGGTGTCTGGAAATCTAGGTTTTAGCCTTAGGTTTTTTAATAACTTGACCTCAGCCAGGTCACTTAACACAGCACTTTAATTTGTTTATCTGTAGGATAATGTTGCGAAACAAGATTCTGTTTCAAGTTCAGATTTTTGTTATTCTATAAGAATATTTCACTGATAGCATTTTGTAAACACAGTTCACTGCTCTCACATCCATCACTCTACCATCTATAGATCTATCATAACCTTCATGACACATTTGATCAAATTCACTAAAAATATCCAAGCCTTAATAATTTATGATTAATTATCCTAAGAATATTTACTTGTATGGAGCTTTTATTTACATTTTCACATTTTATCTCTAAAATATGAAGTTGGCAGATCTTTCTTGCAACAAGACATGTTGTGAAAAGGGGCTCCTTTTATGGATTATACTTCCTTGGTAATAATTTAGAATTAAAAACAGTTGTAATTTGTTTTGAAAAATTTTTTTAATGGGCCCTACTGTTGCATGTGCTTCAAATTCTAGACGTTTTGAGTTTTACTTTGGGAAATTTTCTTTGTGGTCGACATGGATAGTAGAGATCCCCAGTGTCTGCTCCCTTCTGCGTTTCTTTTGTTGTTATTTGCTTGGCTTTTTCCTTTTTTCTTTTTCCTGCAGAGGAGTAACACATTCTGCCCCATCTCATCAGAGGTTTCTCTTGGCCCTCTTTCTCTTGTGTGTCCATTCTTGGCTCCAATTAACCCATCTTGTTGAGTCATGGTGAGTCTTTGCCAAGCTTTCAACCTAGCTCCAGGGTGACCCTTGGGTAGGAAACAACTCAGAGTGGCCCATCAGTGAGACCAAGATGCTCCAAAGAGCATAAGAAGCTGTAACATCTGTACTGAATCAGAGTAATTGGTTGCCAAAATGCACTACACATGATTTCCACTTTCTTTTCTGGGTTATGCTTTCATCAGGCAGCATTTAACAGCCAAGCTGTTGAATTGTGCCATGAGCTTTGTACAACTGTTATGTTTTACTATTCAAAAATCTTCAGGTTGCTTTGTAAGACACTTATGAGTAGACTATCTGTCACGGCGAATGGTTTAGAATATTACTTTAAGAATTCTATCATCTTTGATTTAAAAGGAAGTATCTGGTTTATTTGATAACTCTCTTGAGGTTCTTTTGGATTGGACAGAGAGATATGAACTCAATATCCAGATAATTAGGTGGATTTTTACCTGACTACAAAAAAGTTAACTAATTGAATCAGCCACATTACTCATGCTGGTGTAACTTGGGCCTGTTGTGTTAAATATTTTAATTATAATATGAAAGACACATAGAATTTGCATACCAAGCTTTGGATGTCACAAAAAACTGGAAGAAAAGATAATAGACAGCAAGCTGTTCATCAAAAATTATATTAATAGTCCACAATGACATCCTGAAACTGAAAAGATATAATTCTTTAATTTAGGTCTGAAAAATAAAATCCCCCATGAATGTTCATAAAGAGGAAGACTGAGCTCAGTGGCACTTTATATGCAAAAGATTTCAGGTGTTCGCAAGCTGAATACAGGCCAACAACACGAGCGCAGCTGCTGGGGAGGTGAACGCGATGGGAGGGCAGTGCTGGTAGAATGTGGTGTTTGGGTTTACTGCGACGATGGCTCCATCGTAATGGGCACTGGTCAGAGCTCATCAGGAATGTTGTCTTCCGTTTGGTGCCATATTTTAGGTGGGTATTGTTGGATGAAGGAAATTTGATACTGAAGAAATGTGAAGTTCTAAGAATTGGGGATGTTTAACCTGAACAAGGGAAGTGGCTACGAGACGCTGTTACCAGGGCGACCATATGTTTAGGTTCACCTGGGTCATTCCGTGTTTATTCCTGTTTCTCAGTTTCCCATCTGGCTTAGCATCTGCCCCGTATGTGGTATTCTTACATTTTGAAGAAGAAATTTAGTTTTGAAAATGCTTTGGAATTAGGACCTTTTAATAGATCTCCTGACATACTAAAACATAATATTAAAGTAATAAATACAAATTTAAAAATTATGTTTTAAAAATTATTTTAGTACCATCTTTTACTTTCAAAATTGTCCCTATTTCGAATAGGAGATTATATAGTTACCTAATAACTGTCTTGCTAATTAAAGGATTCTCTTGTTTAGAGATTTATTTTTGTATAAAGAACTGCTTTTATGTAGTTAGCAGGAGAGGATTTTGATTAATTAGTGGACATTGTAAGAAGCTGAGCTTCAGTTCAATATGAACTTTATGAAGTGGTAGGCCTTCCCTGCTGGGAAAATTCAAGTGAAACTTGATGACCCCTTTCTGCCAGGGATTTAAAAATATTGTATTATGGGAAACTTTCAAATAGACACCAAAGCAGAGAAAACAATATAATGTCAGGAGTGTTTAAAGATGGCATCCCAATCCCCAAGTGACCGTCATAACCCAAGCGACTGGCAGCCCACTGAAGAGTAACCTTTGTGAAGGCAGGAGTGCTGACCAGGCTAAGGGCAGATGCTTACTATGTCACATCACAGCCCACATGATGTCAATAACAGGCCTTCCATGGTCAAGTTGCTTCTTCTCTTTGGTTTCCTTGATGTGCAGTCCTCCATGCATAAAGGAGAGTTACCTGTTCATTCTGGTCTCTCTCATTTTTACCTAATGGAGGATCTTGATAGAGATGTGGCCTCTCACTGCCTCAATCTGACCCCAACCCAGATGAGCACCCAAGCCCCTCAATCACAGTGCCTAACCCACTAACAGGTACTTAATACCCATTGGTTGACTAATTGAATGGATCACAGACAGGCTGCCATCTAGCATCCCTGGGATAATGGAAGCCTTGCATAGTTCTCTCTTCATTAGAAAATGGGGTTTGGAAGTAATTTTAGGTTGTTCTACCCATGGAGAATTGAAGAGGCTGGAATATAACAGAACTCTCGGATTTGACGCCATCCTGGGGAGGTAGCTCCTGGATTCTTCAATTATTAAACAAATTCTAATTAGGAACTAGGCACCATCTGTTCCCACAACCTGTTGTGTAAACACAAGGATGTCTCAGCTCTCTCTGCAGTTAGACACTACAACCACCACCTTGCATGAAAAGTTTACTCTGGGCAGGCATGACAATATTCCCAAGAAGGAATTCTGTATCTTTATAGTTGGAATCAGATTAAAAAATCCTCTTAATCAGTGGTTGAAACAGAACCTTTGAGAGAGCAAGAGTTGGATGTCATTCCTAAGACTGGCAGGCTAGAGGCCTTAGTAGATTCTTATTTCCTCCTCATGAAAGGGCAGAGTGTCCCTCAAACTCTATCTAATCTATATGTCTTTAACATTTAGTTATTTGCCAATGAGAGCAACTATTAACATTTATATTGTATTTAAAAAGCCACAGATTTTATCAATGAAAACTCATTTCTGACATTATGTGAATGGTCAAATATTTGGTATTTATCAATATATAGTAATTATCAGGATCGATGGATATGAAGTTAATCAAAACCATTTGTAGTAGTCACCACTGGAGTGGGACATTTCTAATGGAATACCTGGTTAGAAATGTGTGAGAAATAGAGGCGGAGGAACTGGGTGGTCTGATCCAAGTGCCTTTATTTGACTCAGGCGGGCTGAGTCGGGTTGACTTCAGCACTGGGGGAAGGCAGGGGTGGGGTTTTTAAAAGAAAAAGGGCGGGTTTTGTTAGAACATAGGGGAGGGGTTAGTTTTTAGTTCTTCCAGGTGGGTGCCTCCGGGTTCCAGGATGTGAGCTGGGACAATGGGTTAGGTAAAAGGCAGGCTGTTCCCAGGTACAGGAAGGTCAGTCTGGCCACTGGCTGTTGTGGCTGGCACCAGGTGTCGATTGTATGTGATGGGAGAGAGTTTTGATTAAACTGCAGGCTACCCAGCTAGTCGGGGACAACTGAGTCATAGGCAGCCCAGAGGGTTGGAAACTGGCCGGACTGGGTCGTTAGCAGTCTGGAGGTTGGGGAACTGGCCTGACCCTTTCAGGCCTGTTTACCTTCCCTAAAGTGTGAATTGTCAGACAGGGCAACTGGCTGCCCCAGGTTTAGAACATAAATTAATAATACTGTGCTGCCCTTGGTAAACTATTTTAAAGTAAACTTGCAGACGCTGTATAACACCCGTGTAATCAGATGTGAATTCCACTCAGTAGACTTGGTCCTGTGTCTTTTGCGTGACACATGTTGGCTCCATTTTCCAGGTTGGCCATTGCCTTTGGTTTTCCCGTGTCTTGTATTTGAACTTCTTCTTTTTGAAGCTGTGACCCCATCAAGACTTCTTAGGCATGAGGTATAAATATTTGACTTTGAGCTGGAATTTTGTGTGTGTTTACTGAGACACGGCTCTGGTGGGGCTACACCTGTCCTGGAATTGAGTGCCCGAGTGCCTCCCAGCTACATAACTCCTGCCCCTGTTTGTGTAGAGTATATGCCGACCCAGCTATGACAGGAGTGTGATGGGGAGAGTGTATGGGACAAAGTCCCCTCGAATGAGATGACGGTGTTGGAGATGCAGCTTTTAGTATTTTATGAACTATTTATTAAAGAATAATTCACATAAAATGAGATGTGCCTATTTAGAGTGTAACATTTGTTCAGTTTTGACTTATGTATATACCTGTGAAACTTTTGCCATCATCGAGATAATAAAGCTAGCCATCACACCCAAGTTGCCTCATGCCTCTTTGGAATCTTGTGCTTACACCTCTTTTCTCAGTCACCCTGACCTCAGGCAACCACTGACCTGCTTTTCATCACTATATATTATTTCACAATTCCAAGAATTTTATATAAATGGAATAACACAGTACATACTCTTTCAAAAATCTAGTTATCTTTAACACTTACTTTGAGATTTGTTCATGTTAGGTAGATATCAATAGTGCATTCATTTTAATTACCGAGGAGTATTCTATGATGTAGTTATACTAGTTTGTTTATCCATTCTATTGTTGGACAATAGTATTGTCTTCAGCTTTTGGCTATTATAAATAAATCAAGTTGTTATCAACATTCACATAAAAGTGTTTGCATGAACATTTGCTTCCTTTTCTCTTTGCAAAATGCCTAGTAGTGGAATGGCTGGATCATATGGTAGGTGTTTGTTTAGCTCTTTATGAAGCTGCTACATTATTTCTCAGAGTAATTACACCATTTTACATTCCTACCATGGATGTACCGGAGTTCCGGTTCCTACACATCCTTGGCAACACTTAGTATGCTCAGTCTTCTAAATTTTATCCACTTTAATTGGTGTGCAATGGTATCTCACTGTGGTTTTAATTTACATTTGCTTGATGGCTAATGCCTTTTCAGTTTTTATAGGAAGGTATTTATAGATTTGGTGGTTATTTTTTTAAGTTTGGTACACTTTGCTGAAGCCATGCGGGACTGATGTTTTCTTTGTGGGAAGATTTTAACCTATAAATTCAATTTTATTAATAAATATACTTTTCAGATTATCTATTTCTTCTTAAGTGTATTTGGGTACTTTGTCTTTCATGGAATTTGTACATTTCATCTATGTTGTTGAATTTTTTTGCATAAAGTTGTTCATAACAATTTTTTTGACTATCTGTAGAATCAATCTATGGTAATGTCATCTCTCTCAGTCCTGATGTTAGTAATTTGTGTTTTTTCTCCTTTTTTTTTTCATGGTCAGCCTGTTTAGAGTAGTGATTTTTAACATTTTTCATCTCATAGTCATCTATACTAATTACTAAAACTCTGTACTATACCCAAAAATATTTTTTTTCTGCCAATCTGACCAAAAAAAATAGGCATAATTTTGATTGATTCACACCAGATGGCTATTGTGTTGGCTATTGTCATTTTTGTGTTTGACAACTTAAAAGAAAAGAGGTCAGTACCCCTGACTAAATAGTCAGGTATTGCTTGTTTGAAAAGTTCTTGTGGCACATCCATGCGCCATGACGCACCGTTTGCAAATCACTGGTCTAGAGGTTTATCTACTTCATTGAGCTTCTCAAATAATCAGCTATTGTTTTTTGTTTATTTTGTCTATGCTTATTCCCTTTTCCATATCATTAATGTCTACTCTGAATATTATTTCCTTTCTTCTACTTACTGTAGATTTAATTTGCTTTCTTTTGGTAGTTGCTTAAAATAAAAGCTTGTATTATTTGTTTAAAACTTTTCTTATTCTGATAAAGACAATAGGTACTATAAATTTTTCCTTAAGCATTTGACTGATTTTGGTATGATGCATTTTCATTTTTCTGATTTTTATTTTGATTTCTTCTTTGGCCCATGAATAATTTAGAAGTGTGGCTGATAGTATTGGTGAAGACTTCTATATTCTTACTGATTCTTGTCTACTTATTTTATCAATTATTAAGAGAGGGATACTAAGATACCCCTGTATACTTGTGAATTTGTATATTTCTCATATGGTTACATCAGTTTTTGCTTTAAGTGTTTTTAAGCTCTGTCATTACATGTATAAACATTTAGGATTACTATGTCCTTTGGATGAATTGATCCATTTATCATTACGGCTGCTTATAAAACTCACATAGTCTCATATAACTATAGTTACTCCAGCTTTCTTTAAGTAGCTGCAACATATATTTTATACTACCTTTTTACTTTTAGCCTATTTGTATCTTTATATTTAAAGTGTGTTTCTTGTAGGTAGCTTGTATTTGGGTCTTGCTTTTTTATCTAAATGTGATAATCTTGTCTTTTAATAGGGGTACTGAGGCTACTTACATTTATTGTGATTATTGATATGTTTGAATTTAAATGTATCACTATGCTATTTGTTTTATTTTTTTGTTTCCTATTTTCACATTTTTTCTGCCTTCTTCTGAATTCATTGAATGTATTTTTATGATTTATTTTATTTTCTTTTTTTGGCTTATGTGCTATAATTTTTGTTTTGTTATTTTAGTAGTTTAAAAATGTTTAGAGTGTACATCTGTAAATCATAATAATATACCTTCAAGTGATACATCACTTTACATTTCATATAAAATTCTGTTAATGGTATACTTCTAAATTTCCTCTCCTGGCATCTGTGCTGTTTTTGTCATACATTTTATTTTCAGATAGGTTATAAACCTACACTACCTTGTTGCTATTTTTATTTAAGCAGTCTATAATCTTTGAAAGACATTTAAATAATGAGAAAGATTTTGAAAATATTTACTCACATAGTTACCATTCTGGCCTCTTCCTTCATTGGTGTAGATCCATCTCTCTCTCGGGCACCATTTTACTTCTGCTCGGAGGACACCCTTTAGCCTTGCCCTGGCAGTGCCCATTTGCTAGAGGTGAATTCTGAAAGGCTATGTGCCTTTCTGCATTCTTGGTGAAAGATATTTCCATGGGGAATTTAATTCTATGTTAATTTTTTTAAAACTTTGAATATCTTCATGACTGTGCTCCATTTTTTTCTAATGAGTAATCTGTCATCATTCTTATCTCTGTCCTTTTATAGGTATCATCTTTTTTTCCTTGGAGTGCTATAAAAAAGATTTTTTAAATCTCTGGTTGTAAACTATTGGACTATACTTTGCCTTTGTATAGTTTTTCTTCATATTTCTTTTATTGGGGGTTTCCTGTGCTTCTTGGGTCTGTGAATTTATAGTTTTCATTACATTTGGACTTTTTTTTTTTTACTATTAGGTCTTCAAATATATTTTCTATTTTTCTTTCTACCTGTATCTTTTTAAACACTGATTTTATTTTTATTAGGTTGTTTAAAGTTGTCCCTCAGCTCACTGAGGCTCTGTTAATTGTTTTTGGTTGTATTTTTTTCTGTGTTTCATTTGAATAGTTTTTGTTCTTTGTCTTCAAGTTCACTAATCTCTTCTACAACACTCCTTTGTGCTGCAGCTTACTTCTTGCTGTTACCCCTACCCTTACCATGTTTGCTATGCTTTCCAAGTCACGCAACATCCCTTCACTTGCTTCCGTTTCCCCAAGCACCAGTAATATACTGCAAAACACCAGGGTGTGAACTCTTTGGAGAACCACTATGGAGGATTATCTCATGGTTTAGAAAAATAATTAAATTTGAATTTTGGCATATTTGTCTCCTAAGTTCTTTATTATTATGCCAGTAGGCAGCTTTTTCACTGACCACAGTTTTCCCAGCCCTCACTCCTCCTACCAAAGGGTTATGTTACTCAGGGTCCTTTGCTTTCTGAGACCTCGGTTCTTTTCTCTTTGGCTTTCTTTACCCCCATGTCATTGTGAGACCCATATTCAGAGAACCTTGGCTTTCACTACCATACCCCAACTAAATTCTATCGCCTTCACCCCAAACCAAAGAAATGCTCTTAAAATGCTCTGAATAAATCTGGGGTCCTTACTTAGGAATGATATTAATAATATTTAACAACCAGATAGAAGCAAAGCCATACTGAGTTAGTTGGAACTAGGGAAGGATCTCGGGTGCCTCGGCTCTGGGAAGGTGTGGAGCGGTGGTCAGTGCTGCAGTTATTTACAAGCTGGTAGGAAAATATTTTAACATTTGAACAACTGTGCTATAGCTGTTCCAGTGCCTATCCATGAATATCGGGCCTGACAGTACACAGAACACGAGAAATGCTTTGAAATGACAGGGTTACCTTTGCATGTTCAAATTTGTGGGCGGGGCTTCCTCACCCGACCTTCCTTACTTGCCAGAGGCAGGCAATGTAAACATATTTATTTATTTATTTTCGTGCCAGCCTATGCAAGGAGCATTGTTTCTTCCTGTTCCAACTGCATAAGTCACATGAGCAATTAGTTATAATGCTTTAAAAAAACGGTCACAATAAAAAAATAAAAGCTATGCAACGATGCATCAGGTTTTTCATTTGGTAACTTCTTCACCAAGAGGTCCTCCAATCTTTAGAACACCACCTAGTGGTTTAATTTGAATTAGAATTTCCGCATGTATGTGTTTCTTCACTTAGTGTGAAGTAACAATAAAAAAAACTGTCAAAGTAAAGGCATTTTACCATTTTTATTTTTTTGTTTATAAGTAAATTAGATGATCTGAACTAAACTTACAAAGAAGTTTATTTTTTAGCAAGTTCCTGAAATTTTAATAAATCTTGCCTCAGTGACTTTAATTTTTCATAATCCAGCATTTTCTAGAAATATAAAATAAAAAAAATTATAGTGAGTGAGGAAATTCTTTCTCAGGTATTGGTGTAAAACATTTCTTAAATAGTCTGGTTTTAAGATACTGTCTTAAAAGATGCTTAAAATGACAGCTATTGATTATCTGGAGACTTGGAATGATTATTTAGTTACCCAAGAATATAATTTATCTGGGCCTAGGGATTTAAAAACATCCAACTTGAATAACTCTTTAGTCACCCCAGATCTGTTCTACCTGCTCGATTTTCAGTCCTTGATGCGTTTTGACATCTCTGATCTTATTACAACTCATAACCTTCTTCCATATCATCTGTAGAATGGGATACAAATCTCTGTCCTGGGGAGGTATTGGAATAAGGTTAAGGGTGGAAACAGTTGGCAAACTACAAAATGTAAATAACTATTATTTTTAAAATCTATAAAATTATTTGAATTTTTAATTGCTCTTATTGTAATTCTCCTCCACTCCCCCCGCCCCCACCACCTTAAAAGAGATGTACTTAATCTTTCTGGAATTACTACACTGCATTTCATTTCATTAATCTGCAGTTGGGGGGATGAAAACCTCAGAATTTAGTTATCCGAGTTTTAATAGCTTGCTGTTATTTATAATAGTTTATATTTACTTTTATTTTGAGTCATTCTTTTGAGTGATACTAAGGGATAAGTTAATACAGCTGATTTCTCTGCAACAGAGACGAGACCGACCCTCAGTGAAGGTGGAACTTACAGGGGAAAATTTAAAGTTAAACTGGTGAAACTTTTCTCTTGACTGGACTGTTAGAACCAATAAACCTTAAAATCTGAGACAGGTCCACAGACACCGCACAATGAAATGTGCATATGGCTTACGGTGAGGGCTACAGTAACAGTGCCTCACCTTTTTCTCAGGTTTGCAAATCCATTCGTTTTATATCTTAATTTTTCTGTTAGCCACTAAAAATCTATATTCCTACAAAAATTATAAGTTCTTAAATTTTTCTAATTTCAGAAGAGTGAGGATTTTGTGATCTGCAATAATTTTAGGGTTGTGTTGTTCATTTTGTAATTTTCAAGAGCTTTTATTTGCCAGGCAAGCAGTGATTTCTGTCGTTAAATGGTGTGAGAGGATGCAGCCATAGACTTCAAGTCAATTTACACTCACAGCAGTTTTTAATCACTCTTTGGGGTATGCTCTGTGCCTCCTGGGCTCTGATATCAAAAGTAAGTGCTGTAAATTTTAAAATCATTGCTAGATTAATAAATTTGTTATGTGAAAATGTGTTTATATGTCTCATACTGTACTTGAAAGGGAAGTTTACCAACAGCATATGTAATTTTACAACTTCTATCAGATTGATAGTGTGCTATTATTCCCTTTTGGGATATATATACACAGATCAGTATTTAATATGCATTTAAAATAATATCCCACAATTAAAAATCTGCCAAGGGGAAATATAACTTTAATAAGTGAGCCCAGCTTGCCGCTAGTACTCGAGGTAAATGAAACCACAAGGAAATCTGGTCACATAAACAGTTTAATTCATAAATTCAATTAATAAAGGGTATATTCATGAACTCAGAGTGTTTTCAAGATCACTGACATAAACTAAAATAGTGAGCACAAAGCAATAGACCTTTCACAAACATAACAGAATGTTAGGTGAATGTCATCTTTTTAAAATCCTTGCCTCAGAAGGAACTATCGGAATTGTGACACCTGTGTGTGTCCCTCTTCAGTGTATTTTGTGACTGATCTCTGAGGTACCATCTTCTGAATATTGCCTCCTATTAGTAGTCTCCACCTCACCTCATTTTAAAAGTCATATCCAGCCGTGGCTGGTGTGGTTCAGCAGACTGAGTGTCCCCCTGTGAACCAAACGGTTGCCAGTTCGATTCCCAACCAGGGCACTTGTCTGGATTGTGGGCCAGGTTCCCAATAGTAGGCACTCAAGAGGCAACCACACATTGATGTTTCTCTCCCTCTCTTTCTCCCTCCCTTCCCCTCTGTCTAAAAAGATAACATAAATAAAATCTTTAAAAAAACATAAATCATCTCCAGTGGTGGCAAAGCTTTATCCTTTGCAGGTGGGCTGATCTTTTGTCAAGGGCATGCTATCAGTCAGGACCAATTGCATAAGCTGGTAAGCCCCTTTGAGGGCCTGCACCTTATCTCCTCATGGCTTTTACCTTTTGGTGTCCTTGTAATGGTGCCTGGAAATCGTGGGCCTCCATGCAAGCTTGTGGAACTTAGCACTGTGCAGTCACGCGTTTGATTGGCTTCATGATGTGTGACCTGTGCAACTGCACCCGGAAGCCATCTGGAAGGAGAAAGATAGGTGTAGATACCACTTTCTTTTCTTACCAGTTGTGTGACTTGGGACCATTTGGCGTCTTAAGTTTTGTAACCTGTGTGAGCCTCAGTTTTTCCAGTCTGGAACATGGCAGTAATAATACTCACCTCATGCAGCTGTTGTAAAGGATTATGTTAAGCAACACGTGTAAAATGGCTGGTATAGAGAATGGCGTGTTGTCAGAGCTCAGTAATTGGTGGCTATTGTTATTTGCTCTGCTGATGGTTCACAGAAAGGAGTTGTAAAGTATTCCGGGCCAAGCTGATGTCTACCACAGGCATGACTGTCCTAGAGAAGACTCATGTTTTATTTATTTTATTTTTTTAAAGATTTTATTTGTTTATTTTTTTTAGAGAGGGGAAGGGAGGGAGAAACAGAGAGAAACATCAATGTGTGGTGGCCTCTCGCGTGACCCCCTCTGGGGACCTGGCCCGCAACCCAGGCATATGCCCTGACTGGGAATCAAACCTGTGACCCTTTGGTTCACAGCTTACACTCAATCCACTGAGCTACACCAGCCAGGGCTCATGTTTTAAACTGAGATATAATTGACATATAACCTTGTAGTATTTTCAGGTATACCACAAAATGATTCAATATTTGTATATTTGGAGAAATGATCACCACAGTAAGTTCAGTTAACATTCATCACTGCATATAGTTGCAATTTTTTTATTGTGATGAGAACTTTTAAGAGGCATTTTATTAACAACTTTCAAATCCACAGCAGAGCATCTCTAACTGGAGTCACCAGGCTGCACATCACTTCCCAGGACTTATTTGTCTCCTCACTGGATGTTTGTGCCTTTTGACCACCTTTATTCACTTCACCCACCCCCTCCCCCTGACTCCGGCAGCCACCAATCTCGCCTCTGTGTCTGTGAGTCCATTTTTATTTTTCTTAGATACCACATATAAGTGAGATCATGCAGTGTTTATTTTTCATGATCTGACATTTCACTTAGCCTGATTCCCCCAAGGTCCATCCATGTTGTCAAAACTGGCAGGATTGCCTCCTTTTTTTAACGGCTGAATAACATTACGCACACCCACAAACATATTTATCCATTTATCCTCAGGGTAGACTCACTTGTATGTATAGCTTTTGAAATCAGTTTTATTAAGTTAGAGTCATTCATTGTAGAGCCTTTAAAGGAACACTGATTCACATGATTATATTTTGGAATCAGCTTGTTAAAAAAATTAGCTTCATTCTGTTTTAGCAATAGCATCATGTCTTCTGTATAATTTATTTTAAGTGTTACGTAAGCAAGAATTACACATCTCCTGGTGAAGAAGTGATGTTTAGAAAGATTTCTAAGAACTTCTCTTTCATATATACTGTGATAAGTTGTGTAGTTTATTGTGACTAATTAAAGCTTGTTGGCTAGACATTGATTTTTCCTTTGTCAGCTCTCATTCCTTAAAAGCCCTATTGTATGCAAAGTATGACCAATGTGTGTTTAGAAATGTTGCAATGCCCAGGCTGGTGATTACTTTGACAGTCTTCTCTGGGTTCTGGTCATCTCTCCTGTAGTTAAAACATTGATTTTGATATATGAGTGCTGTTCTGCAATTGCTAATAGTAAATATTCTCATCGCAATTCTGAATTTGATCTTCTGAATCTTGTAAACTTGTTACTGATGAGATGTTGTCATGCCAGAGAATCAGGTGTGAAAAAAGTAAAAGTATATGACATAGTGGAGGAGAGGAGAGGAAAGTCATTGAGCTTTAATGACTTGGGTCCGTCAAAACCTGTAAGCACCTATTGAGTTATTTTAGAGGAAATACTATGTGGTCAACTCTCCTGAAATAGAGTCCTAGAGGTGAAGCCAAAATTCAGGAGATTTTTATAGAGGCAGATAGAAAGGAGGAGACATGGTCATATATCTTAGAGGCAGGGTGATGCAATGCAGCATGTCACCAAGACTCACTTGATAAATGACATTTATGTGCTAGACATACTCCCATCAGCTTAGCAAGGCCCTAAACTTTCTTTTTCCTGGTGTAGCCATTTCCTCCTTCTGGAGAAAGCATTTCGAAAGACAAATGAGCAAGTGATAGACTTTTATGCAGGCAGGCCCTCCTTATATGTAAAAGTAAGTTGTCCGCAAGCCTCACACATTATTTCTAGTAACAAATGATTTGTGACAATCTCACAGTGATGGCAGTGTTATGGTTGACATCTGCTGGTGAATGTCAGGCATGTCTGCATCCTTAGACTACTGAGACTAAGGATTCATTCTTCTTGCTAGTTGTGTGATATTGAGGAAGATCACTTAAACTCTCTGGGTCATAGTTGGTACCTTTTAAAGTAGGGGCAGGTACAATTTTCAGCTACTGTACAGAATCATTGATAAAAGACAATGTATGTGAAAGCACTGTATAAACTCTAAAGCAAATATACCAAAACTAGTTAGTTCAAAGGGACAAATAAATCCATGCAGACCCCTGAATATCTTGTTTGGCCAAATGTGCCAGATATTTGCTGACTCTTCACAATCCTTTACACTATAAACATTGCCTGAGATGCATTCTTCAGTGTAATAAAAAAAGGTTTTTTGCAGTAACTCTGGATATATTTCCCCTTTCTTCCTCATTACTTTCTAAAAATATGTCTTCTATTTTTCATTCTTCTTGCAATATGATCATTAGAGCAAAGGGAGAGATACAAACGTACAATTAATTAGTTTTTTTTAAAGATTTTATTTATTTATTTTTAGAGAGGGAAGGGAGAGGGAGAGAGAGAGAAACATCAATGTGCAGTTGCTGGGGGACATGGCCTGCAACCTAGGCATGTGCCCTGACTGGGAATCAAACCTGCGATGCCTGGTTCGCAGTCCACGCTCAATCCACTGAGCTACGCCAGCCAGGGCCACAATTAATTAGTTTTGACAATAAAATCTTCTGGGGTTAGGGCACAGCACACGTTTCAGACTTGTATAGGGACAATATATGTGAAATATGGGAGTGTCATGTAGTTTTTTGCCTTGTAGAATTAAAGCAGGCTCAACAAAGCAAAGCCAACTTCAGTGCATAGTGCAAAGATTAGCTGTTTTGGTATTTAGATCTGTGGCAGACACTGGACTGTGCTGACCAGAATCTCTACTTCAGACATGAAGAATTTATTCTCTCGTCTGCTGGGAATTTATTCCCTCTGTCTACTGGAGGTCTCCTTAGCCTTCTTTGAGAATTGCCTCCACTGAAGAGCATCACCTTGTCAAGGGTGCCTGCCTTCCAGGACAGCCTACATTCCGCAACTGATCAGTTCAGGAGCATAAAGGTCTGGTTCCATCCTGGCATGCACAAGGGCATCCCAGCTCCAGAGCTCCCCGTGGGCTCAGGGCCTTCTCATGAATGTGTCACAATCCAACTTCTCCCACTGCTCAGTCCTCCTTTTGTCTTTGCCCCTACGGGTGCCGTTCCTGAGGGTACTCTCTACAAATCTCTTGCACAGAAATCTTGATCCAAGCATGCACCAGATGCTCTGACTTCTCAGGTTTTTCTGAAGGTTTTTTAGGCAATTAGCTTAGCTTTTGGGTGAAACCATGAAGCAGTTTTTTTCTTGGAAGAGGAACTTGGTGTCATATAGATTTTGGCACCATGTTTTCAGAAGGTCATGCTTAGGTCCAACCAAGAGGGTGGTATGAATTAACAAGAATTTTATAGGATTGCTAACTTTCTGGTGAACTTGGTTTAATAAAAAATGATTTGTTTTTTGTCTGATGGTGGGGGAAAAGTACAAAAATTGTTAAAAGACCAATCCTAAGTCATAAAAAAATAAATCCATAAAACCAACACAGAATATTGAGATTTTAATTTTTTTCTCCTCTCATTAAGTAATTATTGAGGGCTTATTATACTATTGAAGAGGGAGGAATATATAAGATATAGTGTCTGTCCTCTCATCTTATAAATAGATAATACGTATATTTGTTATATAATTAAGAAAACAAAATACTACACAACGAAAAGGTAAAAAGGTATAGGAATTTAGAAAAAGAAATGACTCTGAGTTGTGATAAAGAAAGGTTTCAAAGTGATAGAGCATTTGAGTAGTGCCTAGAGGCATAGTCATAGATAGTTGGTAAAGGACATGCCAAGCAGAGAAAAGAATAGGAGTAATACATAGACTGGAAGAAGTATAAGTGAGATTGGAGTATATCAGTGTAGCTGAACTATTTGGTTCATAGAGGACTAAACTTCCCATACGGACATCTGATGTCATAGGAAAGGTACTTTGGGATTAGACTGTTAAGGTGTTGAATGGCAGGATGAGAAATCTGAATTCTCTTTGAGAACCAGTTAGTAGCTTTCGAAGGTTTCTGGGAGTGGTGTTCTCAGATAGTGTGGCAGGAAGACAGAGTGGGAAGTGAGAAGACCAAATTTTGGAGATGAGACAGAAGGCAATGGCCATAGTCTGGGCATTAGCCACACAAACTTCTTGGTTCATGAAGACTAATTTTAAAATTGCTCTTCATCTACCCAGAAGTCTGTACATCTAGGAACTCTCTAGAATGGGAAACTCAGTTAAAGGGCTGAGAGTAAGATGTCTTTTCTTCTTTCCCTCCTTCCCTCCCTCCCTCCCTCCCCTCCTCCCTCCCTCCCTCCCTTGCTACCTTTCTACCTAAATTAACTAAAAAATATAGGATTTCAGCTTCTTTCATTTTTAAGGAAGATAGTCTCTTTAAATCATATTTCCAACAGAAAACAAACAGTTAATAATGAAAATAATTTTAAGAAAAATATAATTGAAGCTCAGAATTGAGTGTTTCCCATTGTTTTGGACCAAGGGATAGCTGTCCTAGTATTCAGGTGTCGAGGTGGAATATTTTAAACAAATATATGCATGCAGAGATGTTGGTCCACAGGCCGGTGAGAGCAGGGAAGCGTCTACATTCCCACCCCAGGGACTGTTGCAGTGATTTTCTGTTTGAGATGACAGTACTTTGGTGCTGTCTACATTTTCAAGTGATTCTCTAAAGTGAATTCTCATAAAAGGCTAACTCAGCAGCTGTGTCTGACATCCTCTTGCTGTCTGTGCTGATCCTTTTTCACTTTGAAAAGCCTTTATTTCAAGCATTCCCAAGTCTTGTCTTAGCTGACCTAGGAAAGTAGTAAACATGTTAATATATTTCTGATGTTGAATGGCTCTTTTTTCTCTTTTCTAAATACTCTATAGTATTCTATGAGATATCAAAATATTAATTATTGTGTTTTTCAAAAGATCTGTAAATTGCCACATAATAGTCATTATGTGTGTATATGTAAATACCAATGTTTAAACATATTTTAATTTATTTTGTTATGATTAAAATTCAATGGTATGCTTGTTGCTTGGATTCTCATATAGTCAAGAGAACAAATATTTTAAAATAAAGTTAAAAATGGGCAAAGTACCTGAATACACACTTCTCCAAAGAAGATATACTGATGGTCAATAGACATATGAAATGATGCTTAATGTCATTAATCATTGGATAAATACAGATTAAAACCACAACAAGATACCATCTCACACCTGTCAGAACGGCTGTCATCAATCCACAGATGACAAGTGTTGTCACGGATGTGGAGAAAAAGGAACACTCATGCAGATTGGTGAGAATGCAGACTGGTGCAGCCACTGTGGAAAACAGTATGGAGTTTCCTGAAACAATTAAAAATGGAACTGTCTTATGACCCAGTGATCCCATTTCTGGGAATGTATTCTAAGAAACACAAAACACTAATTCAAAAGAATATATGCACCTGTATGTTCATAGCAGTGGTATTTAGAATAGCCCAGGTTTGAAAGCAGCCCAAGTAAGTGCCCATCAATAGATGAGTGGATAAAAAGCTATGGTACATTTACACAGTGGAATACTACTCAGCAATAAAAAAGAAGGAAATCTTGCCTTTTGAGACAGCATGGATAGATCTACAGGGTATTATGCTAAGTGAAATAAGCCAGTCAGAGAAAGATAAATATGTTATGATTTAATAAACAAAACAAACAAACAAAATAGAAACAGACACACAGATACTAAGAACAGACTGACCACTGTCAGAGGGGAAGGGCATTGGGAGGCTGGGTGAAAATGATGAAAGGATAAAGCAAAAAAAAACCCCCAACAATTCATAGATATAGACTATAGTATAATGGTTACCAGAGGAAAAGGGCATTGAGGGGAGGTAGAAGAGGGTGAAAGGGGGCATAAATGATGGTGGAAGGGGACTAGAGTTCTGGTGGTGAACACAATAAAATGCACAGATGATGTATTATAGAATTGCACACTGAAATCTATGTAATTTTATTAACCAACGCCACCCCAATAAATTCAATAAAAAATAAATGAAGTCACAAAGGAACAGCAGTAATGGCACAAGCTGTAAATGCCCCATCAGTTTAAGGAAGGGTAAGGTCCTTGCTGGACAATGGGACTGGAAGAAGAACTTGAAGGGAAGTGGAATTTTGATGAGCTCAGAAGTGGCAGGCATTTTCAACAGGGTTCAACAGTATGAGCAAAGGAAGGAGAATGAGTGAAATTTTTAAATGAGATTAGTGGTAAAGGACACTTTTTGAAAAGTTAAAAATATAGCCATTTTATACATTTAAAATGAACACATGTCGGAGATTCTGTTCATTTTATTAATTAATGAACCTAGTATGATGGTGTAGCTGGTTCCAAGAATATTAGAGGAGCTAGGTGTTCTTAGCAATTCGGTAAAGGAAAGTTAGGCTACGATTGCTGGGTTGACACAAAAGCAGGTAAAGTTCTACATGGCAATAAACTGTGACCTTGGGGCTATGTTCATGTCAATATGTGACTGCATTATGTCTAGGTCTTTATTTAGTGGTGATTTGAACAGTGAGTTGAACAAAGTATATGTCCCTAAATAATCCTTGGGTGCACCTTTTAAAGAATGCCTCCAAATGACATTGAAAGGACATGGTACTCATCCTTATGCTTTATTTCCAAGTTTTGGATAGTTTTTATTAACTGTAGGGGGGTCAGCATATTTGGAGGATTTTATTTTCTTTGAGTGGAGTAGATAGAGTGAGTAACAAAAAGAAAGCAGAGGAGAGGTTAGAAATCTTTGAATGGTAAGCTAATGAATTTGCACCTGAAAAAAATGGTGGGGGAGGGATTCATGAAAGCAAGGAGAATCTTTGAAAAAAATTAATGAGTCTAAGTGATATAAAATTTATGAGACCTAGCACATTCTTTCAACAATTAGGGCTAATCATTGTCAAGGATGGGAAGGAGCATATGTGAGGGGCCAAGTGTAGATGCCTACAGAAAATACAGTGGGAATATAATTCGAGTGAGTCTTTGCTTAAATTATTGAAATCAAGGATTAATCTGTTGATCCTGAGCTGGGGACTAACTTTGAAAGCAATATGGTTAATAGGAGGAGGAATTTATTTGAAGTAAAAGATAGTGAACTTAGAGAATAATTGGGACTGTGTAAAGCTTCATAAATTATTGTGTACTTGTTGCATACCCACCTGGGACTCACTCAAATAGATAGTGAGTGAAAAAGATTTAGAACCCAGGTCTTCTATCTCCTAATCTAATTTTCTTTCCTCCTTACCTTGGTGAAAGTGGTAGACTGAATTATACTATTTTTCCACTCCTCAGTAGAGTTTTATTTATCCATATTCTTTCTATCAGTTCATGATGGACAGAGAGTATTTCCCTGACCCTTCACTTCAGGCTTAGCCATGTAACTTGCCTTGACCAATGGACTTTCTTGCATGACTAGGCTTGCCTTCTTAAGCTTCTTATATTTGCATGAAAAGAACACACCTCCAGATTGAGGCAGGTAGTCTGACACTGGGCATTCATGCTTGTGACTAGTTGGCTATTTGGAACTGCAGTTTTTCTAATGGCTTCTGAAATGTGTAATTATTGAGTCACCAGAGTGAATGTGATCATCACAGGAGGCAGAGTATTCATTATAAGAAGTTTCATGGTAAAATTTATAGGCATATTTTAGCCTTGTTTAAATTACTCTGTGATCGTTGCATTGACAAATGAAAATACTAGATTCAGATGGATGGAGAAGCAGAGACAGCTCATGGATGAGTGAAATAAGGTTTATATTTACAGGATTGAGGAGGAAGTCCATGTGGTTAGGATACTTAGCAGAGACATCAGCCATATTCTCCATAGTTATAAGCTTCTGGACAGACGAGCACAGTTGCACAGGATAATGCCTGAGTGAGTGATGGTTACACCAGAACTGGAGCCCAAGTGCCTGCCTCTAAGCCTCCTAGAGCTGGAGCAATTACGCATGTAAACTGCTCTTCACGTATGACAGGCACCACCTCACAGAAGGAGCAGCACCTCAACCATCTTGTTGATGGAAAATGTACAACTACAGATATTGGTATAGTGTGTTTAGGAAATACCAGTTATTCTTCTATTTCTGGTATTATTTCACACAGATAGTGAAAACTGAATTTTCTCTCAGGGACTGCTAGATTCTGAAAGCCTCAGGTTTCTGGTGATACAGCCATTTCCGTATTCAAGTTCACCCACATGCATGTGCACACTTGCATGTATGTATTTTCACATGCTCTTCTGTGCTCTACAATTTATGTTTGTAACTAAACGTGGTGGAAGACACCGAGATGGGACAGTTCAGTGGAACTCATAGCACTGTGTTTAGAACTCTAATCAGGTTCCCACAAGGAAGTACACGCAAGTTCATATACTTCAGCATTTACATTCAACTTACAGAGTTATTCCTTACTCGCATGTAGTATGTATCAAGCGTATTGTTTGATTTCAACTCAGAATATTGTTTGTATTCATAATATGAAATTAACATTTAATCATTGGAATTCCTTGAGGATTACGATTCATCATTTTATGAATGTATTTTGCAGCCATTCAATGTTAAAGAACTTTTCATGTCTCCTATTTTGCAGGTACAACAGCAAATCTTTGGAATTCCCATGAAATGGATGGATAAGTGAGAGAATCATACCCATAATATTGTTCCTATAGATGGGCATAGTGCTACATGGCTACTTTAAATGCTCCAGTAATCGTAGTAGGGGGATATATATGCACCTGTGAAATATCAGATAGCATCCTATTTCAGTTGTTGTCTTGCTCAGTGGGGATGCAGAGCATAGTCCCTATTCTTATCTGCTCATGGAGTTATTCTCATATAGACAAAAGACTTGAGTTTTTTTTCTTATACCTCCTTTATTCCACCCATAGTTGGAGTAACAATATTTTCTGGTTCAAAATGAACACACCTGATCTAATAAAAGATTGAACACCTATTGTGAAAATAGGTGGGTTTATTTAAAATAGAAATAACAAGAAAATTTGGGCATGTGGTTGCTAGATTCCCCTAGATACAGCCAATCTACAAGAATAGCCCTGACTTTTGTAATAATTACTTGGGCTCTCTATTGAAACTACTTCCTATCTGTGGCCATGAAAATATAAAGGCACCATTCTTTAAAATATATTTCTAAATCAGACTTTTCAATAATTCAGACTGATCCGTTCATTAGTGTTCAGTAATATTTTTCTTTATATTTTCTTCTTTTGGATAGTAAACTGATGTTGGATCAATCTCCATGTGCTCTAGAATCCTTCCTGATGTTCTCTAGGTAATAAAAGATTATTGATTTTGTCTTACTTGACAACCACAGTCTAACACTGTATCACAAACCTCTAAATTCCAGTCACCAAATCATACTCTTTCTCCATTTTTCCATCGGTCCGTTACTTTCAAGCAATATAGTAAGAGAGGGGAAATAACGGCATTAAATCCGAATGACTCTGGAACTCACCGCCTGTTAAGGAGAATGATTTTTGGATGTGCCATCTTCCTTGGGTTGAGCTCAGACTGGGTTTCTTTCAGGGGTTGTTTGCTCTCAAAGCTCAGGTACCATTCAGCCTCCTGGTGATTCTCAGATTCAAATAGATTCTGCAATGCTAGTACTATCGAGAATATCCATTGGAGGACACTAGAACACAACAAATAGACAAGAATGGAGGAATTAATAAGTAAGTTAAAGTAAATCCTCGCAAATGAAATCAGACAATATATTCTCCAACATTACATCTAATTGCTCCCTAACTATAAAAAATATGACTGGTGATCCATATTTCCACTGAAAAACAAGTTCTATTGCTGGTGCTCCTAGTTTTCCAAAATTATAATTTTAGAAAGGCAATGGATGGCTTCCCCAGGAGGTAAAAATGGGTAAGTTATTTTAATAACCTGAACATTTATATAGCTATTTGCTTGGAAATTCTGCTTAATTGCCTAAGCTTAATCAAATCTGCACTGACAGAGAAATGGAGCTCTTCACAGGTTGTTAACTGGGTTCATCTGACGGTCCCTTTGAAAGTAGGGTACTTTATGACTCATGGAAAATAACCCCCAAAACTCAGTGGTTCTCTTTACTATGGAAGGCAGTTCTTTCAGGCAAATTAATTTAGGTAAACCCCCAATAATAGGAAATCCTTGATATCCATAGAGAAGACTTGTACACTTTGTCATAATATGTTTTCAAGTGTTTGAGCATTTTGTTAACAATTTTAACTCTGAAATTATAGCTATTTACAAGATATAAATATCATATAGCTATCTTGGTCTTTAATTTTAGTTTAGAATAAAATGAGGCTTGTGTTTTAGACATGTTCCCATTTCTGAGATTCCCCCAACACCAACTATGAACAATACTAATTTGCATTGAAAACTGTGTTGCCAACCATTTAACAATTTATTAAGCATATTTGTGCTTAAAAACTGTTGCCAGTATTATATATTTTTTGTCAAAAAATGAGCTCTCATACATAAACTTATTTTGGTAATAATGGCAATAGTAGGGGTTTATTTTCACTTTATACACAGGGG
Source organism: Tonatia bakeri (assembly GCA_004024845.1). NCBI lineage: Eukaryota > Metazoa > Chordata > Mammalia > Chiroptera > Phyllostomidae > Tonatia > Tonatia bakeri. Next base: position 28,478 of record PVIA01002066.1, on the reverse strand, counting down.
GGCACTCTGGATTCTATTTGGAAAGGAAGAAGATGAAAAATTCTGTGACAGATTTCCTTCTGGAAGTCACCCCTGGACCCAGAGCACTTAACTGGGAGTGAGAACGACAGGGCAGCGAACGTGTCCAGTGTCCGACACTATTCATTCCAATCCACCTCTGCTTTTGCAGCCGGGGTGGGCCGGCAGCGAAAGCCATCATTCATGTTAGTGAATTGACAAAGGTGTGAAATCGGTGTAATAAAGCTTGTAGGTAGTCATTCTAGTGAGATGGAAATGTTGTTGAAACCGTTTAGAATCCACATGGTAAGTTTAAATCCCCCAAATGGGGCTTCTAGCCTCTTGTGAAACGCGTGCCATGTCATTTAATTTCAGCCTCGGGCTCATTTTCTTCATCTCTTTTAGAGTGACGAATATTTGTTTTAAGCTGCTTACATATTTTGGGAGTGAAGCTGTTAAGTAACTAAATGATTTAAAGGCTTGACCAAAGTATTCTGCAAAACACTTCTTTCAGAAGCATAATGAATAACATTTATGGTATTCATAATAATTTGGTGTATTTCACTGCATAACATTTACTTATTTTTATTATTTTTAAAATCCTTACCTGAGGATGTGTTTATTGATTTTAGAGAGAGAGAGGAGGAGAGAGAGAGAAATATCAATGTGAGAGAAAAATAGTCTGTTGCCCTAACTGGGGATCGAACCTGCAACCTAGTATGTGCCCTGACCAGGGATCAAACCCACAACCTTTTGGTGTATAGGATGATGCTCCAATTAACTGAACCACGTGGCCAGGGCTACATTTTTTTTTCCCACTAAAGAGTGATTGTGGGAAAGAAGTCTGGGTGGCTGGGGAGGGCTGTGTGGCCGTGTGGACGAAGGGACACAACGGTTACACATGTGCCTCTTCCTTATTTTGACATTACACTTTTCTTCTTCGCTTCCTCCCTGTCCCAGAAGGACAACAATGGGACCTTCAAATTGGTTGATTTGAGAAGAACCTATTTAGGGTGTGGGCAGGATTTAGGGAAACAAATAGTGCAGCACCTTGAGGCTAGCTGGCCATTGTAGGAAGCCCCTGCCCACCTCTGGGCAAGAGGGATAGGGAGTGGTGCCCTGAGCTGGAGCAGGATGCTCTCAGGAGGGGGCTGCCTAAGGACCCTCAGCCCCAGGTCAAGAAGTCAGGGTGTCCACTGCATATTAGGAGGGTGGGAGCCGGAGGCAGAAATGCCCGACCTCACTGTCACCCTCTTTTCAGTCCCCTTCCGCTGTTCCCCATTAGCCAAGTGGAGAAGAGAGGCAGATGCACTAGGGCAAGGGAGCCTATGCAGGTCACAGAGCCCTGGAGAAGGGCAGGGCATGGGGAGGGTCACACGGGCAAACAGAAGACACCTCCTTCCCCAGCCACCTCCCACCCTCCAGAAATGACACTGCTGGAGAGCCTCGTGCTCCCGATGGGATTGTGGCTTCTGAGGCCCATCTCTCTACAATGTGCCAGGTAGTGATTCCTGCTCATTGTGATTAGACATGTGACCAGCAATATTAAATAAACTTTTTGACATTCTCCCTATTTACATGTACTAAAGGATAGTGAGTTAAAAGAACAGGAGATGGCAGTTAATCTACTAAATCTTGACCCCCCTTTTAATTTTAATAAAGCAGTCTTACCCCTGTTGTTCTCAAATCTTGACACTGATAAATGCTCCGAAGTTTTTAAATGACAGTTGATAGTGTTGTTAAAAAAGAAAAATATTTTAACATATTAAAAGGTAATAGACATATTGAACAGGAAAATCTTGATTTCTGTTTTGTGCCAAAAGTTCAGGGAAAAGTTCAAACTCAAGCACGTATGCATGCAAATGTATTTTCCTTAACTTTTTTTAAAGATTTTATTTATTTATTTTTAGAGAGGGAAGGGAGGGAGAGAGAGAGAGAGAGAGACATCAATGTGCAGTTGCTGGGAGACATGGCCTGCAACCTAGGCATGTGCCCTGACTGGGAATCGAACCTGGGATGCCTGGTTCGCAGCCCGCACTCAATCCACTGAGCTACACCAGCCAGGGCTTCCTTAACATTTTTGGAGGATATTTGAAATTTATTTTGATTCATCCATCTTTATATTATAATTATATATATTTTTACTTTCTTGGTTCTGTTTGTTTTTGTTTGTGAAACATCTACTTTCTTGTGTTTTTCAATGATGTGATGATAATAATAATACCAATGGTAAATATTAGTACTGTATTTAGTGATTAACGTGTATTTTTAAATTCTTACTATAATGTTAAAACTACATCCAATTGTTATTAATATAAGCAACCTAAGTGTCCAATCAGTAAATGAGTGGATCAAAAAACTGTGGCACATTTACCCAATGGAATACTATGCAGCAGAAAAAAGGAGCTCCTACCCTTTGAGACAGCATGGATGAAACTGGAGAGCATTATGCTAAGTGAAATAAGCCAGGCAGTGAAATACAAATACCTTATTATTTCACCTATAAGTGGAACCTAATCAACAAAACAAACAAGCAAGCAAAACAGAAGCAGAGACATTGAAATAAAGAACAAACTGACAGTAAGGGGAGCAGGGGGAAAGAAGGGGAAGGGTCAAGTCAAGGAACGTGTATGAAAGACCCAGGGACAAGCAGAAGGCTGGGGTGGGAGGATTGAATGTGGGAGAGGGGGGTGGGCAGGGCAGGGGAGAGCAATGGGGGAAAAATGGGGGCAAGTGTAACTTAACAAAAATAAGTAAATAAAGAGGAAGAAAAATTAAATGTTGAGTAAACTAAAACTTAGATATACACACAATCTCCAAGGTGGATTTTTTTTCTATTGTGTTAAAAACAGGTAACATGAGATCTAAGTTCTTAAGAAGTTTTTGTGTGCAGTACAGTATCGTTAATCATGAGCAATATGCTGTAAAGCAGATCCTTAGAACTCTTTCAACTCACACAGCTGAAAGTTTATGCCCCTTGAACAGCAGCTCCCCATCTCTTAGTTCTCCTGGCTGGTCTAATTCTCTTTCCTCCTCTAGAAAGAAGTACTATTTTGAATTCAGTGTTTATGAGTCACATGTGTCTCAAAGCTTAACCAAGGCCAGTTTTCTGGGCATGTAACCTACATAGATGCATAGCTCCCCATTTGGAAGAGCCTGTGGTTGGTTTCATGCTCTGCTGTTGTTGTTTTGACATGTTAAAAATTTTCGAACAAGGCAAGTGGCCCCTGTTTGTAAAACTTAAGGGTCTTCTGATGGTGGGTTACAATGCACTGACACTGGGATAGATGACAGGCAGAACTCTTTGTAATTTGGAGCTGCTGATGAGAGCAAGGTACCACTCAGGGACACACAGAGGGTTGTCCCCAGGACAGTAACAGCAGGTTGGAGCTATTTAATGTAAAAGCTTGTGTAAGGCAAGCCAGTGAGGTTAGTTGGGTTTCCTGGGGTCCCGTGGATTGGCTAATTTGAATAACTTCACAGGCTCCAGAGAGAAGGGGCTGTCCTCAGTTGTCTGGGACCTGGCCCCAGAGTGCCGTACTGATAAGAGAGGCAGTTGGGGTTTGTGCATAGTGGCTCTTGCGAGTGAGGCCGGCAAGGGAAGTGGTTGGAGTTGGGGTTTAGCAAACTGCCAGTTGAGGGAAATGGGGGTTTTCAGTTATGACTTCAAAACTCGGTCTTGGTGCCTCGGGAGGTAATTTTAAAATGTATTTTTGTGTATTTTTTTATTTAGTAGTACTCTTGGTGTTCAATCTCTGTAAGAATTATGAGTAAATGACATGTTTGTGTTTTGGGAAGGAGTCTTACAAAACTGGTTTTTGAATCATTTCTAACCTAGAGTCTAATACAAATGTGCTTGTTAAAAAAATACTGAGTCAAGACAGCGCTTATAAAATATTGTGTTACAGCCCCACATTTTTGTTTTGCACTAAGCCCTGCAACTTTTGTTGCCAGTCCTGATTTTAACTATATATTTACCCATAAGCATTATATAGTACAATTTTGCATGCATGCATTTAAAATGTCATGGGTAGTTAAGTTGTTTCAATTTTTTCCCCGCTATTATAAAGGATGCAGTGATAAAATTCTTGAAGATCTCTTTCTTGAAGATACATGCATTTCTTTAGGGATTACAACTATGAAGGCAATTGCATAGCACAGAGTATGTGCATATTTAATATTTATGATCTGATGCCCCTGTAATCCTCACATTTATTTTAATCTCTTAGTCTTACAGTTAAATACATTTAATTTACACTATCAGTCATTTTGCTGTGGTTTTCCCAGTCATCTCTCAGTTGGCTGGAGTTTGTTCTATTTCCTCAAAAAGGGCTCATGAGAAAAATATTCCTGAGTTATGCTATGTGCAACACTGGTTTTCTGTAGCCTTTATTCAAAGGCAGCTTGACTGGCTCTAAAATGTTTTGCTCACACGCTCCCCCTTGAGGATCTAACGGGGAATGCTGTACTGTCTTTGACGGAAAAATCTGATCCAAGAGAGTTTTTTCCCTTATAAATCTTCGTTAATTTACCTGACAAATGTGATGATTTCTTTCAATCTTTCAAAAAATTTTTTTAATTTATTGGGGGTTACATTGCTTAATAAAATCATATAGGTTTCAAGTGTACAATTCTATATTGCATTATCTATATATTATATTGTTTGTTTACCATCAAAAATCAAGTCTCCTTCTTTCACCATTTATGCCCCCTTTGCCCTCTTCTACCTCTTCCCATCCCCCTTCTCCTCTGGTAGTCGCCATATTGTTGTGTCTATGAGTTTTTAATCTTTACTTAATGCCCTTATCTTTTTCACCCAACCCCTAACTCCCCTTTCCTTGACAGCTCTTAGTTTGTTGTCTGTGTCTGTGAGTCTGTTTCTATTTTGTTAGTTTAGTTTGTTCATGAGATTCCACATATACGTGAAATCATGTGATGCCTGTCTTTCTATGACTGAGTTATTTCACTTAGCAAAATACTCTCCAGGTCCATCTCTGCTGTTGCAAAAATTAATATTTCCTTTTTTTTATAGCTGAGTAGTATTCCATTGTGTAAATGTACCACAGCTTTTGTATTCAGTCATCTACTGACGGACACTCGGGCTGCTTCCAAATCTTGACTATTGTAAATAATGCTACAATGAACATAGGGGTGCTTATATTCTTTCAAACTATTGTTTCAGGGTTCTCTGGGAATAGTCTCAGAAGTGGAATTGCTAGGTCATAAGGCAGTTCCATTTTTTAATTTTTTGAGGATACTCCATACTGTTTTCCACAATGGTTGCACCAATCTGCACCCCCCAACCGTGTACCAGGGTTCATATTTCTCCACATCCTCGCCAACACTTGTCATTTGCAGATATATTGATGATAGCCATTGTGATGAGCGTTTTAATTTTCATTTCTCTAGTGATTAGTGATGTTGAGCGTATGTCTATTGGCCATCTGTATGTCCTCTTTGGAGAAGTGTTTATTCAGTTCCTTTGCCCATTTTAAAAATTGAATTGTTTGTGTTTTTGGTGTTGAGTTTTATAAGCTCTTCATAAATTTTGGATATTAACCCTCTATCAGATGTATTATTGGTGAATTGTTCTTTCATCCAGTGTTGATGGTTTCCTTTGATGTGCAAAGACTTTTTAGTTTGATGTAGTTCCATTTGTTTATTTTTTCTTTTGTTTCCCTTGCTTGAGGACATATAGCAGAAAAATATTGCTATGAAACATGTACAAAATGTTACTGCCTAGGTTTTCTTCTAGGATTTTTATGGTTCATGACATATATTTAAATCTTTAATCCATTTCAAGTTTATTCTTGTGTGTGGTGTAAAAGGCGGTCAAGTGTTATTTTTTTTGTGTGTGTATCTGTCCAATTTTTCCAACGCCATGTATTGAACAGACTGTCTTTATCTCATTCTATGTTCTTGCCTCCTTTGCCAAATACTAATTGACCGTAAAGGCATGGGTTTATTTCTGGACTCTCTATTTTATTTCATTGATCTATATGTCTGTTTTTATGCCAGTACCATGCTGTTTTAATTACTATGGCCTTGTAGTATAGTTTCATACCAGGTAGTACGATTCCTCCAAATTTGTTCTCCTCTCTCAAGATTTCTGTGGCTATTTAGGGCCTTTTGTGATTTCATATGCATTTTTGGAATATTTGTCCTAGTTCTGTGAAATAAGTCACTGATATCATGATAGGAATTGTACTGACTCTCTTTAATCTTTTAAGTCCAATAATTTTACTACTATAGTCTCAGTCTTAAATGTGCTGGGTCAGTTTTCTCAGATACATGGGATCCAGTTTTATTATGGAACATTAAATCTTTTATTTCAAGAAAATTTTCTGAACTATAATTTCAAAAATTTGTTCTGACCTACTGTTCTTTTAAGACAATTTTTTTAATGGTAGAACTCTTTTGCCTGCTTCTTTTTTCATTTCTCAATTTATCCCTCTTCCTTTTAAAATTCTTTACCTATTTGTCTTATTTTGCTTGCTTTTGTAACATCTATAATTGGTGTAAACTAGTTTCCTTCCACAATAGTTATTTTCTTATTTTTATTTTAATTTTGTCCTCATTTATATGCTGCTTTTTTCCCTTTTAACTTTGTTTTCTGCACATTCTCACAATATTTAATTAATCTCATTTCTTTTTCTCACCATTTCTTCTTGCCCTTTCATAATCTGTTCTTTGAATTTCTGCATTTCTGTTTTATGGGCTTACTCTTTGAAGAAAAGTAACTTCAAAAAATGTGTGGCAAAATACCTGGTCACCCTTTGATCTACTCTGTGACAACCTTTCCCTGGGGGATATTGTTTATCTGATAAACTTTACTATTCTTTCACCCCACTTTTCTTGTGGTATTGTTGCAGTGAGGTTGTCCCGATTCTTACTGCCTTTTAGGGCACAGATGGCAAACACAAGGCCCGAGGGCTGAATCTGGCTCTCCACCTTGTTTTATCCGGCCTGGCACCTTGTTTCTACCCTGCGGCAGTGCTGAGCTCTCACTTAACAGTTAAGGAGTAGTTACATTTATACAGTCCTAAAATTACATTTGACCCTTTGAAGGTAACTGCAAGGCTGGTGTGGTCCCCAGTGAAAATGTGTTTGACACCCCTGTTTTAGAGAATGGGTCACATCTTCCTGGCCTAAATAACTATTGTACAGGAAGGAATTCCCTTTGCGGAGATTATTTGTTCAGCTGTGCTTGGAGACATTTTGGCCCCAGACTATTTCATTACTTTCCTTGGGTCTTCTTTGTCCCCATGTCCCATGGAGTCCTTCTCCATCTCCTACTCGTTTCCCAACATCTTTCACAAAAGATAGAGGTTTGAATTCAGGGCAAATCCTGCCTCTGGAGAGGATATCTTGTTAGCATTTTCTGAGATCTTGTGCCATCAGTATGACTCTGTTGCTCCTGTGCATGGCAATTACTGTACTTCCTGACATAGCTCTAGCACTTTTCTTACCCTTTTGCCAGCATTGTTTATGAACACCTTTTCAAAGGGAATGGAAAGCTACATTAGTGTTTCCTCTATAATGGATTATCAGTGTTTCTTTTTTATTTGTTTTATTTATTGTTTTTACATCAATTTAATTTTTATTGTTCATCACTTAAAAAGTTTCTTTTAACTTCCAGTATGCTCTTCATAATAACATTCACAATTTTAGTGTTGTCAAACTTCTATCAAGTTTCTTTCATACATGAGAGAGAAGATTTGGAAGTTTTCTATAGACTGGCTCTGGCCCCTAGCACTGTAATACTTGCTTTTTTTTCCATAACCCACATAATGTGGCGCTTGGCACTATGGGAAGTATTGATATCCTGATGCAGTCTTTGGCCCTGAAACTTTATGTCATGATACTGAGTGATTAGTAGAGTGGGCACTAGAATTCTGAGAAGCAACTCTTACACTGCAGGATTAATTTCACTGTCTCAGAATCTCATATAAATTATATAAATAGATTTCACTAAATCCAAACCAAATATATTCCCTGCTCAACTCTTTCTTGGCTCCTAGGATCGCCTGAGGGCACTCCCAGGACTCCTGCATTAGGGGAAAAACAACAGAGAGAAGTCAAAGTGGAAATACACCAGCTTCCATGTTTGCCGTGGGAGTGAGGGAAGGGAGAGTGTTTTCTTTGTGTGGTCGCTAACTCCAGGGGAAACTTTGATGATGGGCCCTACTGGGGCATTGGGGGAGAGTGTTATATTTTTTGGCATGTGAACAACTTCCAGCCTTAATTTTCAATGCCAATGTAAGTTCTAGCCTACTTGTACTACTGATTTCACTGGAAACTAATCTGATGCTGGTGGTTGGTGGAGGGGATTTTTGGAGGTGATGAGCGTGAGGAATCATGGGTGTACCTGTAGTCACATTGCACCTAATCTAGAAGTTCTGTATCTTTTAAGTTCCATTCAACTGTAAACAGGTCCTAGAGGGGCAGATATCATGTTTCACATAGTTTTATATTAATCATAGTTCCTTGCAGATATGCTAGATACTGAATAATTATTTGTTCTTCAGTATTTGATTATATTTATATTTGATTTTTTATCAAGGGACTAAACAGAGAGAACTAATAAACTCACATTCTCAAAGTACAAGACATCATTTGACTAACATCTTATTTCACCAGTGAGAAGTGTTTGTTTCTTGTTGCTTAATATTTATTTAATATAATTCCTTTTAAAATATAACTATGTAATATAAAATATTATAGTTTTCTATCAGATATATATGTATATATACGTAGATATACATGAAGGAAATTCCCTTCATATATACAAGCTATCTCATTAATAGAAGGAAATTGACTTACATATACAATTTTTTTTGGATGGTAAACAGTCTGGAATCTCAGTACCTTGGGGAGAACTAATGACATCCAGGACAGAACTAATCTGTGTATCGAAGAAACATCCAACATGTTTTTATAATAATATGATTACATTTGAGAACATTTGCTAGTCCTGGTAGTTATATTCAAAATCCCACAGTTATCAAGTGTTTTGGCTCAGATTTATTAACAAAGGCCCAAGTAGTGCCACACAAGGCATCAGATATATCTTGGCCTTAAAAGTCAATCATCCAGGGTTTATTTGGTTAATATAAGCACAGCACTGAGTTAGGTAGTGTTAGAGGAGAAATGTGTCTTTGCTCTCAAGGAACTTATAGGCCAGCCTAGGGCTTCTCTAGCAGGGTCGCTATCCTTTGGGATAATTATATACATTCAATATAATTATGTGAAACACAAATACACAACTTGCGACTATGTAAAATATTTTGCTGACTGAGATTGTTGTCAAAAAAGTTTTTAAAAATTGACTTCTAGGTAGAAAAACAATACATCAGGAACAATCAGCTACTACGAATCTTGTATGAGTTTGCTAGAGCTTCTGTTACAAAGTACCACAAACAGAATGGCTTAAACAATAGAACTTCATTTTCTCTCAGTTTTGGAGTCCGGAAGTCCAGATCGAGGTGTTGGCAAGGTTGGGTCCCTGCCTCTTGCCCAGGTTCTGTGGTTTGCTTGCAACCTCTGGTGTTCCTGGGCTTGTGGACACATTGCCTCAGTCTTTGCTTTCATCTTCACGTGGTATTTTTCTTGTGCACATGTCTGCCTCTGTGTCCAAATATCCTCTTTTTATAAGGACACCAATCATATTGGATTAAGGCCCACCCTAATGACCTCATTTTAACTTGATTACCTCTATAGAGACCTTATTTCCAAATAAGGTTGCATTCTGAGGTATTTGGGGTTTGGGCTTTAGTGTATCTTTTTAGGGTGACAGAAGTCAGTTCATAATAGTTGTAATGGCCATAATTTAAAATATGTGTGTGCTAATCCTTGTAGTAAGTGCCTTATTAGTCTGTCTAACCACTCTGAGAAGTAAATTTATTATGTCAATTTCACAGCATTATAGAGATTCAGAGAGAATCACTGTTATATTTTGGGTCTGTTTTACTTCAAAGCCTGTGTTCCTTGCACTCTGCTTGTTCATTCCTGGGAGGCTAGAGCTGGCAGGGGTCATAGAGGCCATCTGGTAAACTCCCTCTTTTCATGTGCAGTGGGCCAAGAGATTACAAATGGTATTATTTGTAAAATTCTTGTGTTTTTTTCCACATTTCCAAGAAGCAATGAAATTTATCTGTAGAGAATGACCATCTTTTTACTTTGGGAAACTCTGAAATGGTCCACAAATACTCTTTCTTTGCCATCATCCCCACAAGGTGGGAAAACTTAGGAACACTTGGATCATATATAGAGTTTGAGAAACTACAGTATAGAGATGCTCAGTGTCTTGCCCATGGCCCCCTAGCTTGTACAAGATGGTGTTTATATGTTATGATATGAACTCCAAGAGCAATGTTAATGAGAGAGAGAGAGAGGAGAGGGAGAAGAAGAAGAAGAAGAAGAAGAGGAGGAGGAGGAGGAGGAGGAAGGGGAAGGAAGAGGAAGAAGGAGGAAGAAGAGGAGGGGGAGAAAGAGGAGGAGAAGAAGGAGAAAGAATGAGAATGAATCTAGGCTGCCAATTTGCAAGCTTCAGCCAAAAGCTAAATGTATATTGGTCTCTTTTCCAAAGATAAATATGAAGTATATTTTTATTATTAAACTTTTTGTACTGTGTAAATCTCTTTTCTTTTTCATTAGTATAAAGATCAGAGAATTGGTAGTTCTTTGCACAAAATAGATCTGAAATCTGATAAATTGTGCTAGCATATGATAAATAAAAATTATGTTGGTCATGAATCTTATTTCCCATGCCAACTAAAAAGGGAAATGAAGGAAGAAATGTGATCTTATAGCAAACCAGTGCGACTGCAGGGAAGGGCTGGGTTCTCCAGTCAGACCTGACTTTGTACTTATTAGCAGTTTGAACTTGGGCAATTACTTAACTTCTTTGAATATTGTTTTTTGATTTAGACATTTGGGATTATCACAATGTAATCTATCACAGAAAGATGTGGATTAGATTAAATAAGATAACATATAAATGAGGCCAAAATAATGTCTAGAGCACAGCAGACTCACCTAATGCACACATTTTGTTATCAGTCCAGTCCGGTTTTAGACTCGGTTGTTCAGTCCTCAGTGACTGCCACTCATTCACACAACAAATGCTTGCTAAGCTCCCATTTTAGGCAGAGCCCTGCTTTGGACTCCATGTTTAGTGGGGACAGAGACAGACAGGGTTTGTGTGCTGTTACAACGTGCATTCTAGTAGGGAGATCAGACAATAAGCAACTGGGTAAGTAAAGAACAAAAACTGTCAGGCAGTAATGAGGAATTTGCAACAAATTACAATGAGGGGATTGATAAAAGTGCTTGGTATCTTTTTAATTTTAGATGCTCAGGGAAGGCATTTTTGAAGAGGAGACAGGAGCAAAAATTTGAGTGAGCAGAAGGAGATACTGATGTGTAGACCAGCAGTTTAAGCAATTTGGGCAGAAGAAAGAGCTAACAAAAGGCATCAGGGTGGGAACGATCTGTGACAATCTGTGTGAAGAGCAGAGAACTGGTTGTTGAGGAATAGAAAGAAAGCCAGCGGGGCTGGAGCATCATAGGAGAGAAGTGCGATGTGGGGGTTGAACTAGGGTGGTGGTGGCAAAGAAGGAAAGTAGCACATGGATTTAGGATGTGTTTGGAGATTAACTAGGTGTAGGGAAAAATAGGAATCGGCTGTTTTATGTGAGCAAACAGGAGTAGGTTGGTGTCATTTACTGAGAGGAGGAAATCCAGGGTGAAGTGGGGTTTTAGGAAAAGTCAAGCATCATGCAATATTTGAAATGCTTAGACGACATCCAGTTAAAACTTTTGGTAGGGGATACATATTTTAAAGGAGAGGATATGGGTACAGTTTTGAGAGGTAGCAACATATAAATGGTCTTTAAAGTCCATAAAGACAAACTCAGCCCAGAACAAAATCTCCCCAAAGCTCTGACCAAGTGGCCTCCTTTGATATCCCATCTTCCCTCACTTCAACCCCTTGTTACATCACGGCTCTCAGCCAATGAAGACATTAACTTAAACAGAGGGAAAATTCTGAGTGGTTCAGCTTATGCCTTTTTTCCTAACAGAACCTCCATTTCTACTTTTTTTTGCCTTGAATCAATAATATTCAATTAATCACTTCCTAGGTGGACACAAATGCATATTACATTACTTATCTTTCACATCAGAATAATAAAAATACAATTTATCTCTTCATCAAGAATTATGGTTAGTGCCTTGTTATCAACGTTGACCTCACTGTAGAACTAAATCTAATTATCTGGGCACATATTTACCTCTGATTTGCATACGGCACTCTGAGCTATGCCAAGAGCAATGGTATGTGTCAATTTAAGAAAAATTAGAGCCATAAAGTCCAACCTGCTGCTACGATTTCTCTATTTATGACTTAGGCTCCATTTCACATGTTTTATGTCTAGTTTTATAGCAACACACTCATCATCAGCACCTCTGGGCACAAGTACAAAACACTGTTTGCAAAAACAACAGATTGGCAAAAACTGTGCTCCGCGGCTAACCCCCATTGCCCTTTCTCAGACACAAGTTCTAGACAATAGATGAATCTTTTTCTGTGAGCCCTAAAGGCCTATGTACTTGGACTCTTAATGAACCAAGTCAGAAGGGAAATGTTTGGTTAAGGGACTTTATAAGCCTGAACTTGTTTGTGTTCAAAGTTAGGGTCCCTTGGAAACTCGTCTAATTTTAATAATCAATTTAAGTTGCATAAAATGAGATAAGAGTCAGTTCGCTACTGTGTGGTTAATATAAGAGCAACTTAGAGTTACATAGCACCTACCATTTACTGTTCTGCTCTAAGTGCTTTATGTATGGTAACTCATTTAATCTTTATTATGTGACTGTGAAGTAGTTCATATTGTCATCTTCCATTTTATGGATGAGGAAACTGAGGTACAGAGAAATTGAGTTGACTTGCAAAATCTTTCGGCAAGTGAGCTGGGTGCTCCAGGAAGCTGATTCTGGCATGGAGATGTGCATTCTGCAAATGATGTAGGGAGGGCTCCCCCGATCAACACCCAGGGTGCAGAGAAGGAAGCAGGATGGGCAGGAGGAAAAGTGCTATTGGGTGTGATGCAGTCACACAGATTCGTGCTATCTCATGGGGAGCTCTGGAGCAGAAATGGCCCTGCCTAGTTTTCCAGAATTGGGATAAGGGACATGGGCCTTGCTATTACGCAAGTTGTCCCTGGACAGGGGTTGTGACCCTGGGTGAGCCAGCTCTCTGCAGGAGAAGACAGTTCCTGGAGGGCAGCCTGCTGGCAACGCTCCTAACAACTGGGGAATAAATCCTTTGGTTCTGAAGGGGCACCTGGGTGGCGTGTCACAGAGTCCACTCTAGGAGTTGAGCTGGGATACAAAGCTAGGATATCTGGCCTTCGAGTTTAAGTTATTTTTTTGTTAAAGACTTTATTTATTTATTTTTTTAGAGAGAGGGGAAGAGAGAGAGAGAGAGAGAGTGGAAGAGAAACATCAATGTGTGGTTGCCCCTTGCATGTCCCCCCACTGGGGACCTGGCCTGCAGCCCAGACATGTGCCCTGACTGGGAATTGAACTGTCGACCTTTTGCTTTGCAGTCCGGAACTCAATCCACTGAGTCACACCAGCCAGGGCGAGTTTAATTTCTTAAAGTATGAAAATAATATTAATTAGTACTAATGCACTTGGTTGGATGGTTGGAAATACTTCTAAAAGATTAAAATAGAATTAGACTAAATGATTCCTATGCAGTATATTTTTCACCTAAATAAATAGGACAGTAAGCTCAACCAGTGAGTACAAGTTAAGGTTCTTTAGAATGTATGCAACAGGGATCGACTCTGGCTGATTTCAACAACAACAGAAAGATAATGGGGAAGATAATGGAAGAAGATCTGAACAGCAAAGCCTTGTGAACGGCAGGGGTGCAGGGGACCTCAGGGAGCTGGAACCAGGGCCTTAACTTGAATGTCGCTAGTTTCCTCCCTCTGCTTCTTACTTCAGCTTCTTACTCTGCACTCGTTCATCTCGTAGGATGAGAAACATTAAATATCAGAACAACAAGAGAGAGACTGCCCTCAAGTTTTTGAAAATTGTTACATTAGCTCAGCTTGCCTAGGCAGCTACTCCTAGAGCCAGTTGAGGTGACCTTCCAGTAAGTCAGTAACTCTGGACTTTATTTTGCTGATGGGGAGAGAGACCATTCCTAGGAGAGGGGTGCTAGGTACAATAGAGAACCCCAATTCTGCAGAGATGTTCAGCTTGGTATGTATGAAACACTACTTTTAAATAGCTGCAGGGACCCCAGAGACCTGAACTGTACCAGTTGTCCAACAGAGATCATGAAGAAGGCAAAAGATCAAGGCTTTCTCTATACGTGCCTCCACTGGTCTACGGTTTGTTGGGTGGCTGCCTCAACGACTGGCTTTCTCCATGTATTAGAGGACTTTTATCTAGAAGATAGTGATCCTCGTTCTCTGTCTTCCCCTATGATAGACAAGAAAAAAGCAATGTGTGCCATAGCTTTTGGGGCTCAATGTCATCAGAAGCTAACATTAGAGATGAAGGTTGTTAATGTATCAGGAAGGGCTAGGAAGAGTCTTTAAAATCTCTGTAATATAGACTGGTATTCTTGTTTACTTCCTAAAAATCAAGCTCTAGCTGGTGTAGCTTAGTTGGTTGGAGCATCATCCCATGTGCTGAAAGGCTGTAGGTTTGATTTACAGTCAGGGCACAGGCCTAGGTTGTGAGTTCGATCCCTGGTTGGGGCCTGTGTCATCAATTGGTGTTTCTCTCATTGATGTCTCTCTCTCTCTCTTTCCCCTGACCCCCTGCCCCTCCTTCTCTCCCTTTAAAAAAGCGGTGAAAAAATATCCTCGGGCGAGGAGAAAAAATGTTTAGTAAGATAGAAGGGTAATGTCTTGTTCTACAGGGCAATCGGCCACTTAATTAATAAATAATGTGATAAGGAAATTAGAACGTATTTTTAATTTTTTGTATGTGCTAGAAGCTTTATATACATATGGAATAATTTTCTCTACATCTAGCCAGGGTGATACAAGGCAGGATGAAAATGACTGTGTTGATGACCCCAAAGCTCAGCACGAACTGCTGTGTTTTAACCATCTTTACCAGCTTCTTTCTCCCTGTGTGGTCTGTGGTCCAAAATTCATGGATACTTGTATGACTGAGAGATATAACTGATGTGTTTCATACTGGAGTTCTCTGGGTCCCATTTAGCATTTTGATTTGTCTGGCTGCTCAGGTAACTCCTGGTGAAATCTGAGCATCTATCTGATTGATGTTCTTAAGTTGTTTGAACACACTTCCATTTCCCACTCTCTGCTTTGTCTCGTCACACTAACTGTGCTGGGGCTGAGGCATGGCTGGTGGGATGGCCTGGCCATTAGCATAAGCCAGAGAGTGAAGGTCTTAAGTGGTTTATATGTTTGTTTGCTGTTTTTTTTTTGTCTCTAGGTTTGGCCTCTGCCTTTCAACCTTCCCCACAAAGTGCCTCTACCCTTCCAGACTACGATTTGCCCACCACTTTGCTCCTCCCTTCCTAGTAAGTCACCACCTTTCTGTGGAGATGTGTGGGCCAATATGTTTCACTAGAGATCATTCCTTTTTACTACTTAATTATCCTGATTTTTGTAAGAAAATCAGGAAAACTGAAAAACTGAGGTTTAAAAGAAGCAAGAAATTAGTAAGTGGCAGAACAAGGATTTGATGGCCAATATATGAATCCTAAGACTTACAGTATAAACGTAACAGGTTCTCAAAATGTTTGAGAAATACCTACAATGTTTCTTAAAATCTTAGTTGTTTAAATGTCTGCATACTTAAAAAAGAATAAAAAAATAACCTATTTGTTATGTTAACAGAAACAAAGAGATTTAGCATCAAGATTTATGTTCTTTTTCTTTCTTTTCTTGGCATGGATTCACCTCCCTCCTCCACCCCCGCCCCAAGTGTTACATCCAGGCTTTTCCTGTTTTTCCCCGTGAGAGGCAGATTATCTGTGGATTGTAACTCCACAGCTTTTTTCTGGTCACACTGGCATCCTGATGTTTTTGAAATGCCTGAAAAGTCTTCCTCATATTCCGAATTCCAATTTTGGAATTCTTGTGGGCGTTTTCTTAAAGCAGTCACAAAAACTTGACACCCTGGAGGACTCTCTGAGCACATTCTGTAGGAGTTCATTGCAGTGTTTACCTCATCGGTTCTTAATGTTTTGTGCATCAGAATTACCTCTGAGGCTTTCAAAAGCACTCTGATGTCATTTAGAATCTACTGACCCAGAGGCCACAGGGATCACACTGAGCCGTCTGTATATTCTAAAAACTTCACTGATGATTCTGAAGGGTATCTGTAATCCCTTAGAACCATTGATACACTTTCTTTAAGGGTTTCTCCCCAAGAGGTACTTGGCAAGCCATTGGCAATTTGAAGTTGGTTAACTGTGGCTGTAGGACTGGCGTTGGCAGGGCATGGATGAGAAGGTGTCAGACGGGCAGATGCTGCTTCCCTCCCCTTCTCTCCAGGCCTTCTCTGTGGCACCTTCATATTTGAAAAAAGACATCAGATGTTTCCTTTGGCAAAAACTCCCTTCTGCGGAAAGGTTTGTTTTGTGAAACTTGGGCATCAAGATAAGTGTTCAAAGAGAAAACCAAAATAGTGGCTGTATTTCTAGAAACCAGTAACTGTTGTTCTGGTCCTTTGGCACATGTGCAGGAATTACCAGCCCGATCCTGGCGTGATGGCAGAACTAGCAGAAAGTAAAGGCGCGACTGCAAAAGAAAACAGGCCGCAGTATATAGCACATCACTGAACTTTAGGTTGTGTGTGTGTGCACTTGCATGTGTTTTTAAATATGTACTTTTAAGGTTTCCTGATGCATTTAAAACTGCATTTCAGAACCACCGAGGCAGACGTTTGTGCCTGCTTGAAAGTAAGAGCAAGCAAGACAGTGCAGAGCTCTGACACTCCTGTTAGGGTTTGGGCATATTTTTAGAGCACTGGGGAGACATGGAAGGAATTTAAGCATTGAAATCAGAGGAAAGATCATTTTGTTTGCTCTGAAGAAAATATGTTGGCCAGTGACCTGCGCCAAAGGAGTCTAGTTAGGAGGCTCCTGCAGTGGCGTGGGCTAGGATGGAGGCAGATGAGATGGCGATAAATGGACAGAGCAGAGCAATATTTTGTAAATTAGATGCAGCACACTTACTGATTCATTAAATGTTGGGGTTGAAGAAGAGAAGGTGAAATTTGAAATGCCAAGTGAGTTTTTGTCTTGGACAACTAGAATGTCATTTTTAATGGGTGAAACCCAGTAGGAAGACTGGATTTGAAGTGGGGAAAAGAAGACCCTCCGTGAGTTGGGGACATGTTAATCTGAGAAATCTGTAGGATATGCAGGCAGAAGTTCAAGTAGGCAGTGAGAGACTGATGCTCTGGAGGAGGGACTGGGGTAAAAATAGGAATTTGGGGACTGCCAGTCCTGGGGAGAGTTGAACTTTCCTGGCAGAGGATGTGAGGAAGGAGAAGAGAAGAGGACCTACATTGGAGTCCTGACAACGAGCATTTAAGTTAAAATTAGAAAAAGGGAGCGTGCTGAGGCAAAGTTATCAGAGGCCGGGAGAAAATCTGACAACTGTTGTGTTGAGTCAAGGGAAGAGAATTCTCAAGACAGGGAATATGCAATCGTGCCCTGGGGGAGAAGTTTCTGGGGTGGGGGGCGTGGGCTGGGGGGGCAGGACTGTACTGGGCTGTGAATTAAGGAGTCGCAGAAGAGGAGGAGTGGAAGACAAAGCTAATGATGGAGACCTGATGGGCCTCTCCAGATCTCAGTTTCCTCCTGTTGTGGAAGAATGGAAGAGATGATTACACTTTCTAATAATGCTAACACTCTGTGATTAGATGTTTTAAAGTCACACTGAAGCAGGTATGAAATTATAGGGTGCTTGTAGGTCAGTGTTCATATTTTCATAGAAGGTGCATTTCATCAACCCCAATGCAGATTCATAATCTTATGTAAATTGGATACCATGAATTTGTGTGGGAAAGCTGAAGGCCTTGTGATTTCCATGTTGTTTTCTCTGCATGCATCATATTAAATTTCAATGTAATCCTCTTACTTTTTGGATGAAATCACAAAAATTTCATCAGTGGAAAAATTACATCAGATAAGCCTAGAGTCTTCCCTAACTTTCCTTGAAGTAAATCCAGATTGGAGCTATAGAATCACTTTGGATACAGTCCCAGTAGAAACTCATGGTGTATAGCATTAAGTCGTTTGAGCCAACTTCCTACAGGTAATTTTACCCCAGTTTTGCTTAACTAGGGAGCTTAATGGTTTTCCAAAATGACATATTTCCTCCTAACTCCAAATAATTAATTGCTTTTCCTCCCTTTGCATGGTGATGAAGCATCTTATTTCAAAATTGTTTTGGTAATACCCCATTTTTACATTGTACTTTTGTTTGCTTGTTTTTGTACATATGATATTGGAATAAACATCTCTAGACCTTTCTGTGCAGTGTATGTCCTCTGGTTTCCTCGTTACTCTGAGAACAGGCAGAAATTCAGGATGCATGCGCAGTGGCTTGTGGGGAGCAATGAAATGTTAAAGTATCATTTTCTTTGTCACTCACCTTGTCCATTGAAAGTGGAGAGAACCACTCTATACATAGATTCCCTGTGGTCAAATAAACCTTAATTGAATGGTTACTATTATATCCTTTGGACTGTTGGGTTAGAAGATTTAGACGTTGACATCTAGCATTATTTTAATTGAGGATATTTACAAGGCTTATTAGCATTAAAATCTGTTATGACCACCTTTACAAAACCCCAAACTCTGACAGTTTTCTAACATTCTCTCACCGAAAAGATGTAAGAACAGAAAAATAAGAGATGAGTTTTGTGGTCACCTTTTGTAATCAGAGGCTCCCTTGAAGTCCTTTCTCGAACTTGAACAGAGGAGCAGGGGTGATAGGAACCTACACCGGGTATTTACCCCACTCTTGGGACTCAGGGCTGACAACATCTGCATTGGGAGCTAATCTATGAGTCTCCATTCCATAGCAGCCTCCACAATGTTTAATAAACCCAAGCGTTTGATTCACCTAGACAGAATTATCCTCTGGTTCGTTGTCTGCAAAAGCAGTGTCAAACAGAAATGGGAAGATTTCAAACTTAGCAAATCGATCGGAGAAGACAACTTTCGAGCTTGGGAGAAACCTTTCCACTTGGGCCCGTTGTGTAATGGACTCCTGGGGTAAGGGACTCGGGGTTGGAATGCGCGTGTCAAACTGAAGAACTTGAATTTGGAGCAGTCTGGAAGTACATTCTGAAGTATGGTTTTCTTGAAAAGAAATAGAGGTGATGTTGGCTTTTGTCCCTAAAACGGTGTGGTCAAAATTTACCTGGAGTTTTGCACTTGTAACCCAGAACACTGTTCTTCTGCAGGTGACTTCTGTAAGAATAAGACTCCAGGGCCCCCTAGTCCCACTTTGGACTCCTCCAGACCTGAGTGATAGTCAGCTTCCACAGTCCAGGTTGGCCTGGGGGTCACCAGCGTTATTCACCGATGTGGGAGGGTGATGAGGGGCTATACCTGGAGGATGGACCTGCAGAACCTTGGGTTCAGCTGCTGGGGCTGAGGCTGTGTGTAACAGCAGCTGCAGCTCTCTGGAAGAAATCAGAAGTGATCTCACATGACCACTGTCTACTCCCCTGCTTGCAGAATTCCTTGTAATGAAGGTATAAAAATAAAACACTTTGAGTTAAAGACAAAATACAATAATTACCGGCCTTCCCATCCTCCCAACTTCCCTGTCCTTCCTCCTCTCATCCCTCACACTTTCCCTTATCTCTCAGCTACGTTGTGGTAGAGATTAAGCTCATGTGCCTTTTCCTTTGGAAAGTGTTTCTCTGAACCTCCCGCCTTGTTTCCTCCCCCTGCCCAGCCCAGTCCCACTATCTGGGTTAGGCAACTGTAATTTTTACATGCTTATCACACTATGTGACCATTGTTAGTTCATGTGGCTGTCTCCACTGTAATTTGACTTCCTGAGGGAAAAAAGTGTAGTACCTCTTGTCTGTGTAGCCCCAGAACCCACGATGGGACCTGGACATCTAGCGAAGGGTCAGTCTTGGGAGGAACTGAATGAATGAATGAAGGGGGATTTGGGCAAGCTGCATTTCATCCACATTTAGCATTAGAGTGGTGTGTCCCTTTTCTACTTCAAAAGTGGCAATGGAGGTGACCTCTGAATGCCACTCTAAAAATACAGTACACACCGTATGTTGATTTATGTCAACTTCTCACATTAGTGGTGATTTATAAAACACTGTGGTCTTTGAGTCGACATGTGTTTGTGACTTCTAATAAACACTTCAGTTTTTAATGGTCCCTATAAACATCTCAATACTTTGTGAGACGTAGTTGCTTAAACTTGTACTCACAGATACCCATGGCCTCTGTGGGATTAGCATGGTGTTAGGATGTAAATTATATCTGGGAACAGAACCCACAGCCTGAGGGCGAGGCAGACGCATGGGGAGGGAGGGGTGGCACAGGGACTGAAATGAAGTCACCGACAGTGAAAAAGGAGGCATTGAAATAGAACATGCAACTTTCTTTGGTATTGACCTGGGCAAAGTCATCCAAAAGGTCAAAGGCAAATAGCCTAAGGCTGGGGGTGGGCCTGGTGATTTCAAGTCACCAAGAGGTAAGCGGTTTTCTTAGTGGGTTTGTCAGAGTGAACGCTGCTTTCTGTTACTTGCACTGGCTTAGTGACACTACAAGGTTTTGTGAAGATCTGGTTGAGTAGATTGAACAGATTCAGATAGAGAAAATGTGTTTCATTTTTTCCTGGAGAAGAATTTAGGTTCTTTCTGCCTGACCATGCCACAGGCATGGCATTCATCACTGTGGTAAATCTTTTGTGATAAACTAGTGAATCTTTAAGAAGTGTGATAGCTCATTAACAGTGTATTCATAACACGTAATCATTGCTAAAGAGGAAATACTCCTGTATGAAAAATAAGTTGCTATTTAACAAAGGAGTCATTGTTGATAATTCCAACAAGCATTCCTTAAAAAATTAACTTACAGGTCTATTGAGCAAAACTGAACCTCACCTGGAAAACTTGGCAGTGTTTTGGATGTGTGGCCACTTGGAGGAGCTGTTGAAGGCTGATTTGCCTGCAATAGGCAAATTCCTAGAGATAGTTGAACTTGGTCTTGAAATGAACAATACTGAGTGAAGTCTGTCAGGGCTGAAGCTACTTGGTATTGAACATAAAAGGTAGTGTAGAGGAGTTCACTTACAAAAAGGTACTACAAATTTATTGTGAAATCCTAAGACATTATTTTTTGAAATATATGTGTTCTAAGCAGATATTTTTAATCCATTTTATTTCTAATTCCAAATATTTACTTTTTTCTTCATGCTCCAACTTACTTCCTTTTTACTTTCTTTCTTCTCCCATTATTTATATATCTGAATCCTGTGCTGGGAATTTAGTGTAAGTAAATATGTAAGGTCAGGAATCTAATTTAATAAGACAAGTTATTTGTAAAAGATCAGTATTGTAAGCAGAACAAAATTAAATTTGTATTTAGCTTCAGGTCAAAAAATTGGAGGGTAATGGAAAGAAATTTGTTTGAGTAGATAGTTTATTTTGTATGAAATAAATGATAAATTTAAAAACACAAGGCAATTCGTTTTCATAAATTCTGTAGACATGTTTGTTTGCCAATTTGCTGTAGAGAAAAACACAACATCTTGGACACCAGCCAGGTCTCTGTGTGAGTCCGGACTCCGCTGCTTACTAGGTGTGTGACCTTGGTTAAGTTAATTAATCGGTCTGAGCGCCCAACTCCTCTCTCCAACACTGTTTCCTTTGCAGGTGGTCGTGGGGATTTGGCGAGGTGACACTTATAAGGGAGTGTGGATGGGCATGTCTTTGGGAACACAGAAGAGATTTCTTCTTGCTCCTATGCTTATTGAGGCAGATGGACTTTCATTTTAAAAAAGCATCATAAAAATTTAGGCCCCAGCTGAATTTTGGGAGGCAGTATAATGCTACATTTAAGAACAGTAGCTTTGGAGCAGGACCAACCTGGGCTTGAATCCCAGCTTTGTCACTTGCTTGCAGGGCGTCCTTGTGTGGGTAACGCTCTCTGAACCTCAGGTATCTCCCGGCACCTGGAGGTGGGGCTGTAACGCTGCCGTTGCTGGAAATGCTGGAGATCAGTGCGTGTGAGGGAGTGAGGAGGGGCGTCCTAAGCTGGCTCCAGTCCGTCCCACCTTGGTTTTTGAACTGAGCTGAGCCTACTCTCAGGGCTTCCATGGGCATTATTTTTGTTAAATTATAATTCTAGGGATTTATTCTATAGGTATAAGTGTGGTAAGTAATTTTACATGCTAAGTTATTTATTGCAGCATTGTTTGTAATAACCAAAGTAAATACCCTATAATTCAGGTTAAAGAAACTATCATAAGCCCATATTATATAGTACATGAAAAAAAAAGAGGCAACTATTTACATATTGAAGAATGGGCGTTGTTTTTTTAAAGATTATATTTATTTATTTTTGGAGAGAGAGGAAGGGAGGCAGAAAGAGGGGAGAAAGGAAGGGAAAGAAACATTGATGTGAGAGAGAAACATCAATTGCTTGCCTCTTGCATGTGCCCTGAAGCGGGACTGAACCCTCATCCCAGGCGTGTGTCCTGACTGGGGACTGAACCAGCAACCTTTCGCTTTGCAGAATGATACCCAACCAACTGAGCCACACTGGTCAGGGTAAGGCATTGTTTTTGATGGACGATCAACAAGGGACCTATAGGCCACTGTCAAAGGAAGGTTCACACTGAGCTGTTCTTGGCACACTTACAGGGTGGTGCACTGCCTGCTGCCAGCCTGGGCTCAGGCTTCATCAGCGTTGAAAAGGCTGTGTCTATGGTGGAAGAGGCTGCAGTTCTTGCAAAGTGATTCCCTCTTCTCTCCAAGACCCCTCCTGGTCTCTCCACTGACCCCCTTGCTAGCTGGCCCTCCATTTCTCTTCCCCCCTGCAACTCAAGCAATCCTCACCTACATTACTTTGTATCCTTTTCTTTTTCAACCACTTGCTTATGGCATAAACTTGAGGTTCTGTTTATTTCAGGTCTTACCACTTTGGATTCTCAGATTGTTCTCCGCAGGAAGACTGGCTTTTAAAAAGAAAATGCTTTGGTCATAAGACTGCTATCTCTGTTATGAATTTTAAAATTGACTTAGAAACTAAAGATCTGGACACTATTCCTTTCTCTTCATACTCCTACTAAGCAATCCAAATACCCCTAAGAACGAATGAGTCCTCTGAGGGCGGTGAGGGACCAGGACAGAAGATCATGGGGGCAGTAAGGGAAACTTCACATTTTGTTTTGTAGCATCTGTTTAACTTAGAATACGTTTTACTTTGATGTGATTAGCTCAGTAGAAAAGGCTTAAAAATAACTTTGATTTAGTTTCTGTGGTTCAAGAGTAACTGAGTAAAGAAATACTGATTCCTAACTTCCTATCTCCCTTGTGGAGACAAACATGTTTTATTATCTTGAGCTGTTTTTTTTAAAAAACAATCTGTTGTTGCAGTCAGTCCTAGAATGAATGTTGTCTTAGAATTAAGATAAGCACATTCGTATCTGGGCAAAACAATTGCAAAAATCACTCTCTGTAGGTCATACCTACAGGTACCTGAGGTACTTGATGTTGGTTTGCTTCTGAGATTCTCGGTCCACTAGTAAACTTCCAGGGAAGAGCAGTGATCAGATGTCAAACATATAACATATTTGTGATTTGCCTTCTGTCAGGATTAATACTTACTGGTGCTGTATAGTCTTTGAATTATTTCAATTTAAATGAGATATTATAAAGAAGTTAAAATAAAACATACAATAGTTTAGTGCAGGGGTTGGCAAACTGTGATGCATGGATCTCTTTTTTTAAGCTTGAGAGCAAAGACTGTTCTTTGTTTTTAAAGGGATACACAAAACAAAAGAAAGCTATGTGACACATGGCCTGCAAAGTTTAAAATATTGATCAACTGGCCTTTTCCTGAAAAAATCCTGCTGACCCCTGGTGTGGAAAAAAAACAAACCAAAACAAAAACAGCAAAATTACCTGGCATCCTACCTATCCTTAGAAATGAGTTGTGTAAAGAATGATACACAGATGAGACCCCAAATCAAGTTATCTCCTGCTTTCTCATTTACAAATTGAAAATGATAATATCTCCCAATGAAACGATAGGCATCATAGTGTTTGTTGCAGAATAGACACTGTAAAGAAAGATGTTCTTTCTTTTTTTTTCAACTTTGTACCTCTGTAACTTTGCAGAGTACCCGGAATCTAGTAAGTATTACAAAACCAACCAACCAACCAAAGAAACAAACAACACAGAATGATTTTCCTGGGGTGAGAACAAAAAAAGGTTATCATAAAGAAAGTAAGCCTTAATTTATCATCACTATGTTAAGAAACCTTTACAATGTAAAGGCTTTAAGCTATCTTCATTATAAAGCAATGGGAGGGAGGGCATGTGTTTGGAGCTTAGAACTCAATAGCCTCCTTTCAAAATTGAGGGAAAACGATCTATAGCTCGGCAGGCTTATTGTTGTTATTTAATGAAATGAACCTCTTTGGCACGTATTAGGAGAACAGTATTTTAAAACTTTATGTTAAACCTATTATTAGGTGGAAATGTTTAAACATATATGAAACTAAGAAGAATAGTGTAGCAAACCTCGCTTTCACAGATATCAACATATGCTCAAGGTTGTCTCATTTCTAACCCCTCCCATTCTTCATTGCCACCATCGTATAGATTATTTCAGAACAAACCCTAGAGATTGTGTCATATTATATCATATTTTAACCTCTTGAAATTTGTGCACCACTGGGTCAATCTGCTAAGATTTTGATGAGACACGTTTGTATCATGAGGGATATTGTTCTGTAGTTTTCTTTTTCTGTAATATTTTTGCCTGGTATTTCTTTCAGAATAATACTGGCTTCATAAACTGAAGTGGCAAGAGAGTTCCCCCCATTCTGTTTTCTGGAAGGGTTTGTATAGAATTGATATTATTTATTCCTTACATGTTTGATAGAATTCCCTAGTGAAGTCATTTGGGCCTGTAGTTGACTTTGTGGAAGGTTTTAATCCATGGATTCAATTCCTTTAATAGATACAGGAATATTGAGGTTATTCATTTCATTTTGAGTGAACTTTCATAGCTGTTTTTCTCAAAGAGTTTGTCTATGCTATTTAAGTTGTTGAGTTCATTGGCATAAAATATTCTTTTATTATTCTTTTAATGCTTCTGGGATCTATTGTGATGTCTTCTCTTTCATTTCCAATATTGGTAATGTATGTTTTCTCTTTTTTGTCTTGGTCAGTCTTCCTGGAGGTTTATCAATCTTACTGATCTTTTCCAAAAACTAGCTTTTGGTTTTATTGATTTTCTTTATTTTTTTTTTTCTGTTTTCAACTTTATTGACTTAATGCTTACTATGTTCTTCCTTCTGCCGCTTTCTGTTAAAGTTGCTTCTCTTTTTCTAGTAAGGTGGTAGCTGAATCATTGATTTGAGTCCTTTTTTTCTAATATAAGAATTCAGTATTATAGATTTATCTTCAAGCATTGTTTTAGCTGCATCCCGCAAATTATCATTTCTTGTGTTTTCAATTTTATTCAATTCAACATATGTTCCAGTTCTCTTGTGACTTTGTCTTTGACCTGTGGGTTATTTAGAAGTATGTTGTTAATTTCTTAATGTTTGAGGACATCCTGATATTTTTGTTATTGATTTCTAGGTGAATTTCTTATAGAGAGAAAATACACTTTTCATTTTTAAAATTTGTTTTATGGCCTAGCATGTATCTTGGCGAATGTTTAATGTGTGCTTGAAAAAATATGTATTCTGCTTTTTGTTGGTTGAAACATTCTAGAAATGTCAATTAACTCAAGTTGTTTGATGCTGTTGTCCATTATTTTCTGTATCTATACTGATTTTCTATATACTAACTTTACCAATTACTAAGAGAGGAGTGGTGCATTTGTTTTTTATTATAGTTGTGGATTTGTCTACTCTACTTTCAGTTCTGTAAGTTGCTACTTCACTTTTTGGAGCTCTGTTGTTAGGTGTATATGTATTTAGATTGTTGTGTCTTCTTGGTTAATTGTTCCCTTTATCAGTATGAAATGACCCTGTTCATTAATGACAACCTTCCTTGCTCTGACATATATTTTGTCTGGTATTAACATAATGGCTCTAGTTTTCTTTGGATTTTTTGTACACAGCTTATAGTTGGATATTGCTTTTGTGTCCAGTCTGAAAAATCTATGCCCTTACTTGGGTGTTCACACCATTGCATTTTATGTAATTATCGGTATGGTTGGGTTTTTAAATCTACCAGTTTCTTAGTTTCCTATTCCATCTAATTTTTTTTGTTCCCTTCCCTTAGTTTTTCAGTCTGCTTTTGGGTTAATTGAATGTTTTTATGGTGGCATTTTATCTCCATTGGGTGATTAATTCTACCTCCTTTTCTAATGTTTTTAGTGATTTATCATAGTCTACTTTTGAATGATATTGTGCTACTTCATGCCTAGTTACAAAGAGCCTTATAAAAATATATTTTCAATTCCTCCCTCCCATCCTTTGTGCTACTTTATGACTTATTTGTTGAAAAAACTGGGTCATTTGTCCTGTAGAGTTTTCCACATTCTGTATTTTGCTTATTGTATACCTCTAAGGTTATCATTTCCTCTGTCTTCTGTATTTTTTAAATTAATTGGTTGTTAGAACTAGGGGCTTGGTCAGATTCAGCTTTGATTTTGATTACATATACTCCCATGAGGAGGCATATAAAGTCCAATCCCTTTTTACTTCATTAACAGCCATGGGTTAGTATTGCCTATTCATTATTTCATTAAGAGTATTTAAAATGGTGATATTCTAATTCTATCATTTCTTTATTTATTAGCTAGAATATTCCTACAGAGACAACTTTTCCTCATTAACTATTTTATTACCCTGCAGTACAGTTTATACGGTGGGGCAGCTTATATGTTTAAATCTTTTTTGTCATTTACCAGTTTCAATATGAGTTTGTTCCTTAGCATTCTCCAAAGGTGGGTGATAAATTTTTATTTTTGAATGGCATTATAAATTCAGGGATTTTAAAAAACATCTTTTATATTTCTATGTATGCTCAAACTGTTCTGCTTGACTTCCAAACTTTTCAGATGTGTCCTCTTATTTAGAACTGATCCCCCACCCCCAAGATTTCTTTATGAGTGTCCAGCCTCATCTTATAACACATTTTTTATCACAGACTTGGAATCAATCATTTCTACAAAAAACAAACAAAACACCCACACACTTAGTTCTTTCTGGTGACTGTGGAATGAGAAACAATCTGGTTGCCCAAAATGTTTGAAGTAAAAATGCCAAAAGTTATTATTACTAATATGACTCTTCAAAGCAGTTTGATGTCAGCTGTGGATTTTTTATGGATGCTCTTCGTTAGGTTGGAGAAGTTGTCGTCCTAATTTATTGAGTGTTTTTTAAATCACCAAATGGCGCTAGGTTTTCTCAAATGCTTTACCACGTCTGTGAAATCATAATATGGTTTTTGTTTTTTATTCTATTAATATCATGTGTTACTTTGATTAATTTTTGTATGTTAAACTGACCTTGAACTCTAGGATAAATCCTATTTAGTTGTGGTGTATAATCTTTCTTATACTGTTGCTGGATTTAATTTGTTAGTATTTTGTTGAGCTTTTTACTTGTGTATTCATAAGATATATTGATCTGTTGTTTTCTTTTTTTTGCGATGCCACTGTCTGTATTTTGATATCAGAGGACTTCTGACTTTATAGAATGAGTTGGAACATGTTCTCTTCTATATTTTAGAAAAGTTCATGAATGATCAGTGTTACAGCTTTTTTAAAGGTTTGGTAGGATTCAATGATGGAATTATTTGGACGTGGGCTCCTCTTTATGGGAAGTGTTTTGATTACTAAGTCCATGTCTTTACTTGTTATAGTTCTATTTAGATATTTTGTTATGTGTTTGAGTCAGTTTCTGTAGTGCATGTCTTTCTAGAAATTTGTTCATTTTACCTTGGCCATATAATTTGTTTACATATGATTGTTCACAGTATTCTTTTATGATCTTTTTATTTCTGTATTGTGGGTGGTGATAGTCCCTTATTCATTCCTGATTTTAGTAACTGGAGTGTTTTCTCTTCCAGGCTTGGTTAGTCTAGCTAAAAGTAGGCAGGTAAAAGGTGCTGGCTGCTTTAGTTCTTGGTGAGCACTTTCCTCCTGACCTGCACCGTCCTCACGTGGCAGAGAGAGGGAACTCAAGTGTTTCTTCCTGTTCTGAAGGGTACTGGTCCTATCTGGTTAGGGCTC